>NW_010729100.1:4885753-4951514 GCF_000365185.1 Nelumbo nucifera
GTATGTATGTATGTATGTATGTATGTATGTATGTATGTATGTATGTATGTATGTATGTATGTATGTATGTATGTATGTATGTATGTATGTATGTATACTTGTATATATGTAAAAGCTTGATTAGGTTCACAGGCTTTACAAGCCGAGCTTTGTTGGGCTCGAGCTTGGTTCGAAGCTCGGTTTAGACTGAGTCGAATCAAGCTTTCACGAGCCAAGCTCAAATAGCTAGTGAAAAGTCCGGCTCGTGGCCCCCAATCATATGTAAGTGTTGTTTTAAAAAAATGAAAACTTTGAACAATTAATATTGGTTGTGAAAACTTGAGGAATATAAAATTGGTGAGGACTGCTGGATTGAGCATGTGGCCAATCTAAGGTCCTTTCTGATGAATGGTCTGGTTTGGATTGACCAAAAGATCCCTCTGTGGCAGAAATAGTTTAGTCCATGTAGTGAGTCTCCTTACTTGATTGGAGAAGTCCCCTCAACTTAAGTGATATGATGTGGCAATTCTGAGCTGGTGAGCCATAACCAAGTAAGAAGTCGGCCCTTTGGATCGACGATATGTTCAATCATTTTGTCTATATCAACCCCAATGACTTAAGTAGTTGAGACTTGAGAATTGTTCTACCAAAAAAAAGGGAAAATTCCACTTTAGTACCTTGAACTTTGTGGGTAGTGCCAAGTTAGTACCCAAACTTTCAAAGCGTGTCACTGCAGTACCTCAACTTTCAAAACGTGTCAAGTTGGTCCCTACCATTAACCAACCATTAGTTATCTATTGAAAATGTCAAAACTATCCTTCAAAGGAAGACACTGTTCATTGTCTTATACCTTGAGATTGAACTGGTTATCTTCAAAAAAAAGAGAGAAAAAACATGAAATATGATAGAGGGAAACAATAATTGAAAGCAATGAAATAACTTGACAAGAACAAGGTTCAAAGTATCAACATGTATCGATCGAATCGTGTCGTGCCGATGGCTTCCCGATATGCCCCTCTAAGGGTTGCATCGGGTCAGACCATGGTTTAGAGGGTAGACGGGACTTAAACCGACTCCTCTGAACCGGTTTTGAAAAAAATAAAACTTAAAACAAAGCATTGATACAGGCCGATACGCCCTGATACTTTGAACCTTGGACAATAATGTGTTTCAGATCTAAAGGTAGAAGACAATGACTTCATTAGTCTAGAATCTCAAACACCTCAATCGGTTTAGTCTCAAGGTAGAAGACAATGAACAATGTCTTCTTTTGAAAGGTATATAGTTTTGACATTTTCAACAAATAACTAATGGCCGATTAACGACAGGGACCAACTTGACACCTGCAAAAGTTTGGGTATTGCAGTGATACATTTGAAAGTTTGGGTACTAACTTGACACTAACCAAATTTCAGGATACTAAAGTAGAGTTTTTCAAAAAAAAAAAAATAGTAGTTTGAAATTGAAATGAACTATAATCTCCCCCTAGTATGGACAGAGGGCTTCACATGCAACCTGCTCTTACCCACCCTGGATTCCCCATTAAAGTGTACTATTTTATTTTATACCAAAAACAAATAAAAGACAAGCAACATAGGTTGGAAAGCAGGGTTTATCATGACAAGGAATTTTTGGCCTAACTTGCCTCCATATCCATTATTATATGGTGAGGGACGTGGGAGAATTTTGAGCACAAAACAATGTGTTCGATGGAAATCTCTTTAGTAATTCAGCCTTTTCAAAGAATGATTCTTTTAACTACCAAACCTGCTCAAACCAAAGCTGCAGAAGGGTACGCTCTAAACCTACTCAAAACTTCAAAAAGATTTCTTTTATACATACGAGTAAAGGTGCTGGCTATGGGGCGGAGTTACGAATTTTTTATGAGGGGGCTAAAATCTAAAGTTGGATTAGAAGTAGGGGATAATAGATATAAATGGGGGCATAGGGGAGCCCAGATTTCCTATAAATTTTTCCTATCCACTCTCTACCACCGTGAATTGGAGCTATACATCTCTAAAGTGAGTAAGAAATCCAAATGGGCATAGGGGGGCCAACCATTGGGTGGAAAATAGGGGAGGGAAAAATTTTACAAGAAAGACTGTATTACAAATGGAGATTTCCGGACCATAGGGGGCCATGGCTCTCCTGGGTCCCCCTGGCTCCGCCCGCTATAGAAGAAGCTCAACAATATTTGGTGCAGCAAAGCACACAATCATAACCCAGGGAAGAAACAACAAGATTGCTGGTCCAACAATATGGTTTTTAGTTTTTACCTCATCTCAAAACTATACTACTCAGCCATTCAGTTCAGTAACTACTGCATGCCATGTATTTGGTTTGATAGAAAATATGATAGGAAAAGAAAGTTGATAGAAAATTTTCAACGAAAATATGACATGGTTTAATTGATTTTTTTTCTTGATTCAAGAACTGAATGATTTCAACTATTTGGTTGGACAGAATTAGAATCTCACTTTCATTCCTGGGAAATGCCATTATCCCATTTGAGGGAATGATCATTCTCTCCCCTCCCTTGGGAATGAAATTCCATTTTAATTCCCATTTCAATTCCTGTCTGAACCTAAAAGACATTCCTATCCAAAGATTTCAATTTTATTTCTAATTCCGATTCTGATTGTGACTGCAAATCAAATGGACTCTTAATAACTGTAAGATTAATCTTTGTTATGCTAAATAGATAAAATCCAGGAAACATCTCCCGTGCTTGTCATTGGGAAATGTTCCAAATGCATCTTATGCTGAGATGGGCATGTGGGGCGCTGAAGTGATCATGTTGCCAATGCTACACTTTCAATATTGTTGCGAAAACAAGTAAACAGCAATTTTTTTTTCTTGTTAAAAAACAATGTTAACTAGAATTCATTGTTATAATTCTTTTTTTGACAGTATTCAACTATTCATACATTTAAAAAATGCCATCTGATCTACCTCTTATTCAGTGTCTATTACGTTTCTGTCCCAGGGGTGCTCCCGGGTCCTTCATGGAAGGAGCGAAAGTGAACTCTGTAAAACATTAGAGCTTCTTCTAGGGCCGATAGACACCTTTTGTTTCTCCACAACCCATGATGGATGAAGGGAGCTCTCCAACTCTTTCCACACCTTCTTCAAATACCACGCCCATACCCATGTAGAAATGAGATTCTATATGGCAATGGAAGGCCCAGATCCCCGGGTTATCTGCCCGAAATCTCAGAGCAGTCCATCCATAACTATGAACGGGCACCGTGTTCTTCATGATGGGATTAACCAGGTTGTACTTCTTCGGATCATTCACGGGGTCGAACTTCCCCTTTCCATACCCCAACACCCAGAAATCATGTCCGTGCAGGTGCCATGGATGTGTTTCACTTGTGTTGTTCATCAGTGAGTTTGCATTTTGTAGAATAATGTCCACTGTAGAATTGAACTTCAACCTGTAAATGGAGTTACTGTAAGTAGCCTCAGGATTCTTTGGGGCGCTAAAGATATCGTAGCTTGCGGAATCATAATTTTCTGGTGCTGGGGTTTGATCGAACACATGGGTCATGTTCTTCTTGAGCGCAATGAGATATGGGGTATGAGGGAGGGTGAAGGAGACGTTATTAACAGACCAGCGCATGTAACCGTCTATCCTGTTCTGTGTGTTGAGGAGCGTAATGACTCTATCAGAGGTTAGGGGAGGTGGGATGATGTAGCCTTGGCGTGCCTTAATGGCAACACTCTGCGCCAATCTGTAGTCCGAGTCATTCCACTGAGGCCCTGTCGGTGGAGCTGTTCGAGGTGATCTACGGGGATGGTTCGGATAGTAATTGAAGATCGCCAAGCCGGTTGGAGTAGTTCTATTTCGACTGATCACGTTTGTAGCAGCCCAATAATTCCTTGAAGGATCCTGATCTGTTCTCACAAGAACAGAGTATGTCTCCCCAGAGTAGATGTTCAGGTTTTGTACAACGAATGGCTCTACATAGTGTCCATCAGCCTCCACAACTGTCAAGTTGTGCCCCTGTATAACAGAAATCGATCCACATTCAGTGATGGCCGAAGTCAGAGAGTTAACAGAAACGCTCAAAGTTCACATATCTGGTGACCCATTTACCTCAATGGCGAAATTCAGTGCAGATAGAGACGTCAAGCTCCCAATCCTAAGTCGATATGTCTTCCCCGGGACGACTGTTAAGAAATAGGGAGAGCATTCTGGGTTTGTCGAATTACAAGTATCAGCTTGTAGGCCTGAAGCCAAGCAGTTGAATCTTCCTCTTCCTTGTATCAAGAGCGACTGGAAAGCAATGAGAAAGTTCAGAAAATATATATGCAGAATACAAGAAAAATTGGAACGTTTGATTGTTGCTCAAGACTCTGGAAGAGGATTAATGAAATTCACCTGAGGCTCTCCCACCCACACAAAGGATTTCGAAGACAAGCCTGCAGCTTGTTCAAAGGTGCTTTTGTGGTACCAATCGTTAAGGATGATGCTTCGGTCGTAGTCGTATGAGAATGGCTCCTTAACACCATCAGGAACCAAGACTCGTATGGCACCATACAACCCAGCTTCTCTTTGCATCCCATAGTGCGCATGGTACAAATATGTTCCGGGCTGCATAGATTTCAAACTTTGTTCATTAATTTCAAACTTTGAATGAAAACAAGAGACTACTATAAACAGGGTTCGTCTTGGGTTACTGGAATTTACCCTATCCACAACAAACTTGTAAATGAAAGTGTCTCCCGGCAAAATTGGACACTGAGTTACTCCTTCTGTTCCATCCATCCATGGGGTTCCAATCTGCGATTGATGGTGCAAAGAAATGAACAAAAGATGGAAACCCAGAAAAGCTCAACATGATTAATGAAGAGGGAAAGAGCCCACACCTGTCGGATTCCATGCCAATGAATTGCGACATTCTCTGTCACCAAACCATTCTTAAGCTCGACAATGACGGTATCGCCTTGCTGCGCTTGTATTGTCGGCCCTGGGGTTCTCCCATTGATGGTAATCGCCAGCTTCTTATAGCAGTCTGGTGATTTAAATTCATATTTAACCTCCCATTTGTAGTGGCGGATTCTAGCATCAACTGTTGGGGCTAGTATTAGAGTAAAAAAGACAGACCAAAGAAGCAACCCGATTCCAACTCTTTGATAGTGCATGGTGGCACACAGCAGCATCCAATTCTTTTTCTTCGTTTTCTGGTGGAAAAAAAAACGGCAAATCTCTAATCTTAGGAGTTGTTAAATTTCCGGTCGCTGACGAGAAACCGGTGGAGAAACTGGGACAGGTTGTGTACCAACTGGGTGTTCCACATTTAGATGTATAAATATAAATTGAATTAGGCTCCCCTCGGTCTCTTCGACGAAAAGAGAAAAGGTAGCTATAGACCAGCATAAAAGAAGACTGGATCATACGCTGATACGCGCTTAATAAAAGGCAAAGAAAAGAAAAAAAAAAAGGGTGAGTTGACCTTATACCAAAAAAGAAATTATCAACAACTACACCTGTAATATTCGCAAAGAAAAAAGAAACAAACAAACAAACGACATCTATACACAGAGGGAACAAAGTATCATATGCAACATAAAAAAAGAAGGCCTGAGCGAAGCGTGACCCAGATCAGAATCATCAGATTCCTAGTTCTGCCTTGAACTTTGAACTTTTTTTTTTGAAAGAAACCTTGAACTTTGAACTTGATTATCCTATTCTTTAATTGACTTAAAATATAACATGAGTTTTTCAAAAGGACTTGGAAGATATCTTATGGACCGATTCCATTGGATTTAAACATTCCCTGACCGGTGAAACTTCAAATGTGAATTTATTTAAAAATTTTATTTTTCCCTTTTCACATATCAGAGTCATAGTCATGAAACCTTCCTTCTTTTTTGGCCAATAAATTCATTGGATTAAATCTTACTTTTTTTTTTTTTTTTTATTCTTGTTTCCCCACTTTATGTAAAAGGATAATGAATCGATCTTTCACTTTTCCTTTCCTTGTTGGAGAATTGGATTACAAGATACATTCTAGTAAATGAAAAAAATAAACCATTGATTTGTTTCTTGAATTCAAAAGCCAGAGCATTACAAACCAAGATATCAATTGCTTATTTTTCTTCTAATTTTTCTATCACTTTGACTACATAAAACTCTAAATTTTGTGAAAATAAAAAATTCAAAATTGTCAAAAGTGAAAAAAAACACGACATTATTAGAAAATTAACAAGACAGGAAAGTTTTCAATTGGGTAAGAAAAAAACAGAGCAAACTATGGATCCAATCAAAGTTGTAATTTATTGTTTCACTGTCATATTCAAAAGTTCTACAATTTTTTCAACAATATTTAAAGCCATCATGAAGTTCTGGAGCATCATATCATTGATAGGTTTATTATCTAGGACTTAAAATTATTGGGTCTATTAAGTTATTGGGATTTATCGTCTCTTTGGTTCTTTTTGAAAATATGAAACAAAAGTATCTTTTAATTCTTTTTGAAAACTAAGGGTATGTTTAAGTCAATGAATGGAAATTCAGGTATTTTTAAGCCTTTTACCCAAAGAAAAGGCATGATCAAATATTATCTTCATGGACAAATCAATCCCCAAAACCCAAGGATCTCAATTTCAAATAAGGGTGGACACGAATCAAGTTTTTTACAAACTATTCAAATTTGACTCAATTTAAATTGAGCTCGCTCATAAGGTTAGTGAGTCTAATCGAACTTTTATACATACATATATATAAGTGTATATATATATATATATATATATATATATATATATATATATATATATAAAAATAATATATATATATATATACCTTTTTCTATATATTATTTTTTATATGTATAATAAAATTTTATTTTATACATATAATAAATAGTTTTTATATATAAAATAAAAATATTATATATATTATATTTATAATTTTTAAATTTTATAGAAAATTTGGCTCAAAATAATTGAGCTAAAACCAAATCGAGCTCCAACTTATGGTTTTGAGTCAAACTGAATTCGAGTTCAAATATATAGCTCAAGCTTGAACCTCCTAGTTTTTTGGTAAGTCAAACTTGAATAGCCAAATATTTGAATCAACTCGACTCCACTCCACCCTGAGCTCAAGATACCGCATTTTGCAAATATAAGAACAGGTTATAACATAAGCTTATACCATTGTTGAATTCATGGATCGGATGGGTAGGTAGTACTGAATTACAGATCGCGAAAAGAAGCAACTATTGCCTGACGGATGCTGCTGCATTTGAATGTGTACGGTGATATTGGTTATAATGAATACCTAGGTAATAACTACAAGGGTTTTCTTTTTTCTTTTTTCAATTTTACTTTTATTAACAAGAAATGACATAATCAGTTTTTGTTGTCTCGTTTACTTTTTTTTTTAATGCCTTAGGATTTCTTATTTCCATCAATGCTTTTAACTCGTCGTTGACTTGGACGGTCAAAGCATTTCCGTCCAGTCGATTTCTCAACAACGTCCTACAGCACATTCTTGCCGTGTATTGAAAACATCTCCCGATTATAATATTATCATTTCTGGTATTATCACCGGAAGATGTTTTTAATACACAGCAGGAATGTGCTGTGGGACATTATAGAGCACCCTTGTGAGGCACAGATCTAAATGTCACATTTTCAGGCCCAATTTTCCTAAAATCTAAAAATTAATAAAAGAAAAAATTGTTGACTTGCTGGTTGAATATCATTTGACCTGGCGGTTGAATCATTGATACACTGGATCTGATCATTGGGTTATGGGTTTAACAATTCATAATTTATTAAAAACTTTTGAAGGTTATAACTTTGTATTGCTATTTTTTTCCAAAAAAAATAAAATACTTTTTTCCCTCAAATCCTAATTTTCAGATTTTTCACAAGTAAAAATATAAATTAGACATAAAATTATCAGATCCAGATTGCCAAACTGTTGACCTGTGACCCAGAAAGAAAAATGATTGAACCTCCGGATCAATTTTTGAAACACTGATTTACATTTGTCCCCCATTATTTTTTTCTTATTCTTACTCTTTTTTAACAATAAATAGCATAAGCAGTTCATTTATCTCATTTTGTTTTCTTTAACCTGTGCTTGTTTTCAGTGTAAATATGGATACATGTAAAACTCCACTCTCGGTCCGCATTTTCATGTGTTTGGTTGGGATGTAAATTTTACATCTAAAATCGATGTAAACTTCACACACACAGTTGAATTTTATATCGATAATCGATATAAATATTACATTGATTTTTTATGTACTTTTATATTGATTATCACATTTTAAAAAGCTCAACAGTTCACTCATTTTAAAATTATTTGAGTTCAATTCCATCAATATACTTTTACATAAAAAACAAACACAACCTTAATGGATTTTTCCTTATTATTTATATTTGTCCCCCCTTTATTTTGGGACATTGATGTGCAGTTGGCCAAAGAAATGATAAAAAAAAAAATACATTGTGACTTTTGTCCAAAGAAAATTAGAAAAATAACTAAATCAACGTTGTTTTCACTGTTGAAAAAAAAAACACGTGAAAAAGGCATACATCCTTGAATGTCGATGAATAATCTCATGAAGAAGATTCTTAATGCCTAAACCAAGGTTTTTAAAACTGGATCAGACAGAAAATCATTCTGCGTTCCGATTTTCAGGTTGAACAGTCTAATTATCCAATTTGAATGGATAACTCGTTTTGACAAAAAAAAAAATCCAAAAATACGGCTAAAAACCATTCCCAGATCAAATCAACGGTTTTTAGCCAAAAAAACATTTTAGGGGTTAAATGGAATCAGTCTGGTAACCGATTCCTGATTTTTCTAGTCCAACCATTCGATCCAGTCCAGTTTTAAAAACATTAACCTAAACATATGCAGAGGGTCCGGAGTTTTTGAAATATTAGAAAAAATAATGTGATGAAGGTACTTTCGGATCCAATGGGTTGGATCAGGCCTGATTATCCCGATTAATAGTTGGTTTCGGTTCTGGGTCCTTGTTTTACAAAACCTATTAATAATCGGACCTGATCCATTGACAGCCCTCTGGATAAAAAATGCTGTCTTTCTTGGACAAAACTATTTGGAGTGCTCTCACAGCATTACCGGCTTGAACAATTTTCATTCCATCAATCAATAAAACTGTAATCTCTCACACTAGCAAAATCTTGTTCTCCAATTTTGAACAATCCTTTTTATATGGATCGATATCAATCCTCAAAGTAAAAAGTAAATTGAAACTTCCAATCTTATTCATTTATCCTTTTTAAATCTCTCATCTGTTGTACTTGTATGATTTCTATCTTAGCGAGCGTTTGGTACTGATGGCTGATGCCATTTTGTTAACAAACAGTGCCCACATATGAAATCTATTTTTTGAAACTGATGTTTGGTTAAATGATTTTTTCTTTTTTCGAAAAATGTTTTGTCTCACACCATGTCTCGGAAATCGGAAAAAGTATGGTTTGAGACAAAGCTATTTTTGGTATTTTCCATGAGACAGCAACTGTACACTTCAATTAAAAAATGGTACAGCACTGTTTTCTCAAAAAATACATCTCTCAGAAAATAACATTGACTCCAAACATGGCCTACGGTCAATCCTAAAAGCCCATACGTGTTCTTTGCTGACATGGAATATTTTTCTGTATTCATACTTGGTTATATAGAGTAAATAATGACAGATTAGATAAATTAAGCAATAATTTTATATATGAAGCCATCTTAATTACTATTAGTTCAAGAATTCAGTAAGACAAAAGAAATGACAAACTATATAATAAACGAATTCTTAAGTCTTAAGTCTTTGACGACCAAATTATACTTCTAGGCCTCTGTGATCTCCATTCACCTCTTTTTTTTCCCTTACTACACTACTAGCGGCAACCCGTCTGATGCACAGGAAAACAAAATACAGTTTTTGACAAATTATTGTAATTTATTTAGGTTTATATTATTTGATAATTTGAAGTAATTATCATCCTAAGTTCTACCAATTTTTGGAATTTAATGGTTATTTTTACAAAGTTATACTAATTTCATCTATTTTATCATATTTTATGGAAATTAATGATTATTTTTCCCTAAGTTCTACTAATTTCTGGTAATTTCTATTATACTAATTTATGAGAATTCTTGGTCAATATATACTTATTTTTTATACTTATTATATGATAGTTTATTATTCAATTAATGGAAACTAGTTCTATTATATAATTCCTACTAATATCTGGTAATTTCTTGGTAAATATATACTAATGTATTATATTTATTCTATGATAGTTTATTGGTAAATTATAGCAATTTATCGATTTTATGGAATTTTGTGCCTATTTTTGGACATTTCTACTAATTTATGATAATTTTGGGCAAATTATTTTAATGTATTTAGGATTATATTATTTCATAATTTGAAGTAATTATCATCCTAAAGTCTACTAATTTGTGATAATTTCTTTTGATTTATTTTTAGTAATTTGTTATAAATATTGGTAATTTATGTTTAATGATGGTAATTTATTTTAATTTATATTCAATAATTTTTATAATTATTTAACAATTGTTATTGTTACATTATTTGACAATTTTAGGTATAACAATTATCAAATTTAAAAAAAAAAATCAAAGAGCAATATTTGTAACTTACAATATATAACAATCTTCAAAGCACAAAATCTATAAATGTAATCCAAAGCAATTCAAGGTTCAAAGTATCGACATGTATCAGCCTGTATCGATCGATACGTATTATGTTGGTGGCTTCCCAATACGCCCCTATAGGGGTTGTATCGGGTCAGCCACTGGTTCAGAGGGTAGCCAAGCCGTAAACTGGCCTCTCTAAGCCAATTTTGAAAAAAATAAGTAAAATATATAAAAAAAGCACCGACATAGGGCGCATTGGCCCGTGTCGATATTTAGAACATTGAAGCAATTCATTAAGCTAACTGCAAATAACATTTTTAATTAACATTATGTAACAATCTTCAAAGCACAAAACCCAAAAATTTAAACCAAAGAAATTCAATAAGTAAAAAGACAAACATTATTTTTGCTATTTTTGTTAACATTATTTATTAAATATTTAATTATTAACAACATTTAACAATAATAATAAGTAATTATAATATTTTATTAAATAATCAGAAATGATTGTTTTAATAATATTATTTAGTTATTTTAATATAACAGTAATTATTAAATTTATGAATAGAATTTATTGACAATATTCATTAAATTAATATTTACCAAAATTAAATTGTATTAACAGTATTTATATATCAGTAATAGTCAGTAATTATAATATTTTATTAAATAATCAATAACAATATTTTTCATAACATTTGTAATTATTTTTAAAATAACAATAATTACTAAATTTATTAACAGTATTTATAATTTCAATTTAAAGAAAAATTAAAGTAAATATCTATTTATTAACAATATGTATAATAACAGTAATTATTAATTATAATCACTGATTATATATTTATTAAATTACTGTAATAATCAGTAATTATTGAAACTAGGTTACTAAATTTATTAACAGTATTTATAATTTTAATTTAAAGTAAAATTAAAGTAAATATCTTTTTATTAACAATATTTATAACAATAGTAATTATTAATTATAATCACTAATTATGTAATTATTAAATTACTGTAATAATCAGTAATTATTAAAACCGGGTTAAAATAAATAGATAACCGTATTTATCTAAACTGGGTTTATAAATAAAATCGGATTTGGTATTTATAGTCAGTAATAGTTAGTATCAGTAATGGTTGATAATTATAATCGGTAATTAATCATAATTAGTAAGACTTTCATTTAGCAAAAAGGGAGACCACCCCATAATCAGTAATTAAAACTGGGTTAAAATAATCAGTAATTAATGACAATAATTACCATTTGGCAGGCGAAAGGGAGACCACCCCGTATTTAAAACTGGCTTAAAATAATTAGTACGAAAGGAAAGATCATCCCTTTGTATAAATATATACTATTGAATGACCCCGTACTAAGTAGGAGGAATCATGTGTGAATTTGTGTTGGTGTGACTTTGTGAAAACGACAGAATAACAAATCTGTTAAATTGGTGTCTTAAATGATACAAGAGTATGGACATCTGACCTAGCATAGAACCGAAAAATATTACCTGGTAGACACCGTGATTATTTGCCTTAATCTTATGTCTTTTCTTTATTTCTGATTTGCTTTTTAATCTGAGCATTTTGTGAATGAACAATTGATTTAACTTACAAATTTATATTTGTCTATATAGATTTTCCGTATTTGAATTTTATATGGTTTTTATTTAGAAGAATTCAACAATGATATGGCATAAAAAGTATATATAGTAATCAATCAGCTGACATTCAGGCTCTGAGTTGTTAGAGTCGTTCCAATATCACACCCTTTCCAATGTGATAGAAATTGCATCATTGACTTTGAAAAGTTGAAGGTATTAAGTTTTGCATGTCTTGTCTTCTCGATGGGGTATAAGATTGGATTTGCAATTACAAGATGAGGGGTGTCATTTAGGTATGAATTGATCCACATTATACTTTTTGGTAGGAATTAATTCACATTACATTATAATTTATAGTTGTTCTGAAGTTAGACAAATTGTGTGGAGTGGATTAATCCACACTCACAGTAGTGTTCTGTAGTTCATATTATACTTTGATTTTATGTATTTCATTTACATTTATGAATGATCTACACCAATATTTTAAAAACGACCCAGAAATGGAACCGTTCTGACCATCGGTTTCTGGATCGATAGTCCAATTGTTTGGTTTGAATGGACGACCCATTCTAACAAACAAATTAAAGAATAATTAAAAATAAAAAAATGGTAAAAATCCATTGAACGGTTTGATTGTTCGACTGCTCGGGTCAACGGTTTTTTGGCCAAAAACCAGGTTTGGGGTATAACGGAACCACTTGCCTAGACAGTTCCCGGGTAGAACGGTCCGACCATCCGAATCAACGGCGATTTGAAAACCTTGATATACACAATTAATCATAATTATCTAATTTTTGCATTTTATATGATAAATATATTGAAAAATGCATCAATAAATTAATATTAACTAATAAATATTATTTTTATAAAAACAATAGTAAAATAATTAAAAATTTTAAAAAAATATATTTTAAAAATTTAAAATATTATTTTATTAATAAAATATTAAATTTTTAAAAAATTAAATAAAAAATAATTAATATTTTATTAACAAAAATATTAAAATGTGAAACAGAATAGGATTTCAATCTTTGAGAGAAATGTGACGAAGTTGAACCGGTCCCGTCCATTCCCTGCAGAACGGGTATTCATCCCGTGGACACGGTGCCCAACATCGCCTTAATTAGTTAATGCTTATCCACGCAAGAGAGAGGGAGAGAGAGAGGAGGCAGAAAAACTGGACCTTGTTCAGTCAGCTTTGAATATTAAAACAAACCGGGAAAATTGCCATATAATATAATGCATCAAATCTACGTAGCAGACATCCAAACAGCTATTGAGAGTTTCATAGAAATTGCGATATCAATGCGGGGCAACCGCGCAAGAATGATGACCAGGTACCCTAGCTTATCAAAGACTTTGAACGACACAGAGTAATCAAACCAGTATAACTGGGTTTCAGGGATCTTTTTCTTTGCGTGGACTTTGACAGTTTCAAGTCTTTCTTTATAACTATCAAAAAAGTCTTTATTTGAGTGATGTTTGGTGTATGGTGGACTTTTCAGCGTTCATAAAAAACAATCGATCGATATCATCGTAACCAGATTTTCATTCAAATTCTGGGTTTTTGATTGTTAAAGTCATTTGGGTATCATACAAGTAGTAGGAATATATTTTCAACGTACAGCTGTAAATAAACCTATTCATGGGCTGAGTCAGGCCGGCCTTTTACTATCATTAACAGGATTTTTTTAGGCCTAAGCCCGCGCCCGATCCGATCACAGGCCTACAATTTGGGGTCAAGCCTGGCCCTCATAAAAAGCCCGAGCCCAAAGATCAACCTAACAAAAGATTTTTTTTTTTCACTTTTATTAAAGATTGTATCGTGAGTTTGCTTGAGTTCGCCTAAGTTCACTAGTGGCATCAGTGTTCACTGGTGAGAATGATTTCACCTGAGTTCACTTGTGGTGTCGGTGTTCACTGGTGAGAATGAGAACATTGAGAAGTGGGAAGATGGAACAGAGAGAGAGAGAGAGAGAGAGAGAGAGATCACTGCTGGAGTTCATTGGTGGCGTCGGTGTTGAGTTCGCCTCTGAGAGGGTTTGCCGGTTCTTGAGAGTTGAGACTTAAGAGGCTGAAACTTGAGGGTGAGAATGAGATGAGTGAGAACTGAGAAGGGTTAGTTGATTTAGGATTATTAGGGTTTAAAGGGGATATAAAAGTTGGGCCAGGCTTTTTTGACAAATCCCGAGCCTGGCCCAAAAATAAATCGAGCTGGGCTTTTAGGCCCGAAGTCAAGCCTGTGGGATAAAAACCGTGTTCAAGCCCGTTCGAGGCATCGGGCTACCCAGCCCATGAATAGGTCTAGCTGTAAGGGAGCTGTGAGAACAACGGAGAACGAAATCCAAATTCGTGTGGGCGAGCTAGGGCCCGAAATATTTGGACATGTAGAAAGGATACCTTAAGAGTTAGAGATCACATCTCTGCCCCACAACACCCCACAGCACATCCCTGCTGTGTATTAAAAGCATCTCCCAATGATACATCATCAGTTCTGATACCATCATCAGGAGATGTTCCAAATACATGGCGAAAATGTACTGTGGGGCGGAGATGTAGTCTCTAACTGAATTCACATCTCTACCCCACAAGTCACAACACATCCCGCCATGTATTAAGAGCATCTCCCGATGTGGTCCGTATAAATTATGCCTTGGGAGGTAGAGGTGTCGCCTTTCAGTCGGAAGACATCTATCAGACCACGAAACCAAAATATTAGAAGAGAGATGGAATATCTCAGTATCTCATGGCTGTGGAAGGAAGGCAACAATAATAAATGCCCACACAGCCCCATAAAGGGTCACATGGCTTACATGCATTAATTTTTACATTGTGAATAAGAAGCATTAATTAATATTAATTCCACTAAAAACATAATGCCAAGTTTGTCGATTTGAATTAAGAGGATGGTTGATATGGATAATGAAATTGTTACATTTGGAGTCATCTCTACTTTTCTTTTCTCTCTCCCAAAGTTGGAAACTTAGAATTAACATATGCATGCTTATTATAATTTACTTCAAATAAATAAATATTATCATCATTAACTAGTTAATAAGCCCATTGCCTAATATGGGGAAGTCACAACTACCATTTAAGTGGTAAGTCTTGAAGTATTTAAATTTGCATTTTTAAATAAGTTGGAAGACAAAAATTAGGTTTAATTTAAAAAGGACCCATCTTTATGTGAAATTTTGAAAGCTTTTGTTTTCGGCTTTCTATTTGAGCAAGTTAAAACTAGAGATTCAATTTGTTATTATATACAGGGTATGAGTTAACATTCTAATTTGATTTCTAACTTGAATTAAAAATCCATGTACCCACCCCTTTTTCCGAGTGGGATGCCTAATCAGTAACCACACGTTTGAAGGGAAGAAGCCCTCTTGTCTAAGACGACATTGCTTTAATATGAATCAAACAAGCTTCTTATTTTCTTCTATAATATTATCATACTGAAAAGGCATGATTATCGTCTTACTCAAATGTATAATTTTTATACATTGAGATCTGAAATATACATCCTCGTAAGACGTTACTATTTCTTTTCGTTTTGAGTGCAACTTAAGCCATTACTATTTTCTGGATGAAATCCAAGACACTAGACAGCTTCCTCAGGAATTATATATTCCGAAGGCTTGCCCGTGTAAGAATCAAAATATGAAGTTCACTATTTTCTGGAGTTCTCACGACATTCACTAGCGTCAATGGATTGTTATTACATTTACAATGTCATGAGTTAAATTATACACTGGAAATTAATTAATTAATGTTCCTCAAATTGCATGCTTGATTTAATTTCGGGGCATAGCATTGCTTCAATTTCCTTGGAACAAGAAAGACGAGACCACCACGTCTCAGGGAGTGAAGCTTTGTCAATTTTTATATTCTAGTCTATTATTAAATTGCCGCTAGTACGCTAAATAATTAAATTAATCGTTTGAGCCACTTTTTTATTGTAATCAAACCATCTTGTATGGAAGAAATGTTGTTAAATAATTATTTTGGCAGTAAGCAAGTGGGGAGGGTCAAGGGTGGAAGTGGAACTACCAGTTCCTTGCTATATCTACTAACTCCTAACTGCAACTTCAACGCGGTATTTCTTTTTTATTATCAGAAAAATAATAATTTGTTAGAAGTGGAGGACATCAATTAAAAGGATAAATCTGCGATGCTAGAAAGACATCATTATCCGACCCGGTCTCCCCTATTAGGTTGGGTATGGAAACAGCTTAGAAACGTTGGTTAGTTGTTAAGGTCTCCTGCTGATTATAACAGAGATATCGAATCGAATGCTGCCTGCACTGGGTTGGGGATTTATGGGGTTTGGGACAGGCTTCCCCACACCCTACACACACCCACACCTTTGTATAGCCCCTTGGAGTGAAATCGAATATAAATTTAATATGCTTAAAATATTATTTATATTTTAAAATTTGAAAATAGTTTTATATATTTACAATAATATCGTTACAAATTTTATATGTTATTAACCTGCTCCGGTGTCATTCCTATGACCAATCAATTCCCTCTTAGTGAATTTTGATGAACATCAATTAGATAATTCACCATTATTTTTGGTAAAAGGCAAAGTTTTTAAAATCAAATCGGATAATGAATCAGTTAGAGGTCTGGTTCGGGCTTTTGCGTTAGTATTTTACACTGCTTCGGGCTTTTGCACCCGGCCCATTCGTATTTTGACAAAAAGCCCAACCTGAGGCCATCCAAGTTGTACCCCTAGTTTGTTTATTGTATTGGTGCATCCATGTAAATCTCACATTGATGTCACATCAACTACGCTGTTGAGAATTGAGACTTAGCGTATCAAGAAAGAAAATTAGAAGTGCAAGTTGGACAGGCTAGGCTGGGTTTAATGTCAATCTAGGCCCAATCATATGGATTAGGCTTGAGGCCTAATCCTGATCTTTCCAGGTTGGGCCCAACCTTAACTAAAATTTGACATATTCGGGTTGGTCCATTGAGCTTAGGCCCAATGTATTACAAAGTTGCATGGAACTACTTATTATCAATAATTTAAATTTTTAAATAGTAAATTATATATTTTAAATATATGTATGTAGGTAGATATGTATTTAAATGTGTATTATAGGTATATGGTCGGATTGGGCTTACTGGCTTAGGTTTGATCTAACATTGGGATAAGGTTGTGCTTGAACATGGGGTTTTGGGCCTAGGACCAGACTGAGGATAAAAACTCCCAATCCCAACGCATTTAAAATTGGGAGAGGATAGTCTGGGCTTGGATTAGAGCTGGCCTAAGTTGCATATATTTCTTCAAACAGCCCCTGCACAAAATCCATGGTAAATGTTTTTAGATGGTAAGGTCTGTTGCTGGTTGTAGTAGAGTTTTGTAGTCGAATCCCACCTGCACCAGGGTTGGGAGATGGGCTAGCGGGCTACCCCAATCTCCATAGAATGAGGGAACCAAAGAAAATTAATTAATTAATTACTGTATTTCTTCCTCATTGTAAGCTGAGGATCTCAAAATTGATCAGTTCTTTTTTGTTTATTGGATATGTACACGAAGCCGAAGAGCTGGTAACAAATGTAAACTGTCCTTAGGTAGAGACTAGAGACTGGGACATGGGAATTGTTCAATAGCTTGTGTGGCTAAAGCTGAACCATCAGAATAGGTGATGGTACCGTATGCAGCATCCTGACCTAGATCATGCGGTTTTTATTTCTCTTTGTTTTAGAAGGTCCTTGGGGCAAATTCATCCATCAACAAAATTCGGTTTACATCTCTTGGATAACGGTGTCAAGGAGAAATTCAAGGACTTGGGACCATGTTTTCACTCTCGTACAAGTAGTAACAAATTTAGCAATCTTGCGGGTAGCCAATTTTGTCCTTCTAGACGCATGATTTAATCGAGGAGCTTGAGAAGGAACGCAGAAACTGTTTGCATTCAACGTCCAAAATGCTGACAGAACTTCTTTTATTCAATGAAGTGGTCCTTTGTGACAACTGAGGAGTAGTTTTTCCTGTTCTAGCTTTGGTGGTACAGGTACACCAATGCAAATGAAAAGTACATAGCTTCTCTGTTCTCATAGGGTTCATGTAGCCAGTGGATAGAGTACTGATAATATATATATGGTCCCTCACAGAAGAGTAGAAATAAATTTCAAAGGTAAGGCATGGAAGTTTTGATGATCATGCTTTCCACCAATTGAAGGGATAGCATAATCATCCCAACATATCTTCCAGCAGTTCAGGAGATTACATTCTGCTGATTTGATTAAACATTAAGAGATGAACCAACAAGCAATTTAGTTCAGGCAATTCAGCTGCTGCTGAATGGCTCTTCTGCAAACTATGTTTAATGATAACGGGAGAGATTATAATGGCACCATATATAAAAGAGTTATTGCATCATGTCTTGGGGATGTCATGTCAATGAGAGCAGCCCACTTGGATCTGTCATCTGCTCCTACTTGGACAGGTTACTTTGATATGAATGTAATGGGTTAGGTCCTTAGGATCAGGTTCTTCCTGAAATATTACACAAGTAATTAAAAATGGTTTCATGTTAAATGGTGCTATTCTAAAATTAATATAGAAATCATAAGAGCCCATTTGGTTCGCGGGAATAGGGGTTTGGAGTTGGAATCATAATGGCCCACTTCAATTGGAATCCCATTTCTATTCTTAGTGAAATGTTATTTCCTTAAGAAAGGTCATTCTTTCCCTTCTGTTAGGAATGAGATTCTATTCCAACTGATTCTAATTCTTATTTGAACCAAATAGGGTATAGAAATAAACCATTCAGCTGATTCCGATTTCAAAGGATTCTAATTCCAATTTTGATTCAATTGTGTCCACGAAATTAATGGATCCTAAACATTTTTATTTTGCAACTAACAGGGTATGGATGTAGGGCCAATCCTACAAATTTAGGGAGAGCTTCTTAACTCTGAGGTGTGCAATGACGATTTATACCTGCAGACGTAGGTGCTAGTAATTGTGTCGATCGGTTGCTTGAGTATTCATCCTCAGGAAGCGATTTAAATGCATGACACAGCGATTGCTGATTAGCCCAGTACTGTTGTATGAGCTAAAGGGTACAGGATTTTCATTCAGTCTCTTTGCATGAACCGTTGGTGAGCCTATACAGTGAGAAGCTACAATCCTTCCTCAATTCGAGTATAGCTATTTGAATTTTTTTGTGTGGATATTGAAATCTTTTGAATTAAGATCATTCAAAATTAATCTTACAGATAAATTCCCTAGAAACAAGCAGAAGTTTTAAAATAAGTAGGACTAATAATAATAATAATAATAATAATAATAATAATAATAATAATAATAATAATAATAATAATAATAATAATAATAATAATAATATAAAAATAATAATAATACTAATAATAATAATAATAATAATAAATAATAATAATAATAATAATAATAGGAGTGTAAATCAAGATATACTTAGAATTGGAGATCAAGATAATTTATTGTGACCATTTTTGTACCTTGGTTCATTAATTCACAACAAGGGAGAGATTGGGGAGAGTGTCACCAAGACTAAACCAGGTTGAGCAAAATGGATGGATGCATCTGAATTTTTATATAATAGAAGAATACCAGTTAGATTAAAAGAAAAATTCTTAAAACAGTTGTAAAATAGCTATATTGTATAGAGAAGAAAAAATGCAAATGTTATGATAGATGAATGGAAAAAACCAAAAAAGATAGGTTTAAGAATGAAGCCATCTAGAAGTCTAAGAATAGCTCCAATAAATGATAAAATGAATAAAAATATATTAAGATAATTTGATCACATACATAAAATGCCACCAACAGCTCTAGTTAGAAAGTATTATATGTTCATGTTAATTTAGTCTCAATTGACAAAGCCCATGAATAGATTGCACGGCTGCACGGGTTCCCATAGTACTATATATAAAATTTAAAAGTAATTAGCTTTTTAATTTATTTTATTTTAAAAATAGGAAACATAGTGCAATTAAACTTTAATCCGTTCCAAGTCCAGTTGGACTCAAATTCAATTCAAGAACTTCAAATCCAATTAGATTTAGATTCAGTTTTCATTAATCTCATTGGATTCGGATTTTTGCTGAATCGACTTTTTTTCTTATTTTTTCATTTTTTCCTGATTCTACTCTGTTTACAGCCCTAGGTGGAGCTGTCAATTGGTCGGAACCTATATAAGGTATCTCTTCTATAAACTTTTATCAATATATAAACAGTTTACTGTCTACTGTCATCTTTATTAGGATTATATATATCAAAGATGACGTTCCAAAGTTGTCATGTTATACGCAATTATAGATGTCAAATATAATCAGCTGAGACCTCGATTATCCCAATTAATAACTGGTTTAATTCTGATACTGAGTTTTGTTCCCCGATTGTAATTGGGCTGGGACCAGTTCCACTCTGTAGCAAATCAGACCCGACACATTAACAGCCTTATACATAGGACAGGAGACCATGACCATGCAGTGTGGGCCTGTGGCCCGAGAGAGGGAAAGGGCCTTGATAATGGAGTTTGGGCCTCTGGGGGGACAGGGGCAGGCTTGTGTCAGCATTTGCAGAAGCTCTGCACTTCTGGCGCCTGGAATCTGGAGGAGCGAATCTTATTGCGGTTTGACCATCACTATGCTAAACCCATCAAAACATCTAAATTTCCATTAGGCTCAGTTTGGAATAAGTACAAATATAAATATGTAGAGTGTAAAATCTTACATTTTCTACTATTTTATATGTATTTATATCTTATATATTTGCATTTGCACTCCTTTCAAATTAAGCCTTAAATTTAGTATGGACAAATACAAATATGTATAATATAAATATATATAAAATATAAAATTTTGCATTTTATATATTTATATTTGTATTTCTTCCAAATTGAGCCTCAGACTGAATTTGAAAGAAGTATAAATGCAAATATATAAAAACATAAGATTTTATGCTCTACATATATATCTGCATTTTTACTCCTTCCAAACTGAGCCTAATCTTGGAATTCTTGCTCATTTCAATGAGTCCACTCCCGTACCAAAAAAAAAAAAGCCTCTAACCTTTTGACGTGCGTATTGTATCCGTTATCAATTTTTAATAATTATCAAAAAAAGGATTAGGGTATTTTAGTCATTTAACCAAAAACCCATGCATTTTGGCTATATACCACTCACCAGATAAATCTGACACCCGGGTTGGCTAGAGGATTTATGTTGCTCCATCTCAAATTCTATTTAACTACTCTGTTCTTCTTACCCAGCAGTGTACGAGGACTGTAGGACACACAGACACAGTCTCTCTCTCTGCGTGTGTGTGTCAGAATCTCAGCCATGAACATGAAGACGACCAACAAGATGAGGGGTTTAATGTGCCAGTCGCCCGGGGCGACGGCGGTGTGTATGCCAGGAGATCCCCGATCAGTGGTCGTGCCGAGGAGGCCGGACAGATCGTTGGTTGATGATTCTATGTTGATCAACTCCAAGTACTATCGGCTCATTGAGCCCCGGAGGTTGTCTTCTTTGGGTGATAACAGACCAGCGCCACTGTCTTTGTCGTCGTCCATCCGGAGGGAACGAGAGTTCGAACGAAGGTCCTCGAGCACTTGCTCCATACCCACTTCACTAGCTTCCTCTGATCAGGCCTTTCAGGTCAGAGTAGTTCACAACAACCACCTATTTAGAATATTTCTTTCTCCTCTTTTCCTCTTTCTCTACCTACTGTTGGACTGTCGGAAAGAGTTCTGCAACCATATGAAGTCACGGGTTGGGTCCTTGCTTCAACGCTGGCACCCCACATTGTCAGTTTTGATCACAGAAATTATATTTAATTCATAGAGTATTTTGTTTTCTTCGATGAAGATGTAAACAAAATAAAAGGAATATTCTGCCTTTTCTGTCCTACTTAATTTCTTCTTCTATAGTTAAGAGAAGGGCTAAGTAGCTTGTAGTTGGGATTTGGGAAATTGAGAATGGAAACTCCAAAGTCATGCAGAAGTCGATCTTTTAGCAAATTCAGAATCTTAAGTTTATCTCACAAATCAGGATGCATGTCCTACAAGCATGCATGCCTACGGCATCACATCCCTTTTCTCTTTTATTTTTTTCATCTAATTCAAGAAATCTCTTAGGCTGTTTTTTTGTTTGAAGGAAAAGTAAGGAAAAGGAAGGAATTTCTCTTCTTTTCCTTACCTTTTTCCTCCAAACCAAACACAACATTAGGTAGTAGGTGGCTTTACTCCCTCTGCACATGGGTTTGTATGTTTTACACAGGGAATGGGAAACGCCATTAAAAAATGGAAGAAGAGATGAAGAGAAATTAAAATGAAAAAAAAAATTAAAGATTTAAAAATAACGAATTAATTCCATTTTGTTATATTTTAACTTCTTAACTGCAATTTTCTTTTTCTTTCACAATTTACTTTTGAGGCAGGTGGTTGTTATGAAAGTTTCTCTTCATTGCCAAGGTTGTGCTGGTAAAGTGAGGAAACACTTATCCAAGATGGAAGGTATTATTTCTCTTCCCTGCAGCAACTGAGTTGATCTCTTTTTCCTCTTGGTTAATCCTTGGTATATATTTGTTAATTAACGTGATGTTTTATGATCTTCATGATAATAAAAGGGGTGACTTCATTCAGTATAGACTTGGAGACGAAGAGGGTGACTGTGATGGGACACATCTCACCTGCCGCCATTCTGGAGAGCATATCCAAGGTGAAGAAGGCGGAGTTATGGATGAATTGTTGAAAGAGATCGATGTACTTCCTTTATATATATATATATATATTGGTTGTTGAATGGACGACTACAACTTGAGAAATATTATTGTATTTGGATCTTGTTTTCTGAAAAAATGGTGTTGTATCTGCAGCATCAATGCCAATTATATACATTGTTAAGTGGAACAATGTATTTGTAGGTCAATTCGTTTTAGTTTAGGCCTCTAATGTTTGAGATGAGATTATCATAAACTAGGGTTCAATTATCATAAAAAAAAGACATAATACATATCGAAAAAAACTTGTAACCAATCAACCAATATCATAAAAGTGATAACCAATTAGGTGTTTATTTATCAAATTCACAAGTGAGTTTTGATTAATCAATGTCCTTTTGCTATCATATCATTTCCGCTTCGTCAATTTTTCCCATATAAACTATTACATTGTGTTTTGGACCAAAATCTCTTAAGGGTGTTCTATAACATAAATGCTTCTTGTTTTCATTTTTTCTGAAATCACCAAAAACCGCAACATATTTTTTTGTTTTAAGAAATAGAAATAAATTGGTGTTTTTTAAAGGGTTCGACTATCATATGGAAAAGACATGATATCCAAAAAACAACTGACCAATAAATTGACATAAATGTGATGAGGAATAAAGTGTTATTTATCAGAATGCATGAGTGGGTTTTGATTGGTCAAAACTCTTTCCATACCATATCTTTTTTGCATCTTAGATTTTTCCTTTTTTTAAAAACCATTCATATTTTCACAACTACTAATATGATAGTTTTTTGAGTACATATATTGTATAGTATCTATAACATGATCATACGACAAAGGCTTATTTTAATCAGAGCTAAAGGTTACCAACAAACCTGCTTAACTCTAATGGATCTGTCTGAGCTGAAGCATGAGCTAGGCCATTAGTAGACCCATTTACATAAGCAAAAGAAACATCTAAATCCCTGGCCAATTTTAAGATGCTTTTATCTAGAAAGAAGATATCCGACTTGACTTCAATCTTTGAATCCTTGCCCATTGCAACCAAATTCAAATAGTTCTACTCAAGCACCATAGGAGCAATGACTAGCTCTCTAGTCCTTTCATATAAGCAATTGCCTCTGTCCCCATTGGGTATCTGGCCTCCCCAACATGATCGGGATGGGGAGTGAAGTTTCCAACTCGCCCCGCCCGATTGTATATATTAAATATTATTTGTATTAAATATATGTATATATACATATATAAATATAATATTATTTATATTATATATAAATATATTTAAAATATTATTTGTATTTTGATTTTTTCCTTTGGCTCAGTTTGGAAGGAGTATACATACAAATATGTACAATGCAAAATCTTGTATTTTGTATTATTTTGTATGTATTTGTACTATACATTTGTACTTTTTTCAAACTAAGCCTTTATTTCAAATAATTCTTTTATCCAAAAACAAACTTTTAATTAAAAAATTTGGGAGGCTGGGTCTCTGATGGTAGAGGTGTCAATTCGACTGGATTTAGTCTAACCTGATCCAGTCCAAATCCAATCCAATCCGTTAAAATGTAAATGGATTGGATTGGAAATATCAAAAAATATATAAAAAATTATAAAAATATATTAAAATGAAGAAAATCTAAAATTCACATAAATATACCCTTTTGGCATTGAAAAACACTTTTATAAAAGTGCTTTCATAAACATGAAAGTACTAGTGCTTTTATAAAAGTACTTTTATAAAAATACTTCTGTAGAAGTGCCTTTATAAAAGTGGTCGCAAAAGTACATTTATAAAAGTACTTTTGTATAAGTGCTTTTATAAAAGTACTTTTGTAGAAGTGCTTTTATAAAAGTACTTTTGTAAAAGTGCTTTTGTAAAAGTTCCTTCATAAAAGTGCATTCCTAAAAGTACTTTTATAAAAAGTGCTTCCATAAAAGTGTATTTGTAAAAGTACTTCCGTAAAAGTTTTTTTTAGTAAAAGTGATTTCACAAGTGTTTGTGTAAAAGTACTTTTACAAAAGTGCTTTCCTAAAAGTATTTTTTGCAAGTGTTTTTATTAAAGTGATTTTATTAAACTATTTCTGCCAAAGTGCTTTTGTATAAGTACTTTTCATAAAATTACTTTTGTAAAAGTGTTTTCGTAAAAGTACTTTCATAAAAGTGATTTTATGCCAGCTTCAGTTTTGATTGGTTTCAAATTGGATAAGGGTTTGGCCTCATGATTGGATTATTGGAAATTTAGTTTAGGTTCAATTCAGACCAATAAGAATATATATGGATCAATTTATTTTGGACTAGCCCAACCCAATAATTATAATGAACCGTCCAATCCGATTTAATAAAATTTGGATCGAATTGAATCCAATCTAAAACCGATCGGTTGACACCCCTACCTGATGGGGAATTCACCTCTGTCAGGGATTAGTGATGAAAGCTAAATTTTTCCTCGAAAGAGATTAAAGTTGGGATGGGAATTATTTTGAAAGTTCGGGTTGGAATTGAAGAATATAGTCCGTGCCTTAACCAGGCCCATTGCCATTCCTGCATACAAAGTAGAAGAAGCTGGTTCAGAACCATCCAAAATCAGCAACCAAAATATCTCTCAAATGATTCTTTAACACAGCTCCATAGCCAACAATACCTATTAGTTTGTAATGTAAATTTGACAAACACCCCCTAAAGTAACAAACTAAGAGCCAACACTATGTTACTTGGGTTAACGGTGATAATAAGATGCCATGACTACTGATAGGCCTTTTAGATGTTATTTCTCTTGCTCTCTCTTATTAAAGTATCTTATATATCTCTTACAATACGTGTATGGAATTACTATAAATAAATCATGAAAAAACATATAAGAGGTGTTTGGTTCCATTGTGCATTCTTTTTCTATTTGCATTTTTTATGTGACTTTTGGGGAAATGTTTATGCATGATATTGTTTGGTTCTATTCATGTAAGAGCCATGTCTGTCACCACACTAAAAATTGCTTTGAGAAAAGAAAAAAAAAGTCAAAAATGACATTTTTAAAAAGGACAGTTATATATATATATATATATACTGTTTTCTCAAAACTGGATGTGGCTCCAACATGGCAGAAAACAGTGATGGAACCAAACACCACTATAATTTAGTGAATTATCTGTTTGCATGTGTATTAATTGTTAAATGTTACATCCGTTAGGTTAATCCTATACCAACCGACAGAATGACAGACTTTAGATTGTGAGCAAGAGATAGCTCATTAACTACAATATAAGGGTGTCAACGGATCAGTTTTGGATTGGACTCCATCCAGTCCAAAATCAATTTGGATGGACTAATAAGACATATTGGATTAGACCAATCCGGTCCAAAATATTTATTAGATTGGATTGGACCTGGTCCCTCTGTAACAAATTTATATTGGACTGAGTTGGATTAAGCCAATATCTGATCCATTGATACAAGATGAGAATATATGTGTCAATGAACAGAATTTGGGTTGAAACCAATCTAGACCAAAATAAATTTAAACAAATTGGACAGTCTAGACATTTAATTGGACTGGTCCAAATTGGTTCAAAGCATTCATTAGATTGGATTAGACCTGGTCCATTTATAATGGATTCACATTGAACTGGATCGGATTGGACCAAATCCAATCCAATTGACACCCTACTACAATGTGCCTGTTCGTATTGATAAACACCACCTTAATTGACTGTTCATAGCATTTTTTTCTCGGGGAGGGGGGGAGGGCAAAGCTAATATGATTACTTGAATATGATCATAATTTTCATAATCTAATACATGACTCTAAATACCAAAAATGCTAACATTTTTATTTAATTTTTCACTTGATGTTTAATATATCTTTCCTTTTTAAAAAAATGGGTTTCCTTGATTTTGCTTTATTAATTACAAAGGGGATGGATAGGTCAAGGCCATTGGGTTGGGCAACGGGGTGGGTTGGTTATTAGATAGGACAAGTGCATTGAGTAGAGTGTATGAGTGATTATATAGATCAAGTTGGGCTTTACACTTATGATAAGGGCTATAGTCTAGGCCCAACCTGGCCTCTTCTAGCTTGTCTTTTATATATAAAATACTATATATATACATATTTAAATATATACAGGTCGGTTCAGGGTTGGGCTTGAAGTATTAGGCATAGACCCAATCTTGAAAATTTTGATATGCAGACCTAGGCCAGAGCTAAGGTATAAACACAAAATCTAGGTCCAAGCCTAGAATTTTTCAAGCTGGGCTTATGTGGATGGGGATGAAATGATCACCCCTAGCAAAGTGCTAGGGTAGATGGGCATTGGGCAGCAAGGCAGGGCAGCCAAATGGTGCACTAGGTGGGCAGAGCAAGTATGGGCAAAGGGCTCCCGCATGGGTGCCTGTGCACATTGAGCAAGGCATGGGATGCATTTGTGCACATGTCCCATTTGAGACTTTTTTCAAACACATGGGGTTCATCCATTGAAACCCTACCTTCAATTCTTAACCTCTTGACTAAAAAGTGTATTTAATTATGGATAAATTTCTTAAACTATGCCATCATGTCACGGGGCTAGTCGTTGAGGCCCTGTGCGGCACTCGAATGCGACGAGTAAGCCTAAGCAACAAGCAATAACACAAAAAAAGGCAACAAAAATGGCACACGAATTAGCAAAAGGCTACTTGTATTGCATTAATGGATGGCAAGCATAAGCACACAGTTCAGTGACGAGGGGATCTCATGCTTAACCTTTACAACTACCTACCTCCCCTCAAAGAGTATGTTAAGCTTTTGGGTGAGTGACATAAAGATACATCAAAAGGATGAAAAATCATACTAGGTAATTACATAAATGCCATTGGCAATCCCCCCATACAAGAATACATGCATAGCCCACCCATGACACACACTTGGACACCGGAGTGGCGGCTATAGGCATGATGGATGGCACTTGATGGCGCGGCGAAGAGAACACTTGTGATAGTCTCCCCCATTCAATTCAGTCTTCGTCCTCGAAGACTAGCTTCTATTTGAGGCTCAAATCTGCTGTTGATGAAGGAGGGTTCCTCAGTTGCTCCACGAAGTTTATTTCTTCCAAGACCCGGGCATGATGATGGGTGGAAGTCATTAGGGTGTTCTGGATGGTGGGAAAACCTATGGCTAGTCCCTACGTTAAGTCCTTGCTTGGCTGCTTCAAGGTAGGATTTTGGTGTTAGGTAGGAGTGGTGGATATAGGCACGATGGATGGCACTTGATGGCGCGGCGAAGAGAACACTTGTGATAGTTTCCCCCAATCAATTCAGTCTTCGTCCTCGAAGACTAGCTTCTATTTGAGACTCAGATTTGCTATTGATGAAGGAGGGTTCCTCAGTTGCTCCACGAAGTTTATCTCTTCCAAGACCCGGGCATGATGATGGGTGGAAGTCTTTAGGGTGTTCTGGATGGTGGGAAAACCTATGGCTAGTCCCTACATTAAGTCCTTGCCTGGCTGCTTCAAGGTAGGATTTTGGTTGTTCTGCTTTGGTGTTAGGTAGGTTTGCGGCCGAGGCTAGGTCAAAATGAAAGTTTGGATTTTTCGTGTGTTGTTCCCTCTGATGATTTTTTTTCCCACGGGTTGCTCCTCACAAGGCTTCTGTGAGGGTTGATTTGATCATTGTGGTGGCGGACAAGGTACCTAAGGGTACTTGGTGGTACTCGCTCTCCCCGATGATGGTCATAGTGGAACTGGCTGTGGCTGGAGACGGCCTTGGGTCTTCCAGGAGTCCTCGGTGTTGTCGGCTCGTGGTGCTGACGTTGGTGTCGTTGTTGATGCTGATGTTGGCACTGGTGTTGCTGCTGATATTGGTACTGGCACTGGTGTTGATGTTGAAACGGCTTTGGCATGCAAGGGGAGTGTTCTTGGTACAACTGCATGGTTGCTTGTTTCTTGGTACAACTGCAAGGCTGAAAGCTGCTTCCCAAGTATCTGCAGGGTTGATGATACAGGAACCATGCAAGGGGAGTGTTCATCCAAGATAAGTAAGCTGGTAATGTATGGCATAAGTGCTGCTTCTGCCTGTGTGAGGAACTCCACTCCAAGAACAACCTGAAAATCATCCAATGGTACAACAGATAGATTGATGGGTCCTCTCCATGGTCCAACTTGGAGTTCTACTCTACGAGCCATGCCCTCTACTGCTTTGGCCCCTGAGTTGATAGCCTTGACCCACCCTATTTGTTTGGCGGTGGTCAAGTCGAGTCGCTTTGCCTCCGCAAGCGAAATGAAGTTGTGGGTGGCCCAGTGTCCACCAAGGCTTGGGTCGGCCTCCCGCCGAGGATGATGTCTACATAACACAACCCCTTGTGGGCTTTGGTGGGCCGCTTGGATGTGGCCTCTTTCTTAATCATGGCGTTGATAAGCTGAAGGGCGCCTACTCTTGGCGCCGCTGTGGTTTTCTCCTCATCACTCTCTTCATCATCACTGAGTTTGGCGATGAGGGCATTGACCTTCTTTCGCACAGGACAGTCGCTAGTCCAATGATTCTCATTGCAAAGGTAACAAGGCGCAAGAGGAGTAGGTCTCCTAGTGAATCGGTGGCCCTGATAGCTTGGGCCTCCTTGTGGCTTCTTCCCTTGTTGGTAATTGTAGGTCTTGTTCGTGGGCACTGGTTTCTCCTATGTAGAGGTTGATTTCTAATCTCCCCCACTCAAGTTGTTGGTACGCGGACTATGTGGATGGAGGTCTTCCTCTTCTGACTTCCTTAAATCAACGAGTTGCTCGGCCACCGCCATGGCTGTTGCTAAGTCCTTCACCCTACGCCGTTGTAGTTCGAGTTCTGCCCAGGGTTTGAGATCATCCATGAAGTTGAACAAAAGGTCTTTGTCGGACATGTCGGAGATCTCAAGGGTCAGGGCTGAGAACTCTTGGACATAGTCATGCAATGAGTCTTGGTGCTTCAGGTTCTTCAACTTCCTTCGTGCCAAGTACTCAACATTTTTGGGGAAGAACCGTCGCTTGATTTCTCTCTTGAAATCGACTCAGGTGTTGAGGGTCCGAGTGCCACGTTCAATGTCCATGCAACATCTACGCCACCATAACATTGCAATATCATTTAAATACATAGCGGTTGTATGTACCTGTGTTTGGTCATCGTGGATGCCAATCGCGAAGAAGTATTGCTTAAGTTGCCAAAAGAAGTTTTCAAGCTCCCGAGCATCACTAGCACCAAAATATGGAGTTGGTTGGCGCACCTTGATGTGGGTGGATGGAGCAAATGAAGGGTTGGCGGAATTGGCCATAGCTCTTTTCATGATTGTCAACTCGGCCCTCATCTCATCCAACTACGCTTGGAAGTTGTTCATCATGCCTTGAAGGCTGCTTTGGGAAGGGCCGGATTGTGACTGTTGCACTATGTTCTGGATGTCTCAGAGGGCTCCACTAAAGCAGCTCTCCAGCTCCACCACAACATTCTCTACCGTTTCCATGTTGAGATGGATTTCTTCGACCCGGTCGCGAGTCTCACCTACTGTTGCTTCACAGCGTAGGATGTGCATGTCCATGCTAGCTAGTTGGTCAACATATTTGTCACGCTTGCTAGCTTTAGTTGTTCGGCCCTTTGGGGCTTGCGTCTTGGTAGGATTGTCGAGTAGAGCTTCATTGGTGTCATGGGCTTGGTGCAACCCGTGTAGTGTGTCATCAGCAATGTCACAGTTGCTTTTCATTGTGCTGGAGTAGGGGTGAAGACAGGGTCCAATGTGTATGTGTAAGAGCTCCTGCTTTGATACCAACTGTCACGGGGCTAGTCGTTGGGGCTCCGTGCGGCACTCGAATGCGACGAATAAGCCTAAGTAACAAGCAACAACACAAGAAAAGGCAACAAAAATGGCACACGAATTAGCAAAAGACTATTTGTATTGCATTAATGGATGGAAAGCATAAACACACAATTCAGTGTCGAGGGGATCTCATACTTAACCTTTACATGCTCTTGATTCACTCGACTACCTACCTCCCCCCAAAGAGTACGTTAAGCTTTTGGGGGAGTGACATAAAGATACATCAAAAAGATGACAAATCATACTAGGTAATTACATAAATACTATTAGTAATCCCCCAATACAAGAATACATGCATAGCCCACCCATGACACACACTTAAACACCAGAGTGGCGGTTGTAGGCACGATGGATGGCACTTGATGGCGCGGCGAAGAGAACCGACAATCAAGCAACTATTATAACCATCAAAAACATCAAAATTACCCTTTTATGTTCTAAAAGAGAAACCTTCTCCTCATGTAACTTCCACTACCGTTCCCCATTTCTTGTCATTGAACACCTCGATTTCGAGCTCCTCTGCTTCGGTTGTTTCTGGCGATATTCAACTTTCGGTCTGAATTGGTACTCAGGCCGATGGTATGCTTCCCAGTCATTGGAATTTGGATGCACTTTATGTGAATCACACTTGGTCGAAGGTTTATCAGTCACCGAAGCTCTACTTCCTCCGCCTTATCTGAAATGAATAAATAAGTGGTTCTTGATTTCTTCAATAATACGAAGAAACACACCGATTATTCAAATCTTATTGTAGCGAATTATCCCAAACACTAAAATCTTGTTGTCCATCAAACGTCTGGAGCCATGATTACCTTGTTCTTCACCGATTTTGTCCTTTTGTTGATGTGCTTTCAGTTAAACTTCTGGAGCCAAAAAATCTGTTACTTCAAATTTTGCGGCCCGAGTTTGATAAATCTCATCTTGCTTCGAAGCTCAAGACCTCCATCTTGCTTCGAACCATCAACCGTCGACGGCGCTAGATATACGAGTGAAAGCACAGTTGGGGTTTCAATCTATACGAAGCAGGCGGATTTGCGAGTAACTTGTTTATATTAATCACTTGATCGATACTCAACAAATCTAGGCACCAGTTTGAAAGTTCAGAGATCTCCAACCTACTGCCAATTTTGCCATGAAGGTGCTGGTGCCGGAGGGGGTCAATGCAAATGACGATGGCGAAGCTGAACCTGACCCCAACGATTCTTCCTATTAATTGAAAAGCTCTCTGGAGGGGTTTACAGACCCTTGCCTTGACCGGTGCTTCCACCTTTGCTCCAACCCTTTCTCTCTAAAAGGTAAGAAATGACAGAAACCAAAGCTTCAAGCACTGTAACTCTGTTTTTCTCTTGTCCGTGAAGAACAAAGCTTCTAAAAGTTCAAAAACCCCTACTTCTCGAAGAAATGAAGTTTTGTTTTTCCTCTACAAGTGAGGGAAAAAATAGAGAGTAATGGCGAGGGAAAGGAAAGACTACCTTCTGGTTTTGTGTCCTTAGTGCTCTCACCAAAGCTCTGCCGTTCGTAAGTTGTAGCGACCGCCGTCCAGGCGATGACGACGGTGCTTTGGGCGTTTTGAACTGTGTGAACTCTAGGGGTGCTTACCCGAACCGTGGGCCATTTTCTTGAACGGAACTGGTAGTGCTGGGTTTTGGAAAACTGGTAATCGGAATCGAATCGAAATCAGTCGGTTAATCGGTTGATCGATTCGGTTAACTGATGGTTTGGTTCATCGGTTTTTCGGTTTTTTTTACTTTATAATATTTATTATAAAAAAATATATAAAATAATAAATAATATATAATATATTATAAATATATATTTATATATATAATGTGTATTTATTAATTTATAGTATATAAAATATAATATACATAAATATATAGAAAAACATGTTTATCGGTTGGTTCGGTTTTTCAGTTTTTTTTGCTCACCCCTAGTGAACTCCCACATATGCATCAAAATGAGGGACAAAAAGGTAAATTTAACTTCTGGTTGTAAGTTTGAGTTCAAGGATAAAATAGATATTTCATCCATTTTGTCTATGTTTAACGGTACTAATAAAACTTAGTCAATTGTCGGAAACAGTAGGAATAGGGTAGCATTAGACAATTTTCAAACAGTAAGGATGCATTTAGTCAATTCGCTAAACCATAAACATTGTTTAAGAAATTTACCCTTTAATTATTTGCTATTTATCAATTGTTACATTTCAATAATTAACCACATGGATAAAAAGTGTATTTAATTTGTTTATGGGACCAAACACCAATTACCATTTTCATAGTAGGGTTGAGGTCTTTTCCAACCTGACCCAGCCCAAATCTGATTTATCATGTATAAATATTATATAATCATTTATTTAAGTATATAATATCTATATGTATGTCAATAATTATAAGTTTAAAGGCAAAAATTTTCAAAAGCATGATAACTAGAAAATAAAAAAAAATGGAAAAAGGAAATAGACTAATTGGACAAACCCGAGTTCAACTCAATCCTAACTTGAAAACTTCAAATTGGTCTGGTGTTAAGGTCAGGGTTGGGGTTGCATAGCTTGCCTTCGGTTAGTGTTGACTTCAACCTGACCCGACTTGCACCCCCTTACTTATACTTGATAAGTTATCAAGTATAAGTAGGTTTATCTTCGAAAGTAACTTGCTTGGGCTTGTGGTAAACAACCAAAATCCATTTTGCGCCCCATGAGTTCAAGAGAAACCTATGTCATCATTATAATGAAATTAAAAAAAAACACAAAATAATACAAAAGCATCACAAACCAATTTAATGGGTCAATGATTCATTGCTTGGAGTAGACATGGTTTGGGCTAGGGTTGGGCTCGGGTTTGGAGGAGATTATATCTCTTGCAAAAAATTCAGTGGGAGATGTTTTCATGGTTTTCAAAACCATATTAGATTAGACGGTTGTATCGGAAAAACTGGGAACTGGTCATCTGATTGATTCCATTTTACCCCAAAACCGTTTTTTGGCCATAAACTTTTGATTGGGTTATCGAACTGTTGATCCGGACAATGATTTTTGTTTTTTAAATTTTTTTGATTTTTTTCTGTCAGAGCAGACTGTCCGCTTGGACCAGATGGTCGAACCGTTTAACTTAAGAACTGGACTCCAAAATGGTTCCCTATCTGGTCCGATTTTAAAAACCTTGACCCAACTTGCACCGCTAGTTCTTAAATATAACTAGGGTAATGTTTGGAACCAATGTTGTTTCTCCCATGCTGATGTTGCATTGGTATATGTCGTTTTCTCAGAAAAATGACTTTTTTTTTTTTTGTTTGGGACCATTGCTGCCACCTAGGCATTTTCAATGCCACATTAACAAACAGTTACCAGCAACGATATAAAAGCAAGAAAATGCCCGAAAAGGCATTTCTCAGGCTATGTTTTTCTCAATTTCCAAGATGTGTCTTGAAAAAATGTCTTTAAAAAAAAAACGCCCATCCAAAAAGGCATCATTTTCCCTAGCAATGAATTTCCTATGTGGTGCTGTTTCTTTTTTGAGAAAATGGCATTGGTTGCAAACATATATGCCCTTGGTTTATCTTCGAACATGTTTGGGCATGTGATAAACAACCATAACTATTTGGGCTCATTCATACTCTGAACAACAATGGAAGAAGATTTGGTCTCTAAAAGGTTTCAAAGCACTTCATTTGAAGTATTGTCTTAATAGCATTGCAATTAAGTCGTAATTATTTAAACGAGGTATTAGTCACATTGCAATCAAGAAGTCATAATCATGTAAACCAGGTATTAGTCACAGTAATCAATATACCCTCTGTGTGGAAATGCTACAGAAAGTATAACTCGTTCATGCTCTTCTATCTTGTGACCAGGCCAAAGCTTCTTCGTTTGGCTGCAAATTCAGTCTCTATATTCTAGGAATGCAAACACAACCCCCTCTTTTTCTAAATGGTGGAAGTGGTGATTGGACCAAGAGGAACACTTGAATTTTGCTGATGATTCTGTTACTAAATACTATGTTGTTTTGTTATGGAATTTATGGAAGGCGAGAAATGATTTTATTTTTAATGGAATGTGCATCCTATTCCTCTCTCTACTATTCTATCTGTGGGCACGTTGGTGAAGTGAAAACAATTTTACTTCAAGAATCAACAAACTTTTTGTGCTCCAATAGGAAAGTTTCATCGATTGTTTTGAAACCTGGCTGGTGAAAGTTAAAATTGGTGGCAATCACTCTAAGTCTCTGGTTTTGGTTTCTTGATTAACAATGAATTTGGGAATTTTGTGTTTGCGAAATATGGCCCTTGCAAGGTCATCTCTGTTGATTTGTTGAAGTCCTTTGCTATACAAGAATGCTGTTTTTTTTCCTAACACCTTTTAGGACCTATTCATTTTTAACAAGACATTTGAATAAGGGCACTTATCCAGCGGGAAATAAGTATGGTTTTTAAAACCAGAATAGACCGGAAAAACCGTTGATTTTGGTCAGCGAACTACTGACTTGGGCGGTTAATCGTTTGAATGGTTTTGACAATTTTTTATGTTTTTTTTAATTTTTTTTTGTTAGAATGAGCTGACCGTTTGGTTTGAATAATTGGACCATTTAATCCAAGAACCAGACCCCTAACCAGTTTATTCTCTGAATCGATTTTAAAAACCTTGAAAATAAGTGCACCATTGTTACAATGAATAAATTTATCCTATTATATTTTATAAACTTTTCTTCAAATGGAAAAATTACTTATACACTTGAGAGATGACCTAAAAAAAATAACTCTACTACATGGGTCACAATTTATCTAAAACAGAATACAAAAAGGTTGGTCAACAGAAACTATTAAAGTTGGTCAACAGAATCTATTTTCTTGCTGATCAACTTTTCCCCTTCCTTTTCCTGAAAAAACAAATAGTCCTTAATATGAATTCTTTTGACTACTCTCTTAATGTCTGGTCTCTCCTGATTTGTTCCCAAAGATGAAATTGAAGCAGCTCATTTGCTAGCCTCAAAGGGTAATGCAGGTAGCCTGTTTGCTGAGGGGATAATGTTCAATTTCAGCCCTCGGGGGGTGTTATATCAGATAAGGATAATTTTTGGACCCCAATATCAATAAAAGTAATATATTTAATAAAATTTTAAAAATAAATTAACTTTTTAAAAAATAATATAAAAAAGGGGTAAAGTTGTTTTTCATCTTCTTCTTTAGATTATTCATCAAAGCCACCCACCGCTACTTCCGGCACGTCTCCGACTGTCTATCTCCGACAGCTGCCTTCGACTGTCGTCTCCGACAATCAAGAAAGCATCGCTGATAGTCGAACACCAACAAGTTGCCTTTCTGCTAATATCATGTATCGGATTCCTTTCACCAAGCTGGAATCCGCCTCTTCATAGATCTGATTCTCTTTGTTTCCTCTGTTCAAATCTTTCTTCCTTTAACTACCTTTGTCTTTCTGTTGCAGGCTCCAATTGGGGCTCCATCTCTTAAGCTTACTCTGGCTCCTTTTTTCTGGGTTATAGATTGTCCCATCTGCAATCTGGTTGGGTTGTGAAGAAATGGCAAGGTTCCTGCTTCAAGATCTGTGGTTCATTCTTTTAATCATGGCAACACGTACTTGTTCCACCACCGAATTACTTAAGTGAAGGGTTTCCGGTAATTTGATATGTTTTTACTTACCGGTGTCCGACTATCAGCGATGCTTTCTCGATGGTTGGAGATTGGAGGCAGCTGTCGGAGACAATAGCCAGAGGCGGAGACGACAGTCGAAGATGTGCCGGAGGCGGTGGCGGGCGGCTCTGGTGAATAATCTAAAAAAGAAAAAGAAGATAAATAGTAATTTTGCTTCTTTTATATTATTTTTAAAAAGTTAATTTATTTTTAAAATTTTATTAAATATATTATTTTTATTGATATTAGGGCCTAAAAGTTGCCCTTATCTAATATAACCTTTTTTTTCACTTTTTTCCCGTTTATCTTCTACTGTTTATTTGCTGTAACTTTGTGTTAAGTTATCTTTGGATTACGATGATCAGGACACATCAACCATTAGGTCCGAATTGGCATTGACACCCGACGTAGCGCTCCTCTCATACACCCCACAGCCCATCCCAGCCTTGTTCATGACAATTATAGAAGATGTTTTCAATGCACGCTGAGATGTGCCTGTCGCTGTCAAAATTCATCATATCCCACCAGTGTTTTAAAATCCAGCCGCCTCAGCAGTCAAATATCGGGGTCAAGGAGTAAACTTATGTCATCATTAAAAAAAAAAAAACCAAAAACCCATTTAATGGGTTAATAATTCAACCGCCCGGTCAGACAGGTTATACGTTGTCCCGGACCGGGACCGGGACCGGTCCAATGACCAGGCTAAATGACTAATAACGGATTGAAAACACTTTTACTTTAGTACCACCTAGAGGCCTTGGTGAACTGCTTAATCAGAATTTGGGGTTTAAGTACATATTTGGGTGGTATCATGTGTTTCCGGTAGCATAGTGGAAAACCTTCCAATCGTGGAGCTAATTTTTGTGTTGGCTCTTTCTTACGTGGAAACCTTACAATGATGGTCTTGATCCTTCAAGTCTCGACAACGTTTACCACGTGTTAGGTTCTGCCGTATCACCACTCACCAGACCCCACCAAAATGTACAAGCCTGCCAGCCTGGGCCTGGAGTAGTTGAGTGTCAAAGAAGACTCGAGTAAGAACTTAGAGGCTGAAAGATGGAAAATGGGTACATCTCCAATCGAAACTGCTAAATGGGACAGATATCGAAGCTGGATGACATGATGACACGCGCCTCACAAGCACATCCTGAGGCGCCCGAGTGTGAGGAGCAGATCCCGTCTCTCTCTAATCTCCATGGTTGTTGGTGAGGACTGAGTACTGAGGACAGGATCAGTATTTGAATTGGAATTTGCTCTTCAACGTACCTAACATCCCTCTTCCCTTCTTACCAATTACCAACAAACCCCTTCTCTTCTCTATTTTTCTTTCCCACCAACCCCGCCGTCTCTCTCTCTCTCTCTCTGTTCCTTTCCTTTTTAAACGCAACAAATCAGAGGACGGCGCAGTGCAACTCAATTGATCGCCCGCCATGGCTAGTTCTTCGATTCAGGGTTCCTGCTCTTCCAACATTACTCCCACACCAGCTCGTCGTCATCGAAATCGACCTCTTGGAGTTTCTTCCGATCGGGAACCTTTCAGATCTCTCTCTTTCTCCTCTCATCTCCACAGCCTCTCCTTAAAGTATGTTCCCCCCACACGCGCGCGCGCGCGCGCACACACACACACACACACAATTTTACTTCTCGTTTTGATTACTCTATACTCTTCTTTTCATATTTCTTTTAGAATGAATTTTGCTCTCCAAATCCTTTCATTTGGTAGTTTCCCCTTCTTCGTTTGTCTTTAATTTTCTCCTACCCTCTCTAATTTCTTGTGCTGTTTTTATTAGCATCGGTTGACTTAGCAAAACAGTCAAAGTTATACCTTTCTGGAAAATAAATTTTCTCACTATAGCATGAATTTAGTTTATGTTACGAGGAAATGAGACATGAGTCTTTCAATCAAGTCCAATTTTTATTGTGTAGAAATCCTTGTTGAATTCGTTTGTTTGAGAAGTTTATAAGAAATTCTTTGTGAAAATTTGACGTAAACTCAAAACACCACTTCATAGGCCACTATGCTGTTGATCCTTCGCCTTAGTACTTTTTATACTTTTTTCTCTTCACTAAGCTGCATATGTGACTGTTTCATGTTCTCTATATTCTCCTCATAGATCCTTAGGGCAAAGGTTGCACGTGCAGCCATTTAAAACGTCTGCCGTGGTAAGAGCAGAGTGCAGCCCCGAGAAAATGCAGATCGACATCTCGTTGAGCCCTAGAGTAAACTCTGTTAAGCCCTCAAAGACAGTGGCTATAACCGACCAAGCAACTGCACTTGCACAAGCTGGGGTACCGGTTATAAGGTTAGCGGCTGGAGAACCTGATTTTGATACCCCGGCTGTAATTGCAGAGGTTGTTAATAACTTACGTCTAGTTTGTTCCTCTTCTCTTTTATATTCCATTTTTATTAATATTACTAGTAGTTTCCATGTAGTTTCTCTATTTTCTCCCACATTATTTTTTTTTGTTTATTTAAATTTAGGCTGGAATAAATGCAATCCGCGAGGGCTACACAAGGTACACCCCAAATGCAGGTACTTTGGAGCTCCGGAAAGCTATTTGTCATAAGCTTAAAGGTTAGTTCTTGGTGTTGTAAGCATAAAATTTTGCATTGCTCAAACTACTTATCTGCTTTGGATTTTTGATGCTTGTTTTCCATGAAGATTCTAACGTATGTTCTCTAATGTTAGAGGAGAATGGACTGACTTATACACCTGATCAGATTTTGGTCAGTAATGGAGCCAAACAGTGTATCCTACAAGCTGTGCTTGCAGTTTGCTCTCCTGGTGATGAGGTGAAGTAGCATATACCTTCATTAACATCTCTCTATTGACAGATATTGTATAATCTCTGGGAAGTCAACTTTGGGCTTTGCGTCTAGAGAAATAACTTTCATGATATGGTCTTCTGTTGTTGGTATATTGCTATGATACATATTACAAGGACAATTCATTTTCTGTGAGTGACTATTGCAAATACCAAGTCTTACTTTCTGTCATTTATCAAAAAAAAAAAAAAAGTCATACCTTGTGTCAAAAACATGCTTTCTTAGATGAAATTTAGTTTATCATATTATATAAACTTTCATGTATATTGACTTATTTCTATTTGTGTTTGCTATATATTACATGAACTAAGTTATGTTAGAAATGTATTTCATAATTTGTGAAATAAACTGTACAGACTTGCCTGCACTTCAGAAAATTTTCATCTCAGACACTTTGTATCAGGTCTGGAGATTAACATCTTGCTTGCCCTTTACAAGGGCTCCAATGCCTACTATTCTTGTTTTATTGTTTTGCCTCTTTCTACTTTCTGAATTCAGCTCCTAACATAAACTTTTCTAGACTAAATTAATAACTAAACATTTGAGACTAATTAATTCTATCTTCATACTCACCGCTGCTTTTCTGCCAATACTTACCATGGGCAAACGAGGCAGAATTACTGTCTAAATCTCCTATATTTGGTAAAAGTTAATTCCTTGGGATGATTGATAGAAGACAATGGATCTTTATCTAACTAACCGATACTAAACATTGCAATGTCACGTGACGTGAGGAATGGGTATGGAGAAAATTTCTTAGTAAATAGTAATCTGTACAATGGCCATCGCCCATTGATGTTTCGGGTGTTTGGGGTCTTGGGAGGGATAGACTGGATACAGTGAGGAAAGGGTATAGAGAAAAATTGTTAGTAAATAGTAATCTGTACAATGGCCATCACCCATTGGTGTTTCTGGCTGTTTGGGATCTTGCGAGGGATAGACTGGATACAGACCTAACCTTTGGCATTCTTTTCCACAAAGTGGCCACTCTCAGGCTTGAAAGTTGAAACTATTGCCTCATGCTTTTCAGGCTGAGAGTTTACCACTGCACCAAGTGATGGCCTCTAGTAATCTGTAAAATGATGATAGTAATAATAATGCACTTGTATAACCATAGTTTTCAGATTGCTAAGGTGAGGCTAGGCAACGGGGGGGGGAAGGGTGCCTTGTTGCCTAGGCGATGAATTTTTTGAAGTAAAAAACATGTATCCTAGGGTAGTTTCCTTAATAATCCATAATTTTCATAAGAAAAGTATACTTTCCATATTTTCCATATTTCTTAATAGAAAATCAACATATTCATGAGAAGAAAAAGAAGAAAGAAAAGAAAATTCACAAAAATATAGAGAAGAAAATGAGTTGATTAGACAAAGTTTTAAGTTCTTCCTTACTTATTTGTTCTGGTTTTGAAGACTTTTTTTTTTTTTTTTGATTGGAAACGGTAACATCTTACACTCTCAACCACTCAGACAAAGAGTGTTGACCACAAACAATTTCAAGTATAACAGTACAGCCCAAAAAAAAGTTTTCCCTAAATGTCCCCTGCTTTGCCAAGCTATCTGCCACATAGTTTGCTGACCTCCTTACCCATTTGAAAATTACTCCAGCTTCCCTTGCCAAGCAGATTATTTCCCTTATTTGCTGTCTAAAATTCCATACACCCAACCTCTTTGTTTGCAATCACCTTATTAACAGTTTAGAGTTCCCTTCCACCTCCAAGTTCTGAAATCTCCATTGCTTGGCAAATCTTAGGCCTTGTAGGTGAGCCAAAATTGCAGCTCTCAAAGAGTCTCCCACTCCTATGGGACCAGAGTATAGTGCCACCATTCTGCCCTCCCCATCCCTGAAGACTCCCCCAGCTCCCGAGGGTCCTGGATTACCCATGGAGCTTCCGTCAAAGTTCAATTTTACCCTTTTGTTGTGCTGTAGGTGTCCAATAAGGCTGAAGAATAGGCTATCTGGTTGAAGAGTTTGCCACTGTTGACCAACCCCTTTGTATATCATCCACTGAAAAGTCTTTAAATAAGTCACTAACTTTCAGCCAATGTATGACTTTAATGGCTACACAGTCAATGATTTGTTCTTTTGATCTTTGTGCTCCTTGGAATATTCTATTATTTCTTCCCTCCCATAAAGGCCAAAGAATGGCTACACTTGTTGCCCTCCACATCACTTTTCCCCTTTTCTTTAGTAGTAGGAAAAAACTTGGGTTGAAAAGACTTGTCACATCCGGGGGAGGGGTCCACCTAGCCAAATAAGGAAGAAAACCAACTCCACACACAAGAAGCAAAGGGAGAAGAAAGTAAAAGATGTGTTACTATCTCACCATATCCCAAACAGAGGCAACAAATATGAGGGGAGAGATAGTAATTCGACCTCCTTTTTTGTAAATTATCTAGAGTATTGATTTTCTGGAGCACCACCTCCCAGCAAAAGGCTCTTATTTTTGGGGGTACAGGATTACACTAGACTTCCTTTGTAGGAAAGGAGCCTCCTAGGTGCGAGGATTGAAGGAGGGCAGAAAAAAGGGGGCATAGGTAAAGGAGCTAGAAGGAGACTTTGACCAAATCCTACTGTCCTAACAAGAGAGGTCCAAGAAAGCAGTATTAAGAAGGGAGATAAGATCATCTACTAGGCCCATTTCAGATTTCCTTAACCCTCTCCTTAATCCTAGATCCCAAGAGTTTTCGTTAACAAGCACTGAAGAAATCACTCTTCCTTTTGTTGAGGGACAAGGAATAGATGGGTGGATATCTGTCTTTAAGAGGAGTGTCCCCAAGCCAGACATCCTCCTAGAAGCGTACTTTATTGGTCCAATACAGCATTTAGCAATGTTTGTGTTGATTAAACCCTAACAAATAAGAAAATAATAAAAAAGAAATTAGTATATAAACACACAAAATGAGTATTTTAGTTTAATAATGTCTATTTTATAATTACAATCTCAAAACATTAAGAATATAAAAGTATTTTATAGCACAATGTACAAAACTACTTGGCAATTAGATGAGGCAAGCCTCCAAGGGTGCCTTGTTGCCTAGGTGTTGCCTTGACAACTATGTGTGTAACCCAATTGAATATTGTTAGTATTAATACTTAATAATAGCCATTTGATGAGGCAAGAAACTCAACCACTTTAAAATGGAAAGTGAAATATTAGTAAAAGAATGTATCCATTCCCAAACCATCCACGTAGTAGGGTGTCTGACTACCAAAGAGAATATGTTTTGAAGATCACACTTTTCTAGGTTTGTCTTGACATAGTTTTATTGCTTGTATCTGAGCATCCTTTCCAGTCAAAACCACGATGACAGACCTAGAGACTTAATATGTAAAATTATGAAGAAAACTAGTGCTGCATACATACTTTGTAAAACCTTTTCTTTATTAAATTTAAAGTTTACTATTCTAATGATAAAATTTTGAAACCTAAAAAGGTGTATCGCAATAATTTTTTTTTGCTTCAGGTTATAATTCCAGCTCCATTTTGGGTAAGCTATCCGGAAATGGCAAGGCTGGCGGATGCAACACCTGTAGTTCTACCGACACAGATATCTGAGAATTTTCTTTTAGACCCAAAGCTTCTTGCATCCAAACTCACTGAAAAGTCAAGGCTGCTGATTCTTTGTTCCCCTTCCAATCCAACTGGATCTGTTTATCCGAGAAAACTGCTTGAGGAGATTGCCGATATTGTAGCAAGGCATCCTAGGCTTCTGGTAGGATCATGAATCAATAACCTTAGTAAAAATTGAACAAAATTATGCTCTCTATTTATTCATCTAACCTTAACATTTTAACTAATACTCTTTTATTTTTGTCTATCAGGTTTTGTCTGATGAGATATATGAGCATATTATTTATGCACCAGCAACTCACACAAGTTTTGCTTCTTTACCGGGCATGTGGGAGAGAACTTTGACAGTCAATGGTTTTTCCAAGGTAATTTACCTGTGTTATGTATTCATACGTTGTTGTGGCTTCTTACCTTGATTTTGTCATGATTTTGCAGTGACCAATACCCATTGCAAGCTGAGCACTAACTTTTAAAACTTATCTGTATCATTTCTTGCTCTATGCAAAATTTGGTGACCTGAAATTGGATTGAAATGGATAAGTTGCCTTTGTGAGTATTAATGATTGAAGATGGACATTTACAGGCCTTTGCGATGACTGGCTGGCGTCTTGGATACCTAGCTGGTCCAAAACACTTTGTTGCAGCATGTGGGAAAATCCAGAGCCAGGTATGCATCTCATTTTGAATGTTCACCTATTATTGTGATTTCACCAACTGTAGTGACCTTGATTACTCAGTGGCTTGTCTAGAGCAGTAATGACATTCTTTAACTGCTCTCTGGAGTATAAGATCTATCGGATTAGTTGCATCAAATGGTGGGTCTGATCCCTTAGCATGTGAGATGCATTCAGGGATCAGGAGGCCCCAGCCATCTGATGGATCCTACTCTGAGTACTTTTTGGCCGGAAAAAATAAAAGAAAATAATAGGTTTTCCAAAATGGATGCGGATGTCCATACCTTTGATTGCATTCTTTGGAGACAGATTTATGGTCAACTTTCCAAATGGTTCTATGGGTTGAACATTGATTTAAAAGGCATGCCTAGGCGCTCAGGCAAGGCACATTTTAAGGTATGCGCCTTTCCTAGGCCCCAGGCGCAGCACTTTCAAAAGGTGCACATGCATGGTGCACCTTGTGAGCATTGTGCTTCAGCCTAGGCATGCATGTTTTTTATTTATTGCGCTTTTTATTCTTTTTCGAACCTACCTTAAGACCCCAACATGGATTTGTTTGGGCTTTCCTCGAGGGGGCTTGGTACAAAGGCAGCTTGTAGAATCAAGAATGCAAGATGTTTTACATCATATTAGCTATTTGAAGTAATGCAATCAAGGAAACAAAAAGAAATCGTGGGTTTTACATGCTTGAAAATGTTTTATATGTTTGATTTTATTTTTAAATTTAAAGTTGAATACACTTTACATGTTATGTTTATGTATTTTAATTTTAGATAATAGGTTTTTTAAAATATTTATTTTAAAATTTAAGTTTATATTTTTATTAATATTATGTTTAATATATATTTTTTTTAATTTTTGCATTTTTTGGATTTTTTGTATTTTGTGCCTTGCTTTGAAAAGGTGTGCGCCTTGCCTTGTGCCTTGCACCTTGCGCCCAGGCGCAAATTGCCCCTTGCATGCTTTTAAAACACGGGTTGGATTTGGGCCAATTTTTGCATAGAAGAAACTCACAGGGGACCCAGCCACATATATATCCATCACCTATATGACATAGTTAACTAGGGCAATTACCGAAAAAAAAAGGTTAACTAGGGCTCTGCCCTTCCTTAAGTGCAGACATTTCTCATGTATAGTGTTTTCTATGCTTCTCTTAGTCTCTCTCTAGTTTTCACCTAGCTAAAGCCATACTTTCTGCAGAACCTCAGTCAGGTATACTGAGAGGGTGACAAGTCCTGCTTGGTTATTTTGAGTCTTTTCCTGTACAATGCAAAATTTTCCTGGTTTCACTGATTCATGATGTTGTTCCAGTTCACATCTGGTGCTAGCAGTATTTCTCAGAAAGCAGGGGTTGCTGCTTTAGGATTGGGGTATGCTGGAGGGGAGGCAGTCTCTACAATGGTAAAAGCATTCCAGGAGCGGCGGGATTTCTTAGTCAAGAGCTTTAAAGAATTGGAGGGTGTCAAGATTTCAGAGCCCCAGGTAGCAATTTGTATTCTGTCCCTTTTTAGCCATGTATGTAAAAACTTGTCTCTCAGTTGAAAATCCTTTGAATTTGCAGGGTGCTTTCTACCTGTTCCTTGATTTCAGTTCCTACTATGGAGCAGAGGTTGAGGGGTTTGGTCTCATCAAGGGTTCTGATTCCCTCTGTCGATATCTGCTGGATAAAGCACAGGTATTGGTTGTATTGTTATTTGATAATGATAAATGACCACAACAATAATTTTTTTTTGGTATTGAACCACTCGCCTTTTTGCCCCCATGGGGGCCGTATTTCAATTTTACTTGGCATAGTACACTACTTTTTCTAGCAACATTAATAACTCTTCTCAAAGGTGGTGAGAGCCAATAGTGGGGCTCGAAGCCGCATCTAAGCTGGGACTACTCAGTTTACATGCCAACTGAGCCACCACAACAATAACAATGAGAGGTGTAACAAGTCATCTATTGCTTTCCATGGCAAATGTGCAATAGGATAGTAGTTAGGACTGATTTATTTGCATCTTAAGGGGTCTACTATGGTAGAAAAATTGATCCAATTGAGGATGATCCTGTCACTTACTCATCCTGTTGGGTCAATATAATGAATCTGTAAGTGGGTCCTATTAAATCCAGATGTTGCTTCCTCAGTGTTTTTCATATTGAGATTCCTTCCTAGTTCATCAGGCTTCGGAATATATGCCTGAACCAATGTCTTGAGTTATTTAGGAATTGGTTGGTGGCTGATTTCACAGGTTGCACTCGTCCCTGGAGATGCATTTGGAGATGACAACTGCATCCGTATCTCCTATGCGGCATCCCTTTCCACACTGCAAGCAGCCATGGAGCGAATCAAGGGAGCAATGGCTTTACTCAAGCGTCCTGTTCCTGCTTGATTGGAAAAATTCCTTTGATGGAATTGTTTTCACTATTGATGTCTTTGTATCAAGTCTATGCACTATGTACTAATTATGATTGGAATGAGATTAGATAATTGTAAGGGCGTATGTATTAATCTCTCTGTATTAGTCCAAGAGTTAAAAAATGTCTTCTATTTTTTCTTCCTCTTCCAATTTTGGGATGTTTATAACGAATGCTCACAGCCTCACAATCGTTACAAAGTCACAAGCTCAAGATGCTAGATGTGTATCCCAAGTTTAAAGATTCACATCTCTTGTGCATTTACCTGAATACCCCTTGTCAGGCAATATTAACGGTGAGTGAGTTCCTTGGCTCCCCGCTCCCATGAAAGATCCCCTGAGTTCTGATAAGAAAGCCAAATGAAACCTTTTTGGCAGGACTGGAGTGCATGTACAGATTCATGTTGCATCCTTTGAAAGTTAACACTCGCGAGTGGATGTGGAATCGATTCCTGCATGGAAGAAGTATTTTTTTTGTTGCTTCACATGTACCAGGAGCAGCCCTCACTAAAAGCGGCCGGGAAACCAAATGGGCCAAGTAATTAAGCTGGAATCTTGTTTTAAACCAAATGCCTCTCTTTTTGTTTGCTGTCGCTATTCCTCGCTAACTGCAGTTGGTTTCGGTTTTCCTCTCGCACAATACATCTCCGAGAAGCTAAGCTAAGGACGCCTTCCTGCGATCAAACTCTTGACTTGAACTGCAAGACAATCTAACTCAAGAAGAATATCCACCGATGCTGCTTTCCATTTCTGCGTCCTCGTCTCCTTGACCATTTTATAAGTAACCTCATGATGACGACAACAGGGGCGGGAAAGAAATGGCGGTTCCTAATTCCAGCGGTGAAGGTGCGGCAGAGATTGTGTTCTTCGACTTAGAAACGACAGTGCCCGGCAGAGCTGGACAACGGTTCTGGGTGCTAGAGTTCGGAGCAATTGTGGTCTGCCCACGGAAGCTCATTGAACTGGAAAGCTATTGTACTCTGATAAGACCCGGAGACCTCTCTGCGGTTGCACTGAGGTCAGGGCGAAGTGACGGGATTACCCGCCAAGTGGTGGCGACTGCACCCACTTTCGAGGACGTCGCCGATAAGATATTTGGTATCTTGAATGGTAGAATATGGGCAGGACATAACATCCAGAGATTCGACTGTGCCCGTATCAAGGAGGCTTTCGCTGACATTGGACGCCCTGCTCCCGTGCCCGTCGGTGTGATGGATTCCTTGGGAATCCTGACTCAGAAATTCGGCCGGAGAGCTGGTAACATGAAGGTAGGTCTGACGTCTAATTAACCACATACATGCTTAATTGCTTATCAGTATCTGACATGAGAAAATGGTTAACGACGATGGGCCTAAAACCCAATTGAATGTTGCACTTTGATCCTATTTTTAGAATGAAAATGTGGGCAAAGTGGAAGCAAAGAATGAACGACTGTAGTGTAATGTTTATTCCCCTTAGCTAGTCAGTAGCCATGCACAAGATTCAAAATATTTATGGTTGTTCAAGTTTTTTCGCTTTGTTTCATTAATACCCATAAATATAGGCTTAAATTAATAAGTGTCGAGCTTGACTTCTTCATCTCTTCTTTAGATGGCGACATTGGCTGCGTACTTTGGGCTTGGACAGCAAAAGCACAGGTAATATGGATGCACATTTACAACTTTGACATATATAGGAAGCAAACAATACTATTACTGTGGGACTTCTCCTTAAATTCTAACTGCGGCAACTGCCTGACAGGAGCCTCGAAGATGTCCGGATGAACCTGGAGGTCCTCAAGCACTGTGCAACTGTTTTGTTTCTGGTAAATATATTATATATGGACAATTTTACTTTCTGCTTTTTTTTTTTGGGTCTGTTTTAAATTTCCTTGTAAAGTAACTTGGAACAAGGTAACTCCATTAATCTTAATCTCACCGACCGGTTTGTTTAGGAGTCAAGCCTCCCAAATGTGTTGGCTGGTAATTCCCAGGGCTCCCCAACTGTAACAACAAGGAGCAGAAGCAACGGAAGGTTGTCATATGGGGAAGAAACGAGCAGAAGATCTCCTCCTACTTCTATTGGGCACCACAGAGCAGTTCCTTACGTAACTGGAAGATTTGGAAAGGTCCGTATTCTTCTTCTTCAATAAGCAATGGTTCTTCATAGCTAAAATACTATTCAGTTAACAATTAATGCTTAAAGTTGAATTCTCGATGAAATAACAGATGACGGACAGAGTAATAAAGGATCTCCCATGCAAGGCCTACGAGAAACCACCACTTAGTAACTTCCTCAAGCATTCTCATTCTGTACTAAGATGAACAAGGAAGAGGCTTCAAGATTTCATCCCCTTCCATTGTTAGCAATACAACAGTTGTCAAATCGGAGAGGAAGATGAAAATTGCAGAAATACCTTGTGTCATCTCTGGTGAGCGTCTCTCTCAAATTGGAAGTGGACATCGGCTTCGTTCAATATAATACAGACTAGAGACTCGTGCTAAGATTTCCTCTCACTCTCTATAGAGCTTGGTGCTCCGTGCTGAACCAAAGTCACAAATTCATGAAATGTGAATATGTGATTCTCTCCCTAGATGTTTCCTCTGTATATTTTCATTCATTTACCCTTCAATTGTGTTCTGTATTGAGAAATGAAATCGTTATTTATTATTGATAAACACACCTGGGATAGCTCCCCTTTTACTAAGTTGCACCCCAGGGTATGTCATCCCATGATTGACAACAAGCATTAGATTTTTGGTAAGTTCCTTATCTGCGTAAATATAATTACTTGGATAATTTTTTCTTAGGAAACACTTGCCCAGGTAAGTGCATTTATGTATATTCTTCTATTTCTTAGGTAAATAAGACAAATGACCATTTTAACCCTAAAATCCATTATTAAGGGGCATTTTTGTCCCAAAGTGTTGGCAACTTTTCTCTCAAGTGGGAAAATTATTTATCCACTTTTTTCTGGTCCCACAAATATGAAAAAAGACCATAAGATTCTTGATCAGTGGAAACCAAAATCTTATTGACCAACTTTTCCCCCTCAAAATCTAAAAAAAAAATACCCCCAAAAGTTATGAGATATTCCTCATGTGCGACTGGTGATGGGATCTCCTATTAAAAAAGAATTCCAACATGATGTGTGTCACCTGTGAGATGGTGTGAAGAGCATTCTATGAGGAGCAAATCTGAATCGGCATATCTCATCACCATAAGACGGGTGTGGGATCCATCGTGTATGAGACGTGCCGATACGGATCATGTTGGAACGGATCTGAAGGGATTTTGGTTGAGAGGAAGGAGTTCCGAACTCGTATGACTGTAGGATCATGTGGCCAGCATTTTATGGTCTCTGTATCTACTTCACCTTTAAATCCCACTAATATGATTATGACAGTGAGCAGTTCAAAGTTGAAATTTGCATCTTCAAATATGGTAGGAGGAGCAAGTGGGCCTAGACCTTTTCACGGCTCCAAGTGATCTTTTCACATGAAACTGTTGTGCCACTCATCTAAAAGCTGTTCATCGGGATTAGGGCTGTTCATAACAAGATTCATACTGATCAAACCAACCAATCCAGTTCGATCCAATTCGAGTTGGCCGATTTTTCTTCACCATCGATCGGTTTCGGGTTACAAAAAAATATAAACCGATGGTTCGGTTCAGTTTCAGTTTTCAAATCGATCCGAACTGACTTAGATATATATTATATATAATATATAATATATAATAATATAATATATATACAGCTTTATTACAGAAATATACATATTATATATAAAATTTCTGATATATAAAATATCAGTTTTAATCCATCAAATCATTTTTAATTTCTAGGCATTCGACCTTTGCTTTCTTAGACTTGAATCTTTTACCGTTCACACCGAGAGAATCATTCACAAAACCGACCAGGTCAATTTTACTTAATACTGGGTCGGTTTCGATTTCATTTCTAGGTAAACCAGCCAGATCAGATCGATTGGAAAAACACTAGTAAACCGACCCAACCCAACGCATGAAGAGCCCTAATATAGAAGAGCCTCTAGGATGTCCATGTGATCCAAAACTAATTACAGTTATTTCTATTTCTTTCGTTTACCACTATTATAGTGCTTTCCTAGCTTTCTTTAGTTTTTTATAAAGAAAACATTATCAAAGGAAAAAGGAGAAATAGTTTGTCATTACAGATAAAGTCAATATGATATATATATATATATATATATATATATATATATATAATTCCAAACTTTATTCTAGCAGAGGGTTGGCCTCTTTAAGATTTTATTAAAATAACCCAAATAATTGAAAGAAAATAGGGGAGGATGTAGACCGCTTTGCCCCAAACCTAGATACAAGAGATTTCTCTCTCTATCTCTGATCCCACCCAATATTAATAAAAAAACAGAAAAAAATAATCAATACAAAGTGTTGGAAGATTGTAGTATGCAAAAGAGTGATCAGACATACAGGGGGAATGGATCCAGGTTCAAAAATTAATATGATACTAATTAAAAATTTGGTGTAACTAAAAATAAAATCAATGGGCAAGAGGGGTGCAAAAAAGAAGAAAACTCAAGAACTTTTGGGGCTTGGATGAGAGAAGTTGGGCTTCCGTCATCGGGTTGGGCCTGGGCCCAGGATATTGTTTTCTCCATTCCTCACTCCCTTTGGCCTTTGCCTCGTCTTCCCATGGAAGCGTTATCCGCTATGTTTTTTTCTTAACCTGGCGTGGATCAATTGTTGTTGATGTTGGGTCAACTTTTAGGTGGATAAGTAATTTTCCTACCTAGGGGAAGGTGCTAATATTTGGATGGGACAAAATTGACACTTTTAATAATGGTTTTTATGATAAAAACGGCCATTGCCTTCTTTACCTAGGAAATGAAAGAACATTTAACTGGATAAATGCATTTACTTGGGTAAGACCCTATTTGATGATTAAGTACTTGTTAGTATTTCTTAGAAGTATTTATTTTAACAACCGCTTAAGGTTGTTTGGTAACCCACTTTTTACTTCACTTATTATGTTTTTAAGCATTTATTGGGGTGGGGATGTTTGGTAAGCTACTTTTCCCATAAGTGCTTATATTGACACAAATGACAATTTTAGCCCTCACTTTACTCGTATATATATATATATATATATATACATATTTTAATTGAGAGTCCACGTGGATCCCATTTCAAGGTCAGCACTGTTTCTGTCATCGATGGCCCGGTACCCCAGTCGCTGACGTCGTTGGTACACCGTCTGCTAGCTGGTACACCGATCGCTGACTGGTACATCGACCGTCGACGTTGTGTTGGTGGAGAGATAGAGACAAGGAGAAAGAGGGAGAGAAAAATGAGAGAATGAGAGTGGGGGTATTTTAAGTATTACAAGAAAATATTAGGGGCTGGTTCGTCCCATTTTTTGGAGAAGTATTTCTTTAAAAAATACTGAAAAAAAAACTAACTTGAAGTCACTTTTTTAAATAAGTGCTTCTTTAAAAACAAATACTTCTTACCCTCTTTTTTACCAAACACCCATAAATACTTAAAAATCACTTAATGTGCGATCCCATGTCTTAAAAGTACTTATTTAAATGAGTACTTCTTTTAAGTGTTCTCAAACACTACCTAACTAACTTTCCAAAAAGGGAACAGGACCTAAAAAAGCCCACAAATTGAGACAAAACAGAACACCCAACAAAAGAGCATTGGGTGGTATTATATTTCAACTTAATTATATGACACATGTGATTATCCATACAATTACCACCAAATACATAACATATATATAAATTAAGCTTTACACACACAATCACACACAAATTACAATGCAGATACTCCTTGCATACATACATACATACACACAAACCACCAAATACATAACTATTTGGAGCGCTCCAAATAATTAAGGATTGACCATCTTAGAGGTAACGCATGCATCCACGGCTTCGACGGTGGTGAGGAAGACCGACGTTGCTCCAATTTTGTTGACAAAGTTGGCCGACTTTAGTTTGTGAATCACGTACCACCATGGGTTGGTAATTGCTAACTGCATTTATTATAATGGTTGTGGGTTGTAGTAATTATACTAAATGAACATCATCTATCATAAATTACAAGGTTGCGACGTGAATTAAGTACCTGTATACCCAGGGAAACCAACTTGTTGTGAAGCTCTTCTAATGCAAGGATTCCCGATGTATCGATATTCATCAAGTCTGTCACCACATATAACCCAAATCTGGCCACTCAGAAATATATTGAATTCTGATTTTATTCATTTTGTAATAAACCGAAATGGGTATCTGACGATATATATAGATTATAGGCAGAACTTACCAGACAAATCAAGGATTAATACTTGAGTCCTCGATTTGGCCTTTTTATCTTCTTCTTCTCCTTGCCCTTCCTTATTCACCCACAACATTATTCTGATACAAGCACAAGTAACAGAATGGTGTAAAACTGTAATTAAATAAATTTTCTTCTCTCTCTCATACACACACACAGAACACAAACAGACAGAGAATGAATTTTACCTTTCTTTGATGGAATTGGCATTGACAAAACAAAGGAAGGCAGAATGAATGCGGATTATCAAGATGCCTGAAGTCTTGACAGCCATAGGATACTGATTGGTACTGCAGAAAACATCAGTTCCAGGAAGCTTTCCGAGAACCTCCGTGCCTGGTCTAATGGCATTCAGTAAGATCCTCCCAATGGATATGGTTACCTGCAGTGTCCCTACCATGATCAACCCACAATCTTAAAAAAATGCTCATCTATAAGATACGGATCGAATTTTGACTCTCTGATTGGTATTAGAAGAAATCTATGCCAACAAGAGGTTGGCTGGGTGTTACTTCAATCCGGAAAATAAAGAAAATCAACTAAAATTAACCCTCAACCTCAAGTAATCTTAAATCCCAGTTGCCACCGAATTGGACGTTGACAGGGTAGCCTGCCTTTGTCTACTGGTATATCCACTTACAGTACTTTTGCCTACATTAAAAATAAAAGAACACAATCATCCATATATGCTGCATCAGGTCCTACCATTGCAGGTGGATGTTTTGGGTGGAATCATTGACCCCACCCACAAAGATCAATATGAGGTTCATATTGTTTTATTTGTTAATGGGAATTGAAGAAAATGATACCGCAGCAAGAAGACCGATCTCCACTGATACGAACAACACTCCAAAGAAAGCTCCAATGCAAGCAAGGAAGTCTAGTTTGTCGATCTTCCAGATATTGTAAGCTTCATTGAAGTCGATGAGTCCAGGAAGCGCGGACAAAATAATTGAAGCAAGGATGGCAGTAGGAGTGTAATATAAGAGCCTAGTAAACAGTTGCAGTGATAGAAATACTGTGGCTGCCATGACGATATTTGACACCCCTGTTTCACAGCCCGCGCTGAAATTAACAGCAGTGCGCGAGAATGAACCTGCAGTATTTATATCAAACGGTTGGTACTCGGTGTCCAATGGTTATCCCATCTGATTAGTTATACTATTGTTGAACACTCATCACCTGTTGCTACATAGCATGAAGTCAAGGAGCCTGCAATGTTCATGAAGCCCATGGCAGCCATTTCCTTGTTCCCATCAAGATGGTACCCTCTAATGGATGCAAATGATCTCCCAATAGCAATGCCTTCCTAAAAGTAATTGTTACAAAAAAAGTTACAGCATAGAGCTTTTCCTTTCTTTTGAACTACAAGAAAGCATGCAATTTAATATAGGAGAATTTGTAATGAGTGCAGGAATAATATAAAATAGACCCTCTTTGGCTTTGTTAATTAGAATTCTAGTCCAACTGTCCAAGTCCAGTTATTAGAATAGAGAAGCCTGGTAACTGGATCACAAACTACCTAATTACCTTATTTCTACTTTGGGAGCAGAAATATTGATATACCATCTTACTTTCCATTGCCCTTACTTCATGGGGCCACCCAAATCACTAATGCTGTGTTTGGTTTGACAGAAAATAAGAGAGATGAGGGCAAGTATTCTTTACTGGAGTGCAGGACCATGATTAAAAAGCACCCACCGCGAGAGCTACAATTGCAGAAATCAACCCAGTTTTGGCAGCTGCTCCGACATTTGGGCCATTGAGCTGTAAGTGCTTAGCTGAACTTGGATTGATGCCTCCTTTTATGTGTTTTAGTATCTTGATTCCATGCTTATCTGCTCTCGTCAGAAAGACTATAAGAGTGGATAATATAACAGAGAGGAGAAGAGAAATAGATGGTAACCAGAAGAGTTTCTTGTTCCTTTTGCCCTGTGAACATAGAAGGATTTTCATATTAATTTCAATAAAAACATCATGGACAGCAAGGGTAAATGATGAAGGTACTTAGGAGGAAGGATGCTGCTTACCAGGAATCTGGCCATTAGGATGAAAATCAGGAATGAACACCCAAGCGCAGCGTTGAGGGGGGACCACTGGTATAAAAGAAGCAGATGAAAGTTGACATCGGATGATGTATCTTAGATGTCATAAAAGAAAACAGTATTAATATCTCCTTACTGGATGATGGATAGATCGCCACACAGCTTCTGCAACAGAGATGACATCAGTTTTGTCTGTGAAATGATTGATTCCTAGTAGTCCCTTCAACTGTTGCAGACCTATGACAATTGCAGCACCTCCCATGAACCCAACAGAGGCAGCATGTGAGAGGAAATCCACAAGAAAACCCAACCTACAGAATCCCAAACGAAGTAATTTGTTTCCTGAGTTAAACATGGTGGCAGAACTATATATCAAGACATAACACTTGATCAAGAATACCACCTGAACAATCCAAACACTGCTTGAAAGACACCAGCAAAGAAAGTTGAAGTGAAAACAAGGTCTCTGTAAGCAATGGGATCAGACACGGGATCTACTAGTTTCGGAATCATGGATGAAATTAGCAAGGAAACCACTGCCACAGGTCCAATGGCTATCTCTCTTGAACTCCCCATAAGAGCGTAAATAAGAGGCGGGAGAACACTTGTATCTGAAAAGAAAAGGCCCAAATCACATACTCATATTAAACCCATGGTGAAGCTCCTAATCTGCAGTTTTGTAGACAGCCAGCCCCTCATGCTTAAACTAAATTAGCTCTGTTAAGATGCCTTCGTAAATTGAATTGAAAGAAAGAAATTAAAACATCATTAACTTAGAACAAGCTACTTACAGAGCCCATACTGAGGATCAAGCCTTGCTAAATTAGCATATCCAATACTCTGCAAGAAATTGGGAATCATAGTATTGATGAAACAATAACACAAAATAGAGCAGTAGTAGCAAAACACCGGACAGAATTCTGTTATCAAGTTTGTGTACCTGTGGAATGCTGAGGCTTGCTAGAGTTAAACCTGCCATCAAATCATTCCTGAACTTAGTTGCCTTGTAATTCCGAACCCATTCAAGGATTGGAAATAGGCCCTGCAAGAGTGACACAGCGTATCGGGATCCAAGTTTCTGACTGAATGAAGAAGATGACTTGTTTCTACGAGGAAAAACAGTCTTCTTAATTGTGCCCACGAGCTCATGGCCTAAACCTGGTGGGTCAGGAGCGTTCAGCACCCAATGAGTCCTAACAGCTCGACTGTTGTTCTCAATGTCAAGCTGCTCTTGGAAATCACAAGCATCCTTGTCCATAGAGCACATGGATTTTTGAAGTGTTTGGGGGAACTTTGAGAGCTACGTATGCCGTCCTACCAGAGATGCTGAAGAAAATTTAAGGCTCTATTTGTGTGGACCGCGCATTTAATGGCTCTGCAAGTAGTGAAAAAGATATATGGATTCAATGGTTAACATTGAAGGCTAGAGACCAAGTTTTCTCAGCTGCAGAGCCATAGAAGAGATGTGAGAATAGTTGAAAACATGAAACACCGGAGACTTAGGCTCTGAGTTGAGATAGGGTGTTGGAGAATGGTGCATATATATTTATAATATTGATCGGCAGCCCATGCATTGTCCATTAGTATTGAATATTTCCCAAGCAGTTTTAGCAACAACTCTATTGAAGAAGAAAAATTAAAATTGTGATTGTGGTAAGACAATGTTAGATAGTGGAAAGTGGCCCACTGGACATGTTGACACAAAACTCAATAATATTTTAACACCCTAGAAGTTTATTTGAATTATGGAGAACCTATGATGCTGGAAAGACATGATATTGATCAATCAACCCCCCGCCCCCCTTTTGGTGAATTTTGATGAAAATCACTCGATTGCTATTAAGTTTTTTCTGGTATCATATTTAAATCCTTGAGTTACTTTAAGGGTAGGTAGGGGTATTTATGGGACATGAGTTACATAATTTATTGAGTGCTTATTCAATGTGTCTAATTGGTAAAGACTTGCTTTGCATGTGGCAATTTTTTATGATGATGGTATTTTTAAGACCAATTTTTTTTTTTAAATTTTTAAAATTTTTATGTATAAAAATTATTCTTATTTATTATACTTATTATTTTCTGCAACTTTTTATAATTTTTAATTTTTTTATCTTTTTCTTAATTTTTATTATTTAATTATGGCATTAAGGGTTGATACATTTGTCCCAAAAGGATGAAATGTTGGTCAGCCACCAACTAAGAAAACAATTTGATTTCCATTATCAATAAAAACAATTGTTGTTGATCATACTTTTTAATATTATTAGTATAAAATATTAGAGATATACCTAATTTTTCTATATTTTTAAGATTTTTTATTTATCTATTTTAAAAAATTTATTATTATATATGACATCATGGGTATATAGATGGTTGAATTGCTTAACGACTACTTCAATAGAGGAATGGTTCCATTTTTGGGTCTAGTTCAAAAAAAATATGAATTTAATATTGTTAAAAGTATTGAATATAGATCTAATTAGTGGAATTTATTGATGAGGTAAAATACATTAAAGGTATGACTATTAATGAAAGTAAATTGGATGAGGTATAAAATAGTACTTCAAATTACATTTTATACCCTCACAAGCAATTAAAGTTGCACGGAATGCAAAAATAGGGGCATTGATGTCAAAAAAAAAAGATTTCCCATTAAAGGCGTGGTAGTCGCTGAAACTGTAATTTACGTGCCAAGGCCAATAATCATAAAATCTGCAAAATATTATTTCAACTAATCCAAATAAATCAGTTTTTACTTTGTAGGCACCCCATATGTCATGAAGATTTTCAAAACTAAGGGTCCGTTTGGTTCATAGCCGGAATCGGAATCAGAATCAAAATCAAAATCCTCCGGAATCGGAATCGAAATGGTCCATTCCCATAGCCTGTTTGGTTCAAAAAGGAATGAGAATGAGAATTAAAATCAGCAGGAATGAGATTTCATTCCCAAGGGAGGGGCAGGGAATGACCATTCCCTCAAATGGGGGAATGCCATTCCAGCAATAATAGGAATGGGATTCCAACTCCACCCAACCAAACAGTTGGAATTAGAATAGCCCATTCCGATTCCAATTCTAAATCCTTATTCCTACAAACCAAACGGGCACTAAAGACAGCAAATAATTAGGATATTGACTCTTTCTGGAATGGTTAAAAACATGGATATTAATTATTTTGCAACACTTATAGTGGCAAGCATCAAATCCAGATAATCTTTTGTCTAGTAGCCTCTTACGTATGAATCAACAAATTTGTTTTTTTTTTCCTTTTATTTAAAAGATTTATCACTATTAATTATCTCAAATAGATTGACTAAGTAATTTAGAGGAGTTCTTGTCAATATGACATAGTATTGATTGATTGATGAAACTAGATTATATTTATGAAAAAATGTCTTAAAAATATGAAATTAAATAAGTAGAATGAAATAGAATATATGCAATATAAATTTAATTGGAGACAGATAATTTGATGTAACATCTTTTGCTACATTTCTTTGATCATCCATAACAAAGGAGAGAATATTTCAATTCCCTTTATTTTTAAGAAAAAGGTTGGCAAAGTACGTACCTAGTCGAGATGTCAAACTAAAATTGCACCTGCAGTTAATATAATTTACCACCAAGGCTACCTTTCTACGATTTAATTACTCCATGGAATGGAAGCTAGGCAACAACATCAAGATTACCTGATCAGGCCAATTATAAGGCTCCTTACTAAATGATTCCTACTTCAATGTGTCCGTATTCCCACCCACCAACTGATGGTGGTTCAGCTGGTAGGATCTCTAACATATCATCTGAATAGAGACCTGCCATTAAATTCCATTAAATGGGCTATGGGAGAGGTATGGTTATTAGACCTGTTCATGTGTTGCGCTGGGTTGGGTTTGGGCCGGGCTTTTATTCTTCATAAACATGATTTTGTTAGGCCTGAACCTGAGCTTGGACCGACGAACGGGCCTATAATTTAGGCCCGAACCCGACCTTGATAAAAAGTCTGAAGCCCGTAGCCCGACCTAACAGAGGACTCATTGTCGGTGACTATGTTCGCTGGTGAGCTAAGATTTTGACAATGAAAAGTGAAGTCAGTTCACGTATGAGGGAGAGAGAGAGAGAGAGAGTGAGAGAGAGAGGACTCGCCGCCGCCGTCGCCGGTGCCTGTGTTTGTGGCCTTGCCGGTGTTTGAGATTTGAGAGAGAAGAAGTGAGAAGAGGAGAGAGAGAGAGAGAGAGAGAGAGAGAGAGAGAGAAGACTCACCGCTGGTCTGTCGGAGTTTACTGGTTGCGTCGGTGAATGTTCGCCGGTTCTGTGGTTGCCTGAGAGTGTGAGGATGTGATGCGAGTCACTATGAAGAGAAGAGAGGCTCGACAGTTCGACTAACTCGAAAGAGATGAATGAGGAAGAGGGGTTACTTAGGAGTTAGGATATTAAGGTTTTTGGGTTTAACCTTTAGGTTGGATCGGGCTATTTTGGAAAATCCCGAGCCTAACCCGTTCGGGGTTATTACGGGCTGGGCTTTTTGGCCCGAGGTCAAGTCTGCGGGCTCAAATGTATGTTCAAGCCCGTCCGGGGCCGAGCTGGCCCATCGGGCCACCCAACCCATGAACATGTCTAATGACTACCCCCTTTGTAGCCTTAAGAACCTAAAAAAAAGAAAAAAGAATCTACGAAAAAATACAGACAAGACAAATTCAGATTTCTCAATTCTAATGCAGATATATATATAAACATTCAAAATATCAAAAACCCCACTCTTTACACCAAAATCCGCCCATCAATTAATATCAATTCCACACCCACCCCAATTGTACTTTGGCCTAAAGATTCTGACTCTCAACTGAGCCGTCACTCCCAAAAATTTAAGCCCGTCTTCAATAACAGGGAGCAATGATGCGACAGTCCATAGATTAGAGGGAATGGTCATATATATGTACATTCGCTTGGTCTCATGATTTATTTTTTTTAGTCTGATTATTTAGTTTCTGAATGCCCTACAATAATGAGGTGCCAACTCTAAACCCACCTCCCATTTTTTAAAGATTCTTTTCTGAGAACGGTAAACGGTCAAGGCATATTTTATAATTTGACTCTTCAGTATAATATATAGAATTATCGTCCATTGTACTCTGGAATTAGTGGGATCATTCTTTTTTCACGTGTACTCAAACTAGGGGAATTATGAGAGTTGTGGTCCCACTACTTGGAGTAAACCAGGGGAAGCAGTAGCATTCCCTTGGCATCAAATATAATGATGAGTTGAAGATTAATGTCTGAAAAATTCACAATAATACATATCATATACACATCTGGAATATGGCCTGGGACCCACCGATACCCAATATGCATAAATACTTACTCTCACTAGTTCCAATGTTTACATTCCTTGATTATTACAATTCACATTTATTTCCTAAAATTCAGAAAACAAAATCTGAAACTAAAAATAAAAATGAAGATTTGAAATGAAATGATCACAAATTGAACCGGACCATTTTATAAGTCTAGACCAAACCAAACTGCCAATTCTAATTTAATTTGACGGTCTAAACTGTATAAAAACACCCCTAACATGAATTATTCATGCCTATCCAAAAGAAACAATTATTCAGATACGTACATTTAAATGACTATCATGGGTGAGAAGAAGACTATCATGTCATTGTCTTCTTTATACAAGTGCTTAAAATGTAGGGTGGAGATGGTTTGGCACAATATTGCCAATAGTTAATGAGGGGGACCTACCACGTGTGGATTGTCAAATCTCATCCCCTGGTGTGGTGGTTGTGGTTGCACTGGCACGCGCTCCAGTGCAACAAGATACTGTGTGGCGTGAATTGGTGGTAATAGGAAAAACCCTGCTGTTACTGCTTCTTATACTTGAGGATGGACCCAGTAAATGGACAAAGTCCAACCAATTTGGTTTTACTCTGTCCAATTAATAAGATAGTGGACACCCAATAAGATGATCGAAATCAAATTTGAAACATTATCCAACAGATAGATATTCAGATCGGTTGAATTTCTTATATTCTGATCGGATAAAGCCGTACTGACAGTCCAGGCACCTGAATTTATACGGTCATGTGGCATTGGGTTTAACACCCCAAAGTTTCAAATTTAATTAATTTCATTAAATGATCCTAATACCTTAAATTCGCTCCAATGATCCCATTCCCTTTTAATAATGGCAAATTTATTATTTTGTAGAAATTTAATGATGTGTTTGGTTTGAAGGAAAAAGAGAAAAGAGTAAGAAAGTCTTTACGTATCTTGTATAGGTGTTTCTACTTTTGCCTTCCTTTCCCGATTTTCCTATCTTTTCCTTCAAATCAAACATAGGCTTGCAGCATTACTTGGATTTGATTTATTGGAAAGTTTAATCTATTACTCAATTGTTCAATGTTGGTCACGAGCTCTTCGGAGGGGTGGACTCGATAAATATGGACTTCACTTAGAGGTGTAAAATCGGGCCCGACATGATTTTGGATTGGCCCGGTACGATGGCATGAAGGGAACAATATCCTTCGCTATTTACATATGTATAGCGATGAAGATACGCTGTCAATAAGATAGATCATTGGTATATGGCAATTTGTTTGTAGTGCCAGGCATGATACGATTGTGTAGGTTGTATTGGGCCCGGGGTTTCAGGTTTGTGGATTGGCATGGCATGGCACGACTGTGTGTCATGTTGTTTATGGCCCGTGTGTCAGTTCGATTCAACATGACCCATATATATTTAATATATAATATATTAATAAAATAAATAATTGTACAATCAAAATGCATATAAAATAAAAATTTTAAGATCTTTTCTATTTTTTTAAATAAACTTTTCATAGCTTTGGCCCGGTCTAGTCCAAGGCTTGGCCCACAGATTAGCCCTCAGCCCGTGGCATGGCACGAGCCCATATAGACTTGGGTCATGGGCCATTCTGAGCCGATCCCCCAAAATATCCCAAGGGAGGAAGGCATGACCCGGGACAGCCCACGGGCTCTACAAAATGTGTTGCATATGATAATTTCACTTTTGGGCCTTTTGTTAATGTTAATACGTGTTTCATATGATATTTTCAGATTCTATGGTGAGGGGTCTTCTCACCCTCACCACAGAACTCACATATGCCTCTTCCTACTCTCCTTTTTCGTATACATTCATATTTATTTTTGAAGGAAAATTCCATATTAATACCCTGTATTTTGAGTCTAGTGTTACTTTGCTCTAAACTTTAAAATATGATAATTTAGTATCTAAAATTTTAAAATGTACCAATTTAATCTCTACAGTTAATAATCCGTCACTTATCTCAAGTAATGACATATACAACTTAAAACTTTTAGGCTATGTTTGGTTTGAAGGAAAAAATAGAGAAAGGGAGAAAAACATAAAAAACCTATACAAGCTTTATAAAAGTTTCCCTACATTTTCCTTTCTTTTCCTACTTTTTCCTTCAAACCATATATAACCTTAATCAAAATTATCCTCTAAAATAAATCACTGTTAATCATCTTCTTGAGCCCAAGCGCCCAAACTAATATGGTGTAAGCATAATTCTTACGTGCATAATTGAGAATAACGGCCGAAAGATTAATGAAGCGGAATACCAATTGATGAATCAAGTTCTTGAGCTCCGAAAGATCTCTTTTAAATTAGTGACTCGGTTTTGGAGGCTGTCACTGCAAGCCACCATCATGGAGGGATGGAATTGAGCCAATGAATGTTTGCATAAATGATTGAGGGAGAATGATCAATGAGTGCAGATCAGAATTTTATAGCCCCATAGTACAGGGGACCGGATGTGGTTTATATGGGGAGAGTGCTAGTAGTAGGGGGAGGGGGGGGGCTGGAATTCAGAATCCGTACTTCTCCGTAAATGATAAACCATTGATGGTGACTGGTGAAACATTTAAGCGCTACGCACTAATAAAACTATGGAACACGTGGATGGTTTAATTTCCCCCAAGTTTATGCATGTAGATGAAATTTTTGAAGAAAATCGAAATGCTTTCTTATAAATTGAAAGTTCGCTAATTTTATAGGCAGAAAGATATAGTATGTGTTTGATTACCGTTTATGTTTATTGAATAAATGTTTGTATTTTATTTGCTGGTAAAACCAAGAAATACAATAATTGTAATGGTATGACAATTGGACACCACTAGGCGCCATTTTTAAACGCACAGTGAATAAACCTCTGACCATTTATAGAAGTTTCAATAAATAATTTTTACAAATGACTGGCATGTACATAAACCAAAGTTCATTTTTTACATTTTCGATGTGTGTAAAAAGAACAAGAAAGAAAATACGGAGATGTCACCTATGTGGCACGTCAATAAATATTTACTGAATAAATATAAACAGTACCTAACATCACCATAGACAGATTGGGAGTGTGACATCTGAGATATGGACGGGTTGTTGAGGAGACAGCCATATAGAGTCAGGGATTGCCAGCAAATGCAGAGGTCTTGAAGTACAAAACTGTTCAAATTCTGGTACCTTACCTGAGAAACCGTTGAAGGACAAATCTGCAACAATTAAGCTTTTCATGGTCCCAATCTACTTGGGTATGGTGTGTGATTAAGGTGATTCATTCCTTGATAGGTTCAAATAATTCAATAAATAAATGCTGGAAATTTGAGGTGGGATGGAGCCAGAGAGGTGGTTCTGGATGAGGTCTAGATAGGTTAGATGAGAACATTTTCCAATATCTGGTGGGATGTGGTGAGAGAGTGTTTCTGAAATGGAAGACGGTAGAGGCCCTAAAAGCAGATTGTTAGACAGGTTCAACTGACCGAATTTAGTTGGCCTGGAGCCACTGTTCGTGTTCTCTGATAAAGTTCTTGATAGATAGTTGTCCTGTAACTCCGCTAAATTGAACTGAATTAAGTAGAGGAGACCATTGGGAATGTTACCATTCAAGTAATTTTGCCCCAACCTTACTCCAGTGAGACCCCAATATGTCCCAAGTCTTCAGGGATCTGGCCGAAGAGAAAATTTTTTAAAGATTTGGGCATTTGGAAGATTGATAAAGAAAATTACATGACATCTAAAAGGCACTTATATCCTTTTACATGCCACTTAATGGTTGGTTAATGGTAGGTATTAAATTGGTATGTTTTTGGAAGTTTTGGTACTGGATTGGCACATTTTGAAGTTTGGGGATCAATGTGACAGTAGGCCCAAAGTACAAGGTACCAATATGGAATTTCCCCAATTAAATGGAATCATTAAAAATATAATAAGACAAAATTAAAACTCTCATAGGTCTTCATTAAACTCTAATAAGATCATACTTCTCTCCCTCTCTTTAATAATCAATGTTTGTAACATCTGCCCTCCCCATTAAATCATTTTTTACTCTTAAATCTCTTTTAACCCCTTTTAGCTTTATTTCATAAAATAGGGGTGTTAACTAGATGTATTGGGTTAGGTTAATGGCCAACTTAAATATGAACCCAACCTTGACTCAAATTAATGTCAAAACCCAAATTTGCCCACCAATACATGGGGTGAGCCAATTTTCTTCTCATATAAAAGTATAAGGAAACTATTTCCCCTTTCCATGGGTTATTAGGTTTTTCTTTAGTTTTTATTAATTTAATGTAGACTTGTTTTATGGATTCTCTCGTTCAAGTAAAATACAATAAGAAATCACTAAACACAAGCTTTTGGTTATATTTGCCATTTCAATTATGAAATTGTTTTTTAACTTGGTTTGTTATCTTATGCTAAGTACATTTTTGGATTTATAGAGCTACAACGAGAGGTAATCCATCCCCCAAACCTTTAAGCCCCCAATCTTGGTGGTAATAGGATTCGTTCCAAGTATGTATGTATGTATGTGTGTTTTAATCTCAATAACTAAAAAGTAAAAGAAAATTATTTTTTTTCTACTATTTTATATGTAAAAAACTAGAAATATATAAAAATTTTGATTAATCACTATTACTCATTTTTCCCTTAATATACATTTTTAAGTTAAAAAATAATTTAAAAGAAATATGCCCCCTTTTAAAAAGAATTCTTTTCCAAAGTCGTCAATAGGGGTGGATTCAAGAGGAGTTGAGCCAAATACTTGGCTATTCGTGCTCAGCTCGCTGAAATTGTGATAGGCTTAAGCTCAATTCGAGTTAGAGACTTGAGCTCGAGCTCGGCTTGGTTCAAAGCTTGCAAGTTGGAGCTCAGCTAGGCTCAATCTTGATTGCAAGCCAAGTTTTTTCTAAAAAATAAAAATCATACATATATAAATATATTTTTTATTTTAGATACAAAAATTAAGAATTATAAAAATTATTTATTATTATACATATAAAAATGTTTTTATTTTACATACAAAAAAATATTGATCATAAAAATTATTTACTATTATACATAAAAAATGAAAATAGTGAAAATCTCTTAAACTACCCCTACTGTTCACGAAATTAGCAAACTGTACCCTTACTGTTTAGATATTGTCCTAGGCTACCCTTAATTTTTCTGACAATTGATATGCCGATAACACTAATAGAAAAAAAATGAAATAATGAATATTCATTAAATTTTCAAAATAAAACCCAATTCATGAAAAACACCTAACTGGGGCTGGTCTATTGTGGATGGGTTGGTCAGGTTTCAATGGTGGCGCCCCTTACGCAGCGAATATCGTGGCTTCGGTTCTAATCTGGCTTTCCGAACACCTCCTCCGAATTACATTGCGGAGAGTGGCACCTTGGAGGTGCTTCAACTCCACAGACTGACAGACGTTTTCGGAGCTTCCCAGGAGGTGTAGAATTCCATATGTATGAAATATATCAGGTCACCTCTGCATGAGAAAGCAACAGAATCAACACCTTCTACCTCTGCATTAGGGCAAACTCCGACAGAAAGCATTCGCCTCCGATTTTATGATCAACTCCTCGTCTGGGACAAGGTACTGATTTTATGACCGTCTTTTAATTTTATGCTTTGCAACAGAAGAACGGTCACATCTCTCCTTTTAAGTTTGCCAAGTTGTTAGATTTTTGATGCAGAGGTGACTTGATATCTCTCCTTTGATTTTGTCACATCTCTCCTTTTAATTTTATGCTTTGCAACATCAGAAAGAATAAAATGAACTTGGCAAACTTAGTATGCCACCGATCAACTCCTCGTCTCCTCCGCCATCTGCAACGCCAAAGATTTAGGTCCCTTCGTGCGTAAAGCATTCGCATCCGAAAAACCTGAAACTCTCCTCCACCTACGCCACATATTACATCCTCTGCTACTACGATATTAAGGCCGGTGGTGTGATTGGAAAATCCGGGAACACCATCAAGACAATCTGACAGGAGACCGGCGTGTGGATCTATAGCCGTTCTTGGCTGCCGAACTCCCTGACGACATTGCGTAAGGGGTGCAAGGGGCGCCACTGGTTTTTTGGGTGAGAACACAAGGGCCAATACCGCCGAACTCCCCATTCGGAAGTTGTAGTGGCCATCTTCGCTTACGACAATGATATCAAAATCACCGTCACTAT
>NW_010729100.1:4957426-5101436 GCF_000365185.1 Nelumbo nucifera
AGTAGTATCCTTGTCGAAGTGTCTTTTGAGCGAGGGCACTGCCTCCCAAGTGTCCGCCGCACAGACCTTCATGAGTGTCGCGGAGCACGAGCTCGGCTTCGGTAGGTCGCAAGCAGCGCAGGTAGGGCAGCGTGTAGGACCGTCAGTACAGCCGTTCGTCTATTATGACGTATTTGGCTGCCTGGCGCTGCACCCTCTTGGCTATATTGCGGTCCGCAGGGAGGGTTCCATCTAGCAAGAAGCTCGCGAGTGGGTCGATCCAGCTCGACTCTGCTTCAAGAACGGGAGCGACCTCTTCTGCCCCATCGAGAATGCTGGGCCGAGGTAAGTCCTCTATGTACACGGTTCTCATGGTGTTGTGACTCGTGCTGGCTAACTGGGACAAGGAGTCGGCCTCAGTGTTCTCTGACCTTGGTATTTTCCTGATGAAGTGTGACTGAAAGTTGAGCAGAGCCTCCTTTACCTTTGCCAAGTAGGCGATCATGGTCAACTCGCGTGCTTCGTATTTGCCTGTAACTTGGTTGACTACAAGCTGGGAATTGCTACAGATAACTATGTGTTTTGCCCTTACTCTTTGTGCTAGGTTCAGTCCGGCTATCAGTGCCTCGTACTCCGCCTCGTTGTTGGATGCGTACTCCGCCTCTGTAGGGAACTTCATTGCCAAATAGTATGTGGAGACCACTACCCACAGGATATGCGTAATCGGCTGCCCTATTATGGCATTGTATGGGGAGGGGGTCGCGACCACCAGGAAATCATGGTTGAGTCTGACCACACAAGGCCATGTGCTGACTTCCACAGGTACTGTTATTTTTCCGAGGGGCCTAACTTCCTCTCCGCTGAAGCCCACCAGAGGAGTGTTCGCGGGCTTTAGCTCTTTCTTCTGCAACTGTAGTTGGTCAAATGCTGACTTGAAGAGGATGCCCGCCGAGCTGCCCGAATCCATGAGTACGCGCCTGACCTCGAAGTCGCTGATCCTCAGTTTTATGACAAGCGCGTCATCGTGGGGGTAGTGGACCCCTCGTGCATCATCTTCCGTGAAGAAGATTGGTTCTTTAGTCTTCGATCTCTTTGGAGGGTTCTGTTCCTCTCGGGCTGCTTCGCGAACTGACGTCCGGGCCGCTGGCGAAGTACACCTTGTTATCACCGAACCTCCCACTATTACATGGATGGTTCCCCGAACTGGCCTCTCTTCCGGAGGCTGTTGCTACGATGGTTCGGCTGGCCTGCTGCTAGATTCGGGGGCATCCTTTCCGTGCTCCCCTTGCTGACCTGCCTTATTGTTATTATTATTATCATGCTGTACAAAATTCCTCAGGTATCCGCGACGGATGAGTCCCTCTATCTCGTCCTGGAGATTATTACACTGTTCGGTACTATGACTGTGGTCTTTATGGAAACTACAGTACAAATTTTTATTTCTCTCGTTCGGATTCCCCTTTAGGCGAGGTGGCCACTTTACGTATGGGGCGTCCTTGATCGTCATCAAGATCTCGGTCCGCCTCGTGTTTAACGGTGTGTAATCCGTCCGAACTGCTACGGGAGCTCGAAACGGCTGGTTCGGCTTCGGCTCCCGGGCTGAGTTTTTTCTGTCGACTGGGTTGGAGGGCTTGCCTTCCCTCTTTCTTTTCTCGTTCTCGCTTTCGGTTTGTTGGTTGATTTCTTCCTCTATTCTCAAGAACTTATCCGCGAGCTTGAGGAATTCGGCCACGGTTGTGGGCTGGTTTGCTACCATGTGCCATTTGAAATCTTTGTGCATTACTCCTCTCTTGGCCACCACGAGTTGCACCGCGGTATTTGCAAGCACGCTTCATTGAACCACTTGATGTAGCCCCGGATGGATTCTCCTTCTCTCTGGACTACTCCGAAGATGCTTTCCTCGGTTTTGGGGCACTGTTTGCTGGTGACAAAGTGTGCGGTGAAGACCTGCACGAACTGGGCCCAGCATCTTATCGACCCAGGGGCCAGGTTCCTGTACCAAGTGCGGGCTACCCCCCTGAAGGTGGTGGTGAAGGCCACGCACATGCATGATTTACTGGCCCTGGCAAGGTGCATTTGGAACTGGAAAGCATCAATGTGGTCGTTGGGGTCGAAGGACCCATCATACTTGTCCAAAGGTGGAAGCTTGAAATCTCTTGGCATGGGGACTGCTAGGAGTTCTGATGCGAGGGGGGAAGGAACTGAGAKAATTGGGGCAGCTTTTACCTCGTCCGAGCTCGTCTCTTCCTTACCTCTGAGCTCGGGCAACACACGGGTGGCAGTTCGGCTACTTCGTCGGCGCCTTCGTTGCTGAGTGGGTCTAGTGCTGGCACTGCTGGCCTCTGTGTTGCCGAGCTCAATGGGCCCGGACTGTTGGTAGTCTGCCGCCAGGACGCTGAACTGATTCTCTGTCAGCGGGAGCTCAGGCTTGGAGTGCCGGGATATTGACTTGGCGGGCGAGGTGCCCGACCCGTCGGCGAGCTGCAGGGCGGGGGTGATCTTTCTTTGCCCTCGGCCCGGGGATGAGGCCTGGCTCTTGTGGGTGTTCTGAGGTTGGGAGGCCTCTCCTCGGTGACGGCGTCCACCCTAAGGGGAGGGCTTAACCGGCTTTGGGGCAGGGTGCCGAGGTGGAAGTAGTGGTTGGTTCGGAGGCAGTTGGGGGAACTGCTGCTGATAGGGATACTGGGAGATGTTGTGCAGTACTTGGTGTTGCTGGAGCTGATGTTGCTGGAATTGTTATATTTGGGCTTGCATTGCCCGCATGCATTGCATCAGGTCGTCCAACTGCTTCTGGCTAGTTGCCAGGGAGATAGCAGTTGGTTCAGTAAAGGTTGTTACGATAGGGAGAGGAAAGGGGATGCTCATGGCAGGAAGGTTTGCGGGCGCCACTGCTTGTGGCGCATTCAAGCTGGGGATCCCATCCACCGGAAGGGGGATGGTGAACTGTCTGACGCACACCACGGGGACTTGAAGTTGTTCCCCGGTGGTGTTCGTCTCCGTGCCACGCCCGGCGTTGCTGGAAGAAGCCATGAGTGTTGGGGTTTCTGGAGAAAAGAGGTTATGAGAGTTTTAGAGGGAGGCTTTTAGAAGCGTATCCCACAGACGGCGCCAATTGATGGAGCGCAATCCGGCCGATCCTAGCTGTCAATGATCTTGCCTCTAATTGGAGCAATAGGGGGGCCTGAAACGAAGAAGGTGGGGAATCTCCGGGGAGGAACCCGCCGAGATCACTCCGAAGCTCAAGTTAGTATTCTCTCAAAGGCAAGATAAAACGATGGCGCAAAGTTCACATACCTTCATCGGGGGGTAGAGACCCTTTTTATAACCACCTTGCGCACTCACTCTGAGGCCTCTGTCAGGTCGGGTATGATTACTCCTGTGCTTCTGCCAGTTCGGGTGTCATCACCTCTGCTGGGACAGAACCGCCACTGCTCCTTGTTGGAGCCGTCTCTGTAACTGGAGATGGCGGTGGCAGGTGGCCATTGGAATGCGGCTATCAAGCGTCAGATCCCAAGTTAGTCAGGTGCGCGCCGCCCCTAGATACGGACTCCTTCGGTGTCAGGTACGGTTTGTTCAGTTCGGTGTTCCGGGGGCGAAGTGCTGGAGTGGTGTGCGAGGTTAAGTCTTGAGTTCGGATAGGAGTGTGACCCGAATTGCTGTGGGGCAGGCCAGTTCGGCTTGTTGCCCTTTGTGTTCGTAAGGCTCGGGGCCTAAGGGAGAGCTCGGGCTCCTTGTGGGGAGTTCGGACCATTGGTTCCTCCTCTCGGAGTTCACGCCTTGGCGAGCTGTTGTGCCGAACTGTTGCCTTTGCCACGTGTTGAGTGGTTACGAGGTTGGGCCAAATCTTCCTTAATCAACAACTACGGAAGATGTGTATGTGGGGTGCATATGCAAACTCCAAACATCTTCCATGCATCATAGATTCTCTCACTAATTAGTATGTATATTCACATCTCTCTGTGTGCACCAATTGTTCTGTAGACAACAGGTCCAGTACCGATTTCGTTTTTCCCTGCAATGGATGGAAGAAATTTAATAAAAAATAAATAAAAGATCAATAGATGAATTGGTTTTGGGAAAGTGGATAAAGATGAAATTATAAAAGAGAAAAAAAAGTTCATCGAAGCTAGTCATAATGTGTATTGAATTATGAATGAGAAAAACAGATATGAATAGAAAACAGTCCTAAAGATGTCTCATAATGTATTAGAAGGTTAATATCAGGGGAGTTGATGATTTTTCCATTAAGTAAAAGAGACGAAAATGGAAATATAAGGCTTGAAAAGATAGAATGCTTTGTGGACAAAAAGTGGATAATGAAGTAATGGAACACTTCAAACATGGATTTGGAGATTTATGTGGATGGATTTAAACTTGAGATTCTGATGTCGGTTGATTATTTTTTAATATTGTGAGAAGCTTCCAAGATACTTCAAGGGGTTACTAATGGCTGAAACTATTGGGATCCACTAACAAAAGAAAAAAAACAAACAAACAAACAAATAAAAAGCTAGGCTCCTTTGGACTATCCACCATCACATGCGGGAAATATCTTTATTTTTGAGGCACACAAATGTGTATGTGTTGTCATTTCACATGTGGATTCTCTCACTAGCTAATTGGGGAATTGATTTAGTATATGCTTGGCTCAATGCTGCATATATATCACCGTTTTTTTGTGGGTTGGGAGCATTGTTTTTTGAGAAAATGGTGTTTTTTCTTTGTTTGGAAATATTGCTGCCAAGTAGAACGTTTCCTGGGGCAACAACAATCAATGCCTTCTATTTGGTACCAGTGCTGTATATCTGTTTTCAGCATTGGTACTCATTATAGGAAGTCCATGTCACTGCCACGTCAGGTCTTCGTTGGCAGCAATGAGCTCCAAATTGAAAAAACGTAGAATTCGGCATTTCCTTAGACTACGCCTTCCCAATTTCAAAGACATGGTTTGGAGCACCATTTTTTATGGAAAACGGTTCCAAACATATTACCATTTTCTGAAGCACCAATTTTTCTAACGTGGCACTGATGTCTCACCATTTTCTGGAGCAATGACATTGATGCCAAATACCACCTTAGGTGTCAAGTGATTTTTACTGAAATTCCCCAATTACCTAGTAAAACAAAATCCCTTATCCAGGATGAATTTTTGGGTATCCCTATTCCCAGAGTAGTATAATTTTGTCATTTTTTTTCTGGGTGAGCTTGAGAGTTTGAGGGAGTGTTTCCTCTATTTTTGGTAGGGGCAAGGTGGGCTATGTCCTCCCCTTTGTTCTTGAACCATATTGGATCATTGTTTTAATAAAATTTTAGGTGGCCTCCCTCATCTAATTGACATAGAGATGCTCATAGTTCTATTAACTGAAGCATGGACCCATTTTCTAAACCGAACCAGTACCATTGGCTTTTGAAAAACCAAAACCAATCAGTCAACGTACCAATTGATTGGTTAAATGACTGGTTTGATTCTTTGATTTTTTAGTTGTTTTGATATTTCTAATATGTATTACAAACAATTCTACAAATATATAATACAAATACTTGAAAAATATATAATATATTATATTATAGATAATAAATAATATATTATATATTATAAATATATATTTATGTATAATATATGGATAATATATATCGGAAATGTAACTGCTGTGGCCACTGGTTTTAGGTCAGCGGTTCAACCGTCCGGGTTGAATGGTTCAAACGGTTTACATTATTAGGGCAAATGTTGGTACTAGTCTTTTAGAATTTTAGTTTTTATGAGAAAGAGGTTGTGGTTGTAGCTGAGAAAGAAAGAAAGAAAGAAAGAAAGAAAGAAAGGTGGAAGAAAAAAGAAAAAAAATGAAAGGAATGAGAGAAAGGAAAGAAAGGAAGGAAGGAAGGAAGGAAGGAAGGAGGGAAGAAGAGGAGGAGGATTCAACTTTCACTGGCAATGATGATGGCGACGGTGATGACAATGGTGACGGCGATTGTGACGACAACAGAAATGTAGATCTCAGATCTGATTTCTCTCCAGTCTCCAACCTCTGCAATCTTCTTTTTCTTTTTTTTTTCTTCTTCTCCCTGCTATACCTAGATATCGGATCTGAGGTTGTTCTTGTCTTAGATCTGAGATGTTCTTCTCTTTCTATGTTTACCCACGAATTGTTGTTCGGGTCGAATGAATTGACGATTCAACCGTCTGGGTCAATAGTTCTCAGACCAAGTCAATGGGTTAAGGGTTAAGTGGAACCAATTGCTTAAATGGCTTCCGGGCCAAACGGTCTGACCGTCCGGGTCAACGATGGTTCAAAAGCATTGAGCAATATGTTGTGGTCATGGGATCCATGCTCATTTAATGGAATAATAGAGAGAGAGAGAGAGAGTAATGATGTGATTAATGAGAGATAATTGGAAGAGTCGATGGGAAATAGGAGAGAAAATTTGTGGCGAGTCAATAAGAAGAGATGATAAGAGAAATCCTAAAAATAAGTGGTTATTTGAGTTATTTTATTCAATTTTAAAAAGAACAAAAATAGAAAAAACTCAAAATAAAAAGAATGCTGTTGACATGAACAATGTTATAGTTGTTTTCCTCGGGTTCAACCAACCGGACTGGCTGGTTGAACAATGACCCGAGACTCTGACCAGTTCGGTACCCAATAAGTACCGGATTTGCTCAAAACCCACTGACTAGCCGGTTGAATCAGAAAACCAATGAACTGGTCCCGATTTCATGAAACTGCCCAAGTCTATACATAAGTGAAATTTTAAAATGTTATTAACAAGATTTGAACCCAAAACCTCTTATTTTCACAAATTACTTAAGTACCACTAATCCACCTCTTTATTATTTATTATACATATTACATTATTATACATATATTTTAAAGAAAATGTAAGTTAAAAGGCTTAAACCCTAATCCTTCGTTTTAAAAATTAAGAAACTTACCATCTATTCACCATATTTAAATATATTAAGAATTACAAAATATATTATATAATATTTATATGACTCCTAATATATATATATATATATATATATATATATATACCATATCGTCATGGTTCAACCTCCGATTTGACCCCAATCGAACCTCTCCCTTCTTCCAACTCTATACTCGATCCCGTTGTCTGAACATTCGTATTACATGTGCATATAATTAATCCACTGACCTTACTAAGGAAAGCTTGCATTCATACAATTTGATCCCAAGTGTCCATTGTCTAGAGGAATGCGTAGTGACCATCTCAACTACTACTGGTGGTATTTTAGTTGTTTAATTGTTATGAATGTTGACTTGACCAAACATACATCTATATAATTTTAAATCAATGATTGAAGTGGACAGTGGACACTCACACATTCATTGATTGAGACAAAGCACAAAAATGACAAGCAAATATATATAGTTGAAACTTGAAGAGAAAATATAGTTCCGATCCGCAATAAAATATTTGCATGTCAAGAGGAGTTTTAACCTGGAATAATTAACCAACATCTTATGCGTTTTCCATCCAAATTAACTGATTGTGTGTAATCTACTCGTTCAATTAGTCATCCTCCTCACTACCTGCTCCGCTTTCTTTGTTTTAGATTGGCCAAGTTAAATAAAATTTAAACTTTTTGACGTAAAAGTCTAATTGTGCACTTTCCCAAGTAAAAGTCTTCCTCACTACCTACAAAAGAAATTTATTTGACTTCCGTTTGAATCGCACCTGTACCAGGATTGTGGGGGTTATGGTCTTTCCCCGTGTGCAGACCTATGGAGCCCCCACAATATGAAAGAAAGAAAGAAAGAAAGAAAGAAAGAAAATTTAGGCTATATTTGATTCGAAGGAAAAGGTAAGGAAAGGAAAAGAAAGTATGGAAACTTTTGCAAATCTTGTATAGGCTTTCCTATCTTTTCTTTTTTTCCTACATTTTCCTTCAAACCAAACATAGCCTTTTTGTCAGCCAATTTTAAAGAAAACTATGAAAACTTTCGTTAGAGCACTAGGCCAAAAACTTGATTTCAAAAAGTGTTTTTTCAGGGCTGCTCATAAAAAAAAATAAAAAAATCGAATAAAATCAAACCAAGAAAACTGAACCGAAAAATGTGGTTAGTTGAATCGATCGGTTTGGTCTTTTTGAAAAACCAATGGACTGTTTTTTTTACGATTAACCAAGAAAAAAACCAGCAGTTTACCAAACCGACCGGCATATATATTTACATGTATATTATATATTTTTAATATATATCACGTATTATCTATATATTATATATAAATGTATATGCATTATACAAATAAATATACATATATAATATTTATAACTATCTATTTATAATATATTATATATCATTTATTATTTATAATATAGTTTTACATATTTATATAATATATGTTATAAATATAAAAAACTGAAAAATCAAAGAACTGAACTGATCAAAAACTGAAACCAGTCAACTGATGCTATCGGTTCAGTTTTGGTTTGAAGAAACACAAAAACCGATAGGACCAGTTCAATTTCTAAATAATGCCCATGGTTCGGCTAACTGAACTGTGAGCACCCCTAATTAGATAAAAGAAAAAACAAGGGCAAATTTCTTAAAGTAATCCTATGGTTTAAGAAATTGGAGTAAGTGCATCTCCCTCCGGGTTAAAAACAAATTTTGTTGCCTCCCCAAAAGATAATGGCAGTAGTGCCATTGGTTGCTTAGCTTAGCTTGAGATGAAGAGGTTGGAGTTCTTTTGACAAGAAACAAAGCTTTGGGGTCATGTTCAATTAATGTTGCTGAAGCTTATGCTTTGGCAGCACTCTTTACTAAGAACATCATTATTGTAGATAGGAGTGTAAATAGATTGAATTTGAGCCGAATCAAGCAATATCTGAATGTGAATATGATTAGAAAATTTGATATCGGACATTGAAAATCAATGTTCAAATTTGAATTTGATTAAATATTTGATTTGATTTGAATTCGATCAATTAATTATTTTTAGTAATTAATGAATATTTTATTTATATAAAATAGATAAATATATTAATTATTTATATAATTTAATTATATAGACAAATTATATAAAATAATTAAATATTTTACATATAATGCATATAAGTATTAAATAATCGATCAAATTCAAATATTTTTCGAATAGAATCAAGTCATGTCTGAATTTAATTTCAATTTGTAGAATCTTGAATTCAAAATTAGATTTTCAAATACCAATGACACCCTAATTATAGATGATGATTCAAAACTAGTGATAATAGTTTGAAAGGGGTTGCGCAGATGTGATTGCTGAATGCTATCGTGTTTATACATTAAAAAAAAAGCTTCATCATCCAATACTTCTATATTTTTAAGAGAAGCAAATTTTTGTGATGAATTGGTTGGCTTACTGAGGGCCACGTTGCTGGTGCAAATGGGCCTTTGAAAAAAGCGGGTTGTTTTCTTTTTATTTTAGTGATTCCTAGGGAGAGCTGCCCCATGTTGTGTAGCCTTTTATTATTCTTATTAACCAAAAAATCACTATTTATAAATAAATAATAAATAAATAGAAGCCAGAACTGGCACAATGCCTGATTCCGGCTTGAGTTGTATTGGATTGAAGTTTCATTTAGATTGACAAATTCGGGTTTTGATATTAAATTGGATCAGAATTTTAAAATTCAAGCCGGAGGCTGCACCATTTTGAGGTCAAAACTTGTTTTTTTTTGACAAAAACAGTGGCTCGATAGTCAAAGATAAAATTATGGCTTCCATATGTAATACCGATAAAATAGTCTGTAACATGTTACCCGTTGTTTAGGTACTGATGTTTCTGTGTTAATGGCTTTTTAAGCTATTGGCAGGTTTGAAGTTGAGTCGAACTGTTATTATGACTGGGTGACAGTTTTAATGGTCTGATCAGCTGGGCCAACGAATTTACAAACACTAGATTATGTCCAAGCTTAAAGTCTTGAGCTTAAAATTGGTCTCCACCCAAAATAAGAAGAGCTTAGAATTGGGCTGAAATTGGCCTTAAAGTCGAGTCAATCAGCCTAACTTGCACCTTAATATTGGTGGGTCAAACTGTATTTGCTTCATCGGTCCAAATTCAGCCCAATTCTCAAGTGTTTAAATCTTTCTCAGTTTGAAAGTAGTACAAATATGAATATGTACAGTGTAAAATCTTATATTTTATATTACTTTGTATGTATTTGTATTAATCTTATATTTTGTATCTACTTATACTGTACATATTTATCTTTGTATTCCTTCAAAACTGAGTCTATGCATAGCTCCATGAATCCGAAGTTGCTTATATTGATGGGCTCAGATTCGCAACTAATTATGATAAATGAAGCACATCCTTCCAAAGATGAAGGATACAAATATGAACTTGAGGCTCAGTTTGGAAGGAGTACAAATATAAAAATGTATAATAAAAAACTTTGTATTTTACATTATTTGCACTGTATATATCTGTATTTGCACTCTTTTCCAAACTGAGCCTGATTTATAAATAAAATCTATAAAACTGATACTTGGTAGAAATAGAAGCAGACGAGCATTGCTTAGTACAACCAAGTCCGAAGTTTTAATATATAAAGTACAACTTATTATTTTGGTTTGTTGCATTCCTTGGTATACATGGTAAGGGATGTGATCCAACGTCCAAACAGTCACCCTCCTGCCTTACCCTTGTAGGCTTAAACATATATAGGTAAATACTAAATACATACTTGCACGCGAGTGCGTACACACACCCACTGCGAAAATTAGAGTACTTCAGCATTTTTTATTTTTTTTGGTAACTAGAAGTTTGTCCCCTAGAAGCTAAATCTTAAGATTAACCATCTTCGACCCAAGACATGTATTCACAGCTTCACCAATGGTAAGGAAGAAGGATCCTCCTCCAATTTTATCCACAAACTTGGCTAACTTTAGCTTGTGAATAATGTTCCAGCAAGGGTTCGCTATGGCTAACTGCATCACAAATAGGTTTTATCAATCCACCAGACGTACTTCGTACATGTAATTAATTAAACAAAGCAATCCCTCCATTATTAATTAAACAAGATGCATCAACTATATTATTGTTATACACAGTGGGACCCATGAAAATATATACAATTTAAACTTTATTGTTTTTTGGCTTGTACTTTTGACTGCGTTTGGAATCAATGTAAAACATCATCGGTGTAAAATGTTTTATCGATGTAAAACTTTATGTTTGATGAGGTTTTACATCGATTATCGACATAAAATTCCACTCCATTCAAACACATGCAAAACTGAATCGGAATAGAGTTTTACGTTGATCATAGTTACACGTTCCTTCAAAACACCTACAAAACCGAACCGAATGCAGCCTTTATAACCCCATGAAGTTTTACTTCTTAGTTCTTCAACCATTTCCTGAACATGTTCAAAACTAATTTAATTAATGCCAGGCATGGTCCCTGTTATTTCTAGCCGTAGAGGTGTCAATGGACTGGTTTTGGGTTGGGTCATGTTTAAATCAAAATCAATTTGGATGGATTTGACAGACCAATAAGATGTATTGGATTGGACCAGTCCAGACTTAATTGTCCAAAGTATTTATTGAATTGGGTTGGACCTGATCCATCCATAATGGATTTATATTAGATTGATTGGATTGAACCAATAACTGATCCATTGATAGAAGATAAGAATACAGGTGTCAATGAACCAGGTTTGGGTTTGACTTGAATTGATCCAAACAGATCCAGAGTATTCATCGGATTGAATTAGGCCTGATCCATCTGTTATGGACTCATATTGGACTGGATCAGATTTTAGACCAAATTCTGTCTAATTGACACCCATATCCAAGGAGTTGGGACTAGGGAGAAAGGCCCAAATGACGGAGAGGTAGATGGTCTCGCATGAAAGGCTCACTTAGTCCAGGAGTATCATTAACTCAAAATGCCACCTCGCTAACCGGCATGGGCCGAAGAGCCAATACCACTCAGGTTCACGTGGAAAAGCATACCACGAGCTTACCTGAATGCTTGATGAATTCACCCGCGCAGATTTGTAGATGAAACATTCACATGCATTGAGGGTTAAGGTGCAACTTTTGCAGGTTAGGGTTGGGATTTTGTCAAAATTTCAATAAGCCTCAATTCAAATTTCAAACCTAAAATAGTGTAAACTATTAACTCGGGCCAACCCGACTTGTATTCTTAATTTTGAGGGTTATGTTATGCCACTTAAAAATCTTCATTTGTTTTGGTAGGGACTAGGAAGAGTTTACTCATTTGCTTAAAAATCTACTTTTCGTAGGCAATTTGGGATAAAGAAAATAAAGAGCCTTGGTCTTATAAGCATCTATCTCCTCAACAACAAAACCTTTTTAAAACCTTAAATATTTTAAAAACATTATTTTAAATATTATCAACTAAAAAAAGAAGCAGTTTAAATTTAAAGATTTTTGGATTACAATCCCCCTCAAAAATCTGATTTGCAGCCCCTCCTATTCTACTAGTAGTCCTATAAATTTAACACCCTATAACATAAGTAGGTTATCGGCTTCCCAACGGCTGAATGCTATGATAAATGAATTACTAAATCCTAGATTATTTTTATTCTATGATTATTTTATACACCAAAAGAAGACAAAATTAAGTTTATCAAAAAACACTTTTAAGTAATATAAAACACAAGAAAATGCAGCTAGGTCTTACAGATGTAAATATAAGATTTGCTTGAAACCTTACCTCTATACCACGAGAAACCAACTCCTTATGAAGCTCTTCTAATGCAATGATTCCTGACGTGTCAATGTTCATCAAGTCTGTCACGAGAAACCCAGCAAAGAACAAACCAGTCAGTGACAAAATAAATACTGAAATTAATGGCTTAAAAATGTCAATATATAGTGGTTGGTAATGGAGATATGGATTAGCATAACTTACTTGACATGTCAAGTATTAGTACTTGAGCCCTCATTTTCGTATTTCCATTAACTTCCTCTTCTCCTTCTTCACTATCTTCTTTAACCCACCTCATTATCCTGAAACAAACAAAGACAAAAAGGCCTATTGTTGACGAACTTACATCTCTCTCTCTCTCTCACCCTCTTGTATTGTACAGATACAAACTAACCTTTCTCGGATGAAATTGGCATTGGCAAAACAAAAGTAGGAAGAGTGAATACGAATTATCAAGGTGCCTGAAATCTTGACAGCCATGGGATACTGATTGGTGCTACAGAAAATATCAGTTCCAGGGAGCTGTCCCAGGAATTCCATGCTTGGTCGAATGGCATTTAGTATCACCTTTCCAAATGAAATGGTTACCTGCAATGTCCACAACCATGATCATCAAGCCGTGTATAATTGAAATTTTCAATTTGTTCATTTGTTGTTACTCAAATGCTTATTCTTCAATAATGTAGATATCACAACAGTACAATAATTTCCATTATTTCACTGTTTGTGATGAACAATGTAGGGTCGATATAATTCTTCTTCCAGTGACTCTAATTATCTCGAACCTGTATTAATTGGTCATGTTGTTCAGACATAGAGTCTGTCTGTTTGCAGTGTAAATCTGTTAAGAGCATAGCATCCAGCCGCACATTGGGTTGCAGGTTTTCTGCTTTTAGTATATCCACACTCCTTGTGGGGATCGAATCATCTTACTTCTCACAAACAAATAACACAAAATCAATAAGGTCGAATGATGTTGGTTTTCTTTTTTGTTTTGTTTTTCATGAATGGGGTCCATTCATCTGTGGGTCATCAGATAAACCAAGTTTGCTTGACTGACTACTGAATATATTATATATGAGACATGTGACATCTTGTTAGCTAGGAGTCTTGTATGAAGATACCTACGCCATCATCTTTACTTGAAAATGAAAGACAAATTGTTATGCATTAATAATAAGAAATTAAGAATAAGGGACAAAAATGTAAAACTAAATCTGGAAGCATGGTATACCTATTGCCACACTCAACAATTTCCAATAACCCATCAAAAGGAAAAAAAAAATCGATTATTTGTTTTAGGAAATTAAAGTTCCTTCTCAATTATTAAATAAATAAATTAATAAATGAATGAAGGGGGTGATATCAAGGAGGGACCCATAATAGAGGGGGCGATCATTTACCTTTGGATTGGCATCAAGGGACTTTCAATATCCAACATAAAAAAACTGAACCTTCATGTGAGGTATCATTCTCATGGAATCAATCACCAAAACATTGGAGCACACTTATCCCAATGGAGGAATGGGGGTAAAGAGAAGAAGATAGAGATAGTGCCCTACATGAGCAGGAGGGGTATCTGGTCCTGTGGTCCAATGAGGAGATGAAGAATTAGTGGTATACTATTTTGTTCTTGGCCGAAAAAGCCTAAAACCCATGATTCTCTCTCATCCGACTATTCGACCGCCCCACTAGAGTCGCTATTCTTATACTATTTTGTTCAAAATTAATGGTATTCTGCAAGCAAGCCCATTAACGGATCAAATGGCTCAAAAACTTGATGTCATATGCCCCTTCTGATGTCCTACTTTGGAAAGCATCTTTCATCCATCTATGTTAGAATCAGGAACCTAATATTTCTACTTAGTTACATATAAACATCAGGGACGTATGTATCGAATCTTTTTACTCTAAGTGGAGGGACAACCCCCTTAGAATTTCTTTGAAGGGAGGCAAATTGATAGGAGGGACCTACCAAATCAGGTGGTCCAAAAGTGCCCATTTTGGACGGATCAAGATGGAGTCACCACATCCTATCTACTTGCAAAATCTAGCTAGCAGGTGGGGCTCATTTATCCTCAAAGTAAGCATTGTCAAAAGAACCCATTTCACATTCATTAATGATGCACAAGTCAAATCTATGTTGGAATATTACATGAAGCTTTTTCTCTGCCAGGGTGCTGTTATTGCAACTCCACTTTCAAGGTTTATCTCAATTTCCATTTCTATCCTCCTACATTCATTGTATCTGGACAACATTTGCCATATATCCATGAAATAATTAACCACAGAAGGGTGGATGAAAACCAAAGTTGAATAGTAGGCATATAAAGTAGGAAGCATGATCGAGCAGGCGTGAGAATAAAATGTAAGATGGCCCAGAAGTTTCTGTTGCACTAATGCACTTGCATCCTTGAAGGCTTGAATCCTCCTCTCGTTAAAAGGACTCACTGCTCTGTCATTCCTCAACCATATATTGTTGTTCTTTGATTGATGTATTGATGAAGACACATCAACTTGTTAAAAATGTTCTTTTTTTTTTCTTTTTAAGCTCTAATTTGGAAGGAGTACAAATACAAATTTGTAGAGTACAAAGTTTTATATTATACTTTATATTATTTTGTATATATTTGCCATGGTTCTCAAAACTGGACTGGATTGGACGATTGGACTAGAAAAACTGGGAACCGGTCATGGTTCTATTTTCTCTCAAAACCGTTGATTTTGGTCAGTAAATCGTTGAATCAGCTGGTTAATTGTTTGAACCGTTCGAATGGTTTTGATCATTTTTTAATTTTTTTAAAATTTTTTATTTTTTATCAGAATAGGCCAATCATTCGGGTCAAACGGTTGGACCGCTCGAACCAGTAACCGAACCCCTGACCGGTTCGGTTTTAAAAACCATGGTATTTGCACTGTACATATTTAACTGTATTTGTATTCTTTCGAAACTGAACCTTACTACTCTGCATAAATACAAAATACATACACAAATACGTACGTATAAAGTATAAACATATACAGTACGTATTTATGTACATACGCATAACAATGTGTGAAGAAAAGTATACCGCAACGAGAAGGCCGATCTCGACGGATCCAAACAAGACCCCGAAGAACGCTCCAATGCAAGAGAGGAAATCCAGTTTATCGACCTTCCAGATGTTATAGGCTTCGTTGAAGTCAATGAGGCCAGGAAGGGCGGAAAGAATAATTGAAGCAAGGATGGCGATAGGCGTGAAATATAGGAGAGTAGTCAGTATCTGCAGTGCGACCAACACCGCAATGGCCATTACTATGTTTGAGACCACTGTTTGGCAGCCCGCGCTGAAATTGACGGCCGTGCGTGAGAACGAACCTACGTATACAATATATTTGTTAATCCAGTAAGCCAATTAAACCCATCATCGATGGTCAATTCTAATTAATTAATTGATCATATAAAAGAAAGTAAGAAGCTATATATATATATTGATGGTGATCCACTGCTAGTACTAGTACTAGTACTAGTACTGAGTACTGACCAGTGGCTACATAACAAGAAGTTAGAGAGCCTGCAATGTTCATGACTCCCATGGCTACCATCTCTTTATTTCCATCAAGTTGGTATCCTCTTACTGATGCAAACGATCTCCCAACCGCAATGGCTTCCTGAAAATTAAATTAAGGGTTGTTACGCCAACTACGTACTACTGTTTTTTATATATACAAATTATCAGATGCACTTTGTAACAAATAAAATAAGGAGTAAGAATAGTTAAATCAATATTCTACAACAACACATACCGTGAGAGCAATGATGGCAGAAATTAACCCAATTTTGGCCGCTTCTCCAACGTGTGGGCCGTTGAGCTCTATCTCCTTCACCGAKCTTGGATTAATTCCTCCTTCGAGGTGTTTTATAATCTTAACTCCATGTTTATCCGCTCTCGTGACGAAGACTATAAGCGTGGACAATACGACAGATATGAGAGGAGCAAGAGCTGGTACCCAAAAGAGTTTCCTGTTTTTTCTGCCCTGTACATGAATCGTATTGGGACCGGGCTTGAATATTTCATATAAAACAATTAATTAATAATATATAGATGCTTGCATGAAGTTAACAGATGTTAATTGCTTACCACAAATCTCATGGCTAGGATGAAAATCAGGAATGAACACCCGAGAACAAAATTAAGGGGGCTCCACTGCAGGTATCAGACACAGACACAAGCAAAATAAATAAAAAATTAGCTAGCATAATTAACATAAAATATAAACTTGTAGCTACTCTCAGAATTAACTAACTAGCCTTCACAGACCAAAAAAATAAAAAGAAAAACACAGGTTGGTTTCCTTACTGGGTGATGAAGTGACCTCAAAACCGCCTGCATGACAGAGATCACATCAGTTTTATTTGTAAAGTGATCGATTCCAAGAAGCCCCTTCAGTTGCTGCAATCCTATAACAATTGCAGCACCTGCCATGAACCCAACGATGGCAGCATGCGAGAGGAAATCGACAAGAAAGCCCAACCTGTGAAGATGAAGAAAAATGGGAGGCCCAAGTGAATCTGATTCTGATACCATAAAAGATGAAGGGTTTGGAAGAATAAGAAATGGATTTGTTGTATTTCATTGATGTTTGTACATGAGGTATCGTGTGGTTATCCAGTTACAACATGATAAGATTAAAACTGAAACCAAAATAACAAAGAATAAAATACAACAAACACTGCCATGTGATATAACTCATCACCTGAACAGCCCAAAAACAGCTTGAAAGAAACCGGCGAAGAAGGTCACAGTGATCACAAAGTTTCTGTAAGCCGTAGGATCAGCCACAGGATCTATTACTTTCTGAACCAAGGACGACAGTAGCATAGAGACCACGGCCACCGGACCGATGGCTATCTCTCTGGAGCTTCCCATTAAAGAGTAAACCAGAGGCGGAACGACACTTGTATCTATGATCGATATAGAGCAGACCCAAATATCAAAACATTTTTATTCAAATCATAATAGCTAGCTAGCTAGATATAAATTGAAACTACAAGTACTACTTACAGAGGCCATATTGAGGATCAAGCTTCGCTAGACTTGCGTACCCAATACTCTACAAGAAATTTAAGATGTTGAGAGAAAATGAAGAACACAAAAAGAAGCTAGCTAGCTTTAATCGGAAAATACAAAGCAGGACTCTTTCCTATATATATACCTGTGGAATGCTGAGGCTGGCAAGCGTTAAACCCGCCATCAAATCATTCTTGAACTTTGTTGCCTTATAATTCCGACCCCAATGGAGAATAGGAAATATGTTCTTCAAAACTGAGAGTACACATTTCGAAACACCTTTCTGGCTGCAAGATGAACGCAGCTTGTTTGCTCTGTGAAAAACGGTTTGCTTCAGCTCACGCCATGCACCTGGTGGCTCAGGAGTATTGAGCACCCACTGAGCCCTCACAGCCCGGCTGCTGTCCTCGACGTCGGGCTGCTCTTGGACACCACAGGTCTCATCGGCGGCCAATGATCCCATGGTTGTTGTTTGAAGGGTTTGGAAGAACCGAGAGAGATTTCTCTCTCTCAAGTACTAACCGCTTGTCTGAGAGAAGCAAAAGTTGATTCTAAGCGCATGGATGGCATGACTCTGCAAGTCGGAAATGGTTAGGCTTACTCGCTTACTCAGTCTTACACCATGAAAATGAAAGTTCGGAGAGAGAAAGGCTGAATACTTCTTACTTGTCGAGAATATGGGACCTTAAAAGCTAAAACTGAGAAAATGCGGTACATTTGAATTTTAAGTGATCATTTGAATTTCAAGCTACCAGTTATGCCTCGCACGTGCAAAGGTTGATTCTGGTACATAAACGGGATGATATATAATTAATCGAGATTTTTAAAACCGGATCGAACAGGGAATCGTTCTATAAAAAAAAAAAAAAAAAAAAGTCAAAAATCATTTTTTCCGATCAACGGTTCGACTGCATAATTCAGTGGGCCACTGATCAAATCAACGACTTTTGAGTTTTGGCCAAACAATGGTTAATTTTTAGGTGAAACGGAATCGATTATCCCAAGTTTTCTGGTCCAATCATCCGGTCCGGTCCAGATTTGAAAACCAGTAATGATGTTAAAAGGAAATAATTTTCAATACCAAAGCAAAAACGACAAATGATCCAACAATTCCGTCCTTTTTATCACTCGAGTGGCACGTGTATATACACGTGCCATTCCTAGAAAAGGGTTAGTGGAGAGAAAAATAAATGGAATAAAGCTTTTGAGGGTGATCTGGACGTGAGGCCAAAGGCGGGCATCGGCATTATATACCGTCTAGCATATTGAAGGACCCAGACCTAGCTGAAGTGACAAAAAAAAATCTCAAAACTTTGTTAAATTAATATAGATATGTTATTAAAATTGTTTTGTAGAAGTGGGTTCATACTTTGGAGTTTGGAAAAGCCAAAGAAGATAAAAATAGAAAAAGAAAATCAGGATGCTGGACCAAATTAGGAGACCACATGTACATTGTTTATACAGTAATAGATATAAATGTAGGAGTTTGTCGTCATGGAAATAAAAAACAATGCCCCCATTTCAATTTGAATCATGGATTGGAAATGACTACAATGCTACTTACACATCCAGTTTTATTTTGAAACCTGTTCATGGGCCAAGCTTCAGACCCAACTTTACACTTTCTTGGGCTTAGGCTTCGAGCCAGGTCCTTCAAGCCTGACCCCGGCTCATATATACGTTTGTCACATCTCTCTCTTTCACATCATGACCATTCACTCACTCTTGTATTTATCTTTGTTGAGTTGGGATCCCAACACTTTACCAGTACAATTTGATAATTTGATATTGCACATCACCATGAGACTAGGACCAATCATAAAAGTGTAAATTGCCACATATGAGATGTACGGTATTAGATGATCAGTAGGGTATTGAAATGTATTTTATTGACAGGATATCCAAATTCCTCTTTTGTTTGGTGCATACTATTTTTTTCTATTTTCCTTTTTCTTTATTCTTCATCCATGAAAAAAATTATAAGTTCATAGGAGTAAATATATAAAAAAAATCTCTTTTCAAATATAAAAAATTCAAACAGTTCAATTACATTTATAGGACAGCAAAAAAAAAAGAATAGAGTGATCAGTCCAAGTCAGAAATTTTTAGCCCCACCGTACAAGGGGGATGAATCTTGACCGTGGATTGATGCCAAATCTACGGGCAGGATATGGTTTATAGGGGGGGCTACTAATAGAGTAAGGGGAGTTGAAATTCAGAATTCTACATTGAACTGCAGTGTACTTAACAAAAAAAAAGGAAAAAAAGAACTATGTGACATCCATTTTTTATTGGAAAGAGAGAAAATCATTCATTACTTAAACGTAAATGTTCTTGATTTATACACCTCTTATAAGCTATATAACACGCGATCACATCAACACCCCATCTGTGGGGCGCCCCACATGCACATCTCAATGTACATTGGAAACATCTCCCATACTTGCCAATGAGAGATGTTAGTACACGGTTGGGATATACTTTAGGATGTTGTGGGGCACTGATGTGAGCTATAATATGATCAATGTTCTCGGTACAGAGTATATAGTCAAATTTACAATAGAGTAGGCTAGTTGCCAGTTGTTTAATATATATGATCAAATGATACTTTTATTTGTCCAGTTCGTGGGGCAATGTAGTATATGTTTGGCATCAACGCTGCAGATACAATACCGTTTTCTTAGAAAATGATGCTACTGATATGTGGTTTGGAAGCACCGTTTTCTGTTGTTTGAGAAAATGGTGTCTTTTTTTTTTTCTATTTAGAAACAATGCTGCTAGGTAGAACGTTTCCTAGAACAACAATGACACTTTTCTGTTTGCTACAAGTGTTCCATGTCTGTTTTCAGCACTAGTACCCATTATAGGAAGTTCAAGTCACTGCCACATCACATCCTCATTGGCAGCAAGGAGTTGCAATTTGAGAAAACATTAAATTCGGCATTACTCCAAACCATGCCTTCTCGATTTCCAAAGTGTGGTTTGGAGCATTGATTTTATGAAAAAAAATGGTTCCAAACAAACAGGTATTTCCTAGAGCATCATTTTTTTCATCATGGCACTGATGTATCACCGTTTTTTGAAACAACACCATCAATGTCAAACAGATGCATAGATATTAGATCATGTTGGTAGGGTGTTGGAATGTATTTTGTTGACAGGATATTAGTTTGGTGCATTGGTACTATTTTTTCCTATTTTTCTTCTTTTTTATTCTTCATCCATGAAAAATATTATAAATTCATTAGGAGTACAGTCTACTTATCCCAATATATAAAACAATCTCTTTTCAAATATAAAAAAATTCAAACAGCTCAACTACATTTATAGGTCAGCGAGAAAAAAAAAAAATACTATGCGGCATCCTTTTTTTCTGGAAAGAGAGAAAATCATTCATTACGCCTTATAAGCTATATAACACGAGATCACATCAGCACCTCACCTGTGGGGCACCACACATGCACATCTCAGTGTGCATTGGGAACATCTTCTCATACAAAGTATATAATCAAATTTACAATAGAATAGACTAGTTGCCAGTTGTTTAATATGATGGAAATTAAGATAGTTTAATCTGTCCAGCTCGTGGGGGCATCCGGGTTGTTGAGTTTGGTAATAAGTAATTACTGTGTAATAACTAATACCATCCTTTCTGTGTATTTTCTGATTCCTAGCTAGAAACAATATCGCATGCGTTTGGCACATTGATGCTGAAAATTGCAATTTTGATTCACAAGATGGGAATGACTTTTGGGTTGGTCTTGATTCTTGAGATGGAAATATGTATTGTAAATCAATGCAAATATACTATTATGTTAGAAGTTTGCATTGACAATAGATGTAAAGTTTGAAAAAATTGAATTGAACTTTGCTTGCATCGATGGTTGAGGTAAATTCACAAGCTACCTACTTGCTCTCATCGACCTTCAACCATCCCAAACCTCAATGGTCATCTCATCTGCAACTTGTCGGACGAGTCTCCTTTCTTTGCTCTTTACAGATCTCTTTGAGTAAAAAGAAAGAATGTGCACAACCCTTCTTCATCTCAGCCGTCTATGCTTAATTTCCGATGAATGGAAAACGTTGTTCTCTGACGAGTGACCTATGGAGAGACACTAAATCGAGCAATATTTGGCTTTACTCCAGATCAAATTTTGGGTACCAATTATTATTCCCTTATTTCTTTACTGAACACTGGATAAATGGGTAGTATATTGTGAGTAGACGTGGACAGAGTTGTTATGGACAGAAGATCCAGAATCGAAAAAGTGTGATATTCCGCACACATCTATTAGAATAACTAGGGCTGCAACTGTTGGGTTGGGTTCCAACACTCCTTTTTTAGTTGGTTCTCGTTCGGAGATTGGGGGGGTTCCACTTCAGTAAACAAGACTTAGGTGAGAGAGTTCCCTGCACACTATCACTTGAAAGTAGGGAGCTAGATGATCTACTCAGAAGCACCCTCTCAGTCCTTGTCATCAGCAATTGCAAATAGCTTGGCGGAGAAGGATATCATATATATTGGCCGATACTCTAAGCTAAGGTAATATACACGTTTGATCCTGGAGATTTCACTCTCTTACATTTCAGCAAAGAACCAGTTTACAGATAAGAGTCTCAATAGACCGGTTTTGGGTTGGAATCCGTCCAAATCAAAATTAATTTGGATGGACCAATAAAGTAAATATATTTAATTTGGACGGATTGGACTGACCAATAAAACTTATTGAATTTTGACCTTGTCCATCTATAATGAATTTATATTGGATTGAGCCAATATCTAATCCCATTAACAGAAGATAAGAACGCAGGTGTCAATGGACCAGATTTGATTTAGAACCAATCTAAATTAACATGAATTTGAACAAATTGGACGGTCCAGGCATTGAACTGGAGCGGTCCAAAACGATCCAAAATATTTATGGACTGGATTGGACCAAGTCCATTTGTAATGGGGTCATATTTGACTGGATCGGATTAGACCAAATCAGCCCAATTGACACCCCTGTTTACACATGTGTCGGACACAAGATAAGTCTGAACCTAGAGATTTCATTCTTTTTTATTGTGAAACGTAACAGATATATTTGGGCAGAATACACTGGTTTACAGAAGAGGAGTTGCAACGTAGAGATTTTACTCTCTCCTACTGTGAAATATAACAGATTCGTATTCTAATTTCTTAGGTTAGTGAAACTTGGTGGATCGAACTTAGTATCTTAATAGGGCCTGGAAGCAGAATTAGCTCAGTAAGAATTCCATCTTCTTCTAGTTTTATTTTTGATGGAGTTCAATATTCTCCTGGTTTTAATGAAGTTGCAAGGTTTTGATGGGATTGGATATTATGGTGGTTTTAAACATGGAAAATGGTTATTAAAATGTCCTTGATGCATGTGCAAATTGCATTTGCTTCAATTTAAATAACCAAATACTTACAACTTTGCATTCATATTTGTACTGTTCATGTGCAAATGAAATCCATGCATCTAGGTTATGTTTGGTTTGAAGGAAAGATAAGGAAGGGAAAGGTGAAAAAACCTTCACTTTTTATACCTTTCCCTTCTTTTCCCTATTTTTTTTTTCTTCAAACCAAACACAGCTTTAGGGCCTTTAAATCCGGTCCATACAATTGAACTGTTCAAAAACACTTAGGCCCCACTTGCTTTTGGGTAAGTTATTTATCCGAAAAAGGTAAGTGCATTTACCCATCCTCTTTTATTTCCCATGCAAATAAGACAATGACCATTTTAGTTATAAAATCCATTATTACAAGAGGCATTTTTGTCTCATTCAAGTGTTGGCAACTTTCCCCTGAGGTGGAAAGTTATTTACCCCCTAGGAGATAGGTATTACTTACTTAGAAAATAAACTTAATTTCACCCTTCTCAAATATAAGCTTTTTCTGGTCCCTACATAAATCTGAAAAAAAGAATATAAGATTTTTGGTCAATGGAAATCAAAATCCCATTAACTAATTTTCTCCCCTCTCAAAATCCAAACAAAAGAACGCCCCCTTAATATTACGTACATTTTTGCATTTGCATCTTAACCAAACGCAGCAGCGTTAAGAACATAGAACTTGAAGAGAAATATATAGTCTCGAAATAACATCTGATTTGAACCTCGAATTAACGTCTGATTTGTTTTCCATTCAAAGCAATTCATACTATGCATATAGACAACGTATTTGACGCAAAACCACACTGGATCTAATTATTCAAAAAAATAATAAAATATCATTCAATTTTCAAGTGTCGATCCTAATTTACCTCACTAGCTGCTTCGCTTTCTTTGGTTAAGCTCCATCAATTTTAACTTTGGATGTAGAAAGCTGCCGTAAATACATAATATTGGAAGAGCTTTGACCAATCAAAATCCTCCCGTAAATTTTGATACATACCACCTGATGGTTTGTTACCACTTTTATGATACCTTTGCATTGGTTAAGAGTTTTCCGTTATTCTATAAAAAAAGAACAAAAGAGTTTTCCGATATAATGTTTTTCCTTAGTCGAATCTATCCCATTAAAACAGCCCAAGTAGTATTGGGTTCCGTTTAATTTTGGATTGACAAACTCGGATTTTGATCCCAAATTGGATTTTCTCCAAGCTCTGAATTCTTGAGCGTATATAATTGGGATCAAGTTGGCCTTAAACTCGACTTAATCACCCTACATGCATCCTAATATTGGTGGATCAAATTATATTTACTTCACAGAATATTGGCATGTTCGCTCATGATTGGTCACATAACCACTTACACAGAGCGATACAAATGGTACCATCTATCTATGATCCTGTGAGGGGAGTAGAAATGGACCTAACTCCTATACTTGAACCCATTTTTTCTTGCTTTTCATCCCGAGATTATAACATTGCATCATTTTATGATCAACTTCATATAATTTTAACCAAATAAGTATATCTAACATAATAATAACATGTCATCTATAATGGACTAATATCGGATGTAGGTATATGTCTTTATAAATTCGATAGGCAGTCTACCCAAGCCATCTTTAGGTCCTAACAATGTAGGATTTTATAGAAATATACACTAAGGGAGTGTTTGCTTTTGGATTTTGAGAGAGGGGGGAGTTGCATGGCCAATAGGAATGGTTCCCATTGACCAAAAAATGGATAAGTTTTTACCATGAATCCTTAACTTTGGAAAGATGTGCTTCATTTTTCATGAAGCAAGAACTGATATTGGCTTCAATTTTAGGGCCTAAAGATCAAACAATCACCCTTCTGAATTACCCTTAAAAATAGGTAAATACTAAATACATAGTTGCACGCACGTGCACAAACACACACTACATAAAAGCCCTTAAGGCCTTAACAAGAGTACTTAGTTTGTAGATACAAGTTTGTTCCCTAAAACTTAAGGTTAATCATATTAGACCCAAGACATGTATCCACAGCTTCACCAATGGTAAGGAAGAGCGATCGTCCTCCAATTTTATCCACAAACTTGGCTAACTTTAGCTTGTGAATAACGTGCCAGCAAGGGTTGGCTATGGCTAACTGCATCACAAATAGGTTTTTTAAATAGTTAAATATACAAGCAGAAAGGCACTTCATACGTACATGTATGTAATTCAATAAACTAAACGCCTCACTTCATTTACTAGCAGGAGAGCCAGTTCATTTGCAAAAGTGCATAGGTATGAGTAACAAAATATCAATATAGAATGGTTGTATTTCAGGTGAGAAAAAGTAAAAAGTAAGAAGAGGTTTAGACTTTTTATGGCTGTGTTTGGTTGCAATGCAAATAAATTTGCAGTGATGCAAAATCATGGCAGTGCAAATGATTTGAGTGTAAATTCTGACCAATTTTTGTTTCAAATTTTAGCTTGTTTTGTTTGGTTTCAGTACAAATGAAGTAAATTAAGACATGAAGCAGAATAAAATAAAATCCAAAACAAAATTAAATAAGAATTCGCATTTTTTTACATTTGCACTCCTATGCATTTGTATTAATGCAAATAAAATTGCACTGCAATCAAATACAGCCTTAAGAATTGGAAGCAAAAATATAAAGGAAAAATTTAAAAAAAAATGAAGGAAAAATGAGAGAGGGAACACATGCATGATCTTTTGTGTAAATCGAATTTTGCAATTAAAAAGTAAAAACAAAAAAAAATAACATAGGAAGAGTCACATAGTCGCCTCCATATAGGTGAAGAATAAGCAATGTCAAGATGCATCATCCCTAGTTCTATATTACTATAAACAGTTAGGGGTGTAATTGGATCTGATTCAGATTGGATCCTGTTATCAAATCTATGAATTCGAATCTGATATATTGGATTTATATCGAATTCAGATTTAATCTACATCCATTGTGTTGTGCTTAATATTGGATTTATATAAGTCACTTAAACCTTCAGATTTAACATAACATTTAGCATAAATGTGTACAAATATAATTATAAAATATAAATCCATTTGTTATATAAATAAGTACGATTAAAATAGAATATATGACATGTAAGTTTAGTAATAATAGGACTATAAATCAGGATACACTTGGGATTGAAGACCATGAGATAACTCAATGTGAGTATTTTTAATCTTGGTTTAATAATTCATAACAAGGGAGAGATTGAGGAAGATGTTGTCACCCATAGAATTAAAGGGGGTTGGGCAAAATGAAGGGGTATATCTAGGCTTTTGTGCGATAGGAGAATACCACTTAGATTAAAAGGAAAATTCTATAAAACAAATGTAAGGTCAATGTCAATGTGAGTATTTTTAATATCTTGGTTTAATAATTCATAACAAGGGAGAGATTGAGGAAGATTTTGTCACCCATAGAATTAGAGGGGGTTGGGCAAAATGAAGGGGTATATCTAGGCTTTTGTGCCATAAGAGAATACCACTTAGATTAAAAGGAAAATTCTATGAAACAAATGTAAGGTCAGCTATGTTGTATGGAATTGAGTGTTGGGCAATCAAGAAACAACATATTTAGAAAATGGGTATGGTAGAAATGCGAATGCTAAGACGTATGAATGGAAAACTAGAAAGATATGGTCATGAATGAATACATCCATAGAAACATAGGAATAACTCCAATAAGTGATAAAATGAGAGAAGGAGAAAAAGAGAGAGAGGCTAAGATGATTTGTTCATGTGTATAGAGGATCACTGACAACTCCAATTAAAAGAAGCAATTTGTTACAAATAGAAAGGGCTAGAAGAACTAAGGGTAAACCAAAAAGAACATAAATACAAATAGTAAAACATGAATTAAGCACTAATTATATAATAGTGGATATGGTTTTAAATAGAACAAAATATTGGTGAAATAAGATTCATGGAACCAACCCCATATAATTGTGATAAGGCATTGGATATGATGATAATGAATTGAATGTGAAATGAGATGTTAGAGTTTTGGAGTCAATTGACAACCCTATAAGGTATAAACAGTGGAACCCATGGAAATACAGGTCAAACTTTATTTTTTTGGCGTGTTTTTTAACTATTATTCTCTACACACGTTGAAAACCAATTTAGTTATCTAAGAAATTTTAATTACTTGATGGAGAGATGCATATGCATCAATGCATGCTTCTTTCAGATGGTAGATACAGTGCGAAAGCCTAGTAGGAAGCAAATGGAGCCCTGCGCCCAAGAGGTTGGGACTTGAGAGAAAGGCCCCATGTGACATGACCCACACGTAGGCTGGCCCATGTGATTAAGGCTCAAGAGTATCATTGACTCATAAGGCACCTCACGGATATACACAAGCCCAAGCAAAGGATTCAAATCACAAGATACCCACAAAACCTTTAAGATTTTAAAAGCATTTTAAAATTTAAAACACCCTAACAAAGTAGGTTATCATCTCCCCAACTTATCTATATCCCTAAATATTTGATTATATGATTATTGTATACCTAAAAAAGACAATAAACAAACCTTTAAATGACTTTTAAGGCCATGTTTGGAGTGTTCATGTTAAAACAAGTGTTTATTCGAACAAACACTTATTTATATATAGCATCCTTCTTTTTCAAGTGTTTATTTTAAAAAATAAGCACTTATTTCATATTAGGTGTTTGGTGGTTTTTTTTCTCCAATAAGCAATTGTGACTCTTTTATTCTTTCAAATTTTCAAAATATTCAATCCAAAGTGAATAAATAAGAGTACTTTGACAGAAGTGCTTTTATTAAGGCACTTTTATAAAAATACTTTTTATAAAAGTGCTTTCATAAATGTATTTTGTTAGAAGTACTTCCGCAAAAATACTTTTATAAAATTACTTCCGTAAAAGTGTTTTCGTATAAGTGCTTTTATAAAAGTACTTTCAAAAAGTGCTTTTATAATAAAAATATTTCTGAAAAGTGTTTTTATAAAAGTACTTTCATATAGTGCTTTCTTAAAAGTGTTTTTTTATAAAAGTGCTTTCATAAAAGTGCTCTTATAAAAGTACTTTCATAAAAGTGTTTTTATATAAAAGTACTTTCCTAAAAATGCTTTCATAAAAGTACTTTTTATAAATTAAATGTGTTTTCATAAAAGTGCCTTTGTAAAAGTACTTTCACAAAAGTACTTTACTTTCATAAAAGTACTTTTCATAAAATTACTTTTATAATAGTGCCTTTGTAAAAGGGTATAATTAGTATTCTAAAAATTTACCAAGAACAATCATGGGAGAACAAATTTGAATAAGTGTTTATTATATGAGCACTTAGGCCCTGTTTGAGAACACTTAAAAGAAATACTTATTTAAACAAGTAATTCTTTTAAGACATGGGACCACACATTAAGTGGTTTTTAGATACTTATGGGTGTTTGGTAAAAAAGAGGATAAGAAGTACTTATTATTAAAAAAGTACTTCTTAAAAAAGTGACATGGATGTGGCTTTTTTTTCAACACTTTTTAAAGAAATACTTCTTCATTCGAATGGCACAAACCTATCCCTGTTTTTTTCTTTAATGACAAAACTAGTCCCACTCGAGTTTATCATTTTCTTCTTCCATTCGAAACCCTACAACAACAGGCAACGGCGGCGTTTGGTTGCAGGTCCATCGGCGACATTCGACGGTGAGCAAAAGTCAGCCGGCGGAGTTGGGTGTATAATACAGCCGTTCTTGCAGGTCCAACACCATTCGCAGTATAATACAGCTGTTCTTGCCAGCGGGGTTGGGTGTATAATACAGCCAACGGGGAGAGAGAGTGAGAGAGAGAGATGGCTGAGTCATTGCTGCAGCCTTTTTCGTCTGCTGTAGCCTTGGACACTGTTCTGAGCTGTTCTGAGCTGCTTCCTTGGACTTCATAGAAGAATAACCGACCACTGCTGTAGCCTTTTTCGTCTGCTGGGTTTCCAAATGTTTTCAAGTAAATCTCATTTTGTTTGTTTTTTTCCTTGCTTTCCTAAATTCTAAGGTGAGATCCATTTGGTGAAGGAAGATTTGGTATTGTTGAGTAGAGATTTGCTGTTCCTTCTTCCTCAAAGCATCACTGAGTTTCCAATTTTTTATTCAATTCCCTCTTTTTTATTTATGAGTAGAGATTTTTTGTGCTGTTGTTGCTTTCAAGCTAGTATTTGTACAAGATTCTGCAGGAAATTTCGGGTTAGGGTTTATGTATTGATCTACATGTTTTATGTGTTCAATGTCTAATGGTTATACAAATCACGGGATTTAGGTGGAGAATAAGAGTTGGGTTTCTGTCATTTTCTTTTGCAGCTCCAACACTGTTTTTGCAAACTCTCATTTTTCTTTTTTTTTTTAAAGAAAAGGGATTTTTTTCACTACACAGCTCTTCTTCCGAAAGTCGAATTTCCATGCTCTTCGGTCTTTTTTATCACCGATTGTTGGTTTTGTGAGTGGAATTTAGTTATCTAATAAGTAATTTCAGTGGCCTCATGTCTCAAAGAGTGTTGTTGATTTGGCTGTGTAGTTGTTGCTTCAATTGTTTGATCGTTGTTATTATTGGTTTTGATGCAGAATCCGTGAGATCTACAATGGAAAGTTGGTTAGAAATTATTTGATTTGCATTTATTATTATTGGTTTGGACTGTTCAAGGAGGTTGGAATGGTGGAAGGTGGAGAATGAATTCACTGCTGCCTGGTTCTGTGTCGTAAGGAAGATAATGAATAGTGGATTTCTGGGGATTTTGAAGAAGAAAAAGAAGTATGAGATGGAGATGGCTAAAATTGTCATTTGTATAAATATAAGCACTTATTGGGAAATAGCTTACCAAATATTCTCATCCCAATAAGTATTTAAAAACATAATAAGTGATTTGAAAAAGTGAGTTATCAAACAGCCTAAAGGGTTGTTAAAATAAGTACTTCTAAGAAGTACTCGTGAAACAAGTACTTAATCATCAAATAGGGCCTTAATAAAAAAAGCTAGAAATTTGGGCTTAAAAATAAATCCTTATTTTTAAAAATTAAAATAAGTATTTATTTTGGACTTATTTCCCAAACATCAATAAATGCTTAATGGTGTGATCCCCACCCAAATAATCACTTATATAAGCACTTATTTTAAGCACTATCAATCATGGCCTAAGAATATAATATAAAAAACCAAAGAATGCAGCTAGGTCTTACAGATGTAAATATAAGATTTGAAAATTTACCTCTATACCATGGGAGACCAACTCCTTTTGAAGCACTTCTAACGCAAGGATTCCTGATGTATCGATGTTCATCAAATCTATTACCAGAAGCCCAAAAAACAAGTAAGTGACAAAATAAATACTAGTTTGAGGCTTAAAAATGTTTCACAGTGGTTGGTAATGGAGATATAGACTGCCAGAACTTACTAGACATGTCAAATATTAGTACTTGAATCCTCATTTTTGTATTTTCATTCGCTTCCTTTTCTCCTTCTTCACCACCATCTTCTTTAACCCACCTCATTATCCTAAAACAAAGGGCTTGTTAATTAATACTATATATTCTCTCTCTCTCTCTTGTACAGACAGGAACTAACCTTTCTCGGATGAAATTGGCATTAGCGAAACAAAGGTAGGAAGAGTGAATGCGAATTATCAAGGTGCCTGAAATTTTGACAGCCATGGGATACTGATTGGTGCTACAGAAAATATCAGTTGTCGGGAGCTGTCCCAGGATTTCCATGCTTGGTCGGATGCCATTTAGTATGATCTTTGCGAAGGAAATGGTTACCTGCAATCTCCACAACCATGCATGATCAAGCCGTCTATAATTGAATCTTTCAGATGCTTATTCTTCGATCATGAAGATATATCACAACAATTTCCATTATTACTTGTACTTAAATTTTTTAAACAATTAATGATTTATTTCTTTCGCCCCTTCTATTTTTTCTATTAAGATCAGTTTGAAAAGAATATAAATATTTATATTGTACATATTTGTATACATACATATTTTATATATATTTATAGTGTACATATTGAACACTAGTGTATTTACACGTGATAGGAAACTCAGTACAGTATGCATGTTTTTTGTCTCCGGCTAATCCTATCTCAGATGGTGACACCAGCCTTGGCCCATCATTTGAGCGTGTGATTTATACAACCTGAAGACGGAACTATTCTAGTCACTGGTTTTTGGGTCAATGGTTCAACTGTTCGGTTCAAACGGATGGCTTGTTCTAACAATAAAAATTAAAAAAAAATAAAAAAAAGACTAAAAACCATTGAACGGGTCAACAGTTCGACCGCTTGGGGCAATGGGTTGTTGACCGATTCAACGATTTTTTGCTAGAGGCTGAGATTAGAAGAAAACGGAACCGGTTGTCTAGATGGTTCCCAATAAAAAAAATAAAAAAAAATGGCCAAAAAACATTGAACGAGTCAATGGATCGACAGTTCGACCACTCAAGTCAATTGATCGTTGACCGATTTAACGGTTATTGGACAAAGACCAAATCAACGGATCAACGATTCCATTCCAACCCCTACGAAGTAGGGTCCCTCCGCTAGTCTTTACTTAAAAACAGAGGAACGGAATCGGTGATAGAATAATTCTAACAGTGTTTTTTTTTTTTTGACAGTGGACAAATTCTGATAGATTATTAATTAATAAGAATAAGGGACAAGAATATAAAATTAAAACTACAAGTATGGTATACCTAAAGCCCTACTCGATTTTCGATTACTCTTTTAAAATAACAGAATTTCCTTCTCAATAATTAATTATATAAAAAAAGTATAAACAAATTAAATAAATGAATGAAGTAGAGGGTGGTCATATCAACAAGGGACAATCACTTGCCTAATTTTGATTAGGAATATCTGCTATAAATATAAGTGATATTTCCGATGTATAATTGCAATTTGCAAGTGCTGTGAGTTTGATGTGAGGCATGCTGTGTGAGGAGGAAATCCGGTCTGAGAGCTTTGTATCCAGCATCAAAAACTGACCATCATGTGAGGTCCCTTTCTCAATTGCCATGGAATCAGCCAATAAGATAGTGCTCTAGCCAAAAGCCTAAAACCATCGATTCTCTCTCATGCGACTATCTGTCCGCCCCACTAGAGTCTCTATTCTTAATACTTTTATTTAAATTTAATGATATATTCTGCAACCCTATTAACGGATGAAATCCCTCAACTGATGTCATATGCTTCTTATGAGGTCGTCCTTAATTTGGAAAGCATCTTCAATCCATCTATAATAGATGGAAAGCATCTATAATAGAATCAGAAACCTAATCTTTTTACTTATAAGCATACATCATAAACTTACCGAATCCGGTCTGGTGGTCCAAAATGATGGACCAAAGATGAAGCCACCACTACTACCTATATCTACAAATTAAAGTAAGCATTGACCAAAGAAATTGAAACCATTGAATAATTTAGCATTCATTATTTAATGCACAAGCAAGAAAATATATTAATTAAATAGTAGAAGAAGCTAGCTTTTTCTCTGACAGGGATCACTATCATTGCAGTTCCACTTTATTATCTAAATCGCCAGTTTTCCCTGCTTCCCACATTCATTGTATGTGGACGAGATTCGGTTTATATCCATGAAACTATTCAAGGGTAGATCAAAACAAAAAGTCCAACAGTAGTGAAGTAGTAAGAAATAAGAAATCATAATATGATATAATTGAAGTCCCAGTTTCTGGTACCTTGCACTTACATCCTTAAATCTTATTATGGTTTAAGGACTCAAATCATTTCTCTATCATTAATTCCAATGTTGTTAAAAATGATGATTCTATTTTTATTTTTAATTTTCTGCATAAAATACATAAATACGTATATATATATATATATATGTACGTAGGCATACGAGGGCTTCATGCTTATTTAATTGAAGAAAAGTATACCGCAACGAGAAGGCCGATCTCGACGGATCCAAACAAGACCCCGAAGAACGCTCCAATGCAAGAGAGGAAATCCAGTTTATCGACCTTCCAGATGTTATAGGCTTCGTTGAAGTCAATGAGGCCAGGAAGGGCGGAAAGAATAATTGAAGCAAGGATGGCGATAGGCGTGAAATATAGGAGAGTAGTCAGTATCTGCAGTGCGACCAACACCGCAATGGCCATTACTATGTTTGAGACCACTGTTTGGCAGCCCGCGCTGAAATTGACGGCCGTGCGTGAGAACGAACCTACGTATACAATATATTTGTTAATCCAGTAAGCCAATTAAACCCATCATCGATGGTCAATTCTAATTAATTAATTGATCATATAAAAGAAAGTAAGAAGCTATATATATATATTGATGGTGATCCACTGCTAGTACTAGTACTAGTACTAGTACTGAGTACTGACCAGTGGCTACATAACAAGAAGTTAGAGAGCCTGCAATGTTCATGACTCCCATGGCTACCATCTCTTTATTTCCATCAAGTTGGTATCCTCTTACTGATGCAAACGATCTCCCAACCGCAATGGCTTCCTGAAAATTAAATTAAGGGTTGTTACGCCAACTACGTACTACTGTTTTTTATATATACAAATTATCAGATGCACTTTGTAACAAATAAAATAAGGAGTAAGAATAGTTAAATCAATATTCTACAACAACACATACCGTGAGAGCAATGATGGCAGAAATTAACCCAATTTTGGCCGCTTCTCCAACGTGTGGGCCGTTGAGCTCTATCTCCTTCACCGAKCTTGGATTAATTCCTCCTTCGAGGTGTTTTATAATCTTAACTCCATGTTTATCCGCTCTCGTGACGAAGACTATAAGCGTGGACAATACGACAGATATGAGAGGAGCAAGAGCTGGTACCCAAAAGAGTTTCCTGTTTTTTCTGCCCTGTACATGAATCGTATTGGGACCGGGCTTGAATATTTCATATAAAACAATTAATTAATAATATATAGATGCTTGCATGAAGTTAACAGATGTTAATTGCTTACCACAAATCTCATGGCTAGGATGAAAATCAGGAATGAACACCCGAGAACAAAATTAAGGGGGCTCCACTGCAGGTATCAGACACAGACACAAGCAAAATAAATAAAAAATTAGCTGGCATAATTAACATAAATATAAACTTGTAGCTACTCTCAAAATTAATTAACTAGCCTTCATCACTTCACAGATGCATAAAAACAACCACAAGAAGAAGAATCGCAGGTTGGTTTCCTTACTGGATGACGAATTGACCTAAAAACCGCCACCAAGACAGAGATCACATCAGTTTTATTGGTGAAGTGATCGATCCCAAGAAGCCCCTTGAGCTGTTGCAATCCTATAACAATTGCAGCACCTGCCATGAACCCAACAATGGCAGCATGCGAGAGGAAATCGACAAGAAACCCCAACCTGCGTGGCGGTCAATCCATTTGTTTTATGAATTAATTAAGATGTTGGTCGATCGATCGATAGCTAGGAGCTGGAACAATGAAAAAGCAAAATGGGAGCTAGGCCCAAGTGAGCTAACCGGTAGAAAATGAATACCTACCTGAACAGTCCAAAAGCAGTTTGGAAGAAACCAGCGAAGAGGGTCGCTGTGATCACGAACTTTCTGTAAGCCGTAGGATCAGCCACAGGATCTACTACTTTCTGAACCAAGGACGACAGTAGCATAGAGACAATGGCCACCGGTCCGATGGCTATCTCTCTGGAGCTCCCCATTAAAGAGTAAACCAGAGGCGGAACAACACTTGTGTCTAGATATAGAGAAAGACCCAAATAAAAATTAATCAAAACATTTATTCAAATCATAATAGCTAGATATAAGATGAAACTACAGGTACTTACAGAGGCCATATTGAGGGTCAAGCTTGGCTAGGCTTGCATACCCAATACTCTACAAGAAATTTAAGATTTTAAGAGGAAGAAGTAGATATATAGCTTTGGAAAACACAGATTAAATAGGACACCTTCTTATATATATATATATATATAATATATACCTGTGGAATGCTAAGGCTGGCAAGCGTTAAACCTGCCATCAAATCATTCTTGAACTTTGTTGCCGTATAATTCCGACCCCATTGGAGAATAGGAAATATGCTCTTCATAACGGAGAGTAGACATATATAACCACCTCTTTTCTGGCTGAAAGATGAACGCAACTTCTGTGCTCTTGGAAAAACAGTCTGCTTCAGCTCATGCCATGAACTTGGTGGCTCAGGAGTATTGAGCACCCACCGAGCCCTCTCAGCCCGACGGTTATCCTCGACGTCGGGCTGCTCTTCCACTCCATAGGTTTCATTGCCCAATGAACTCATTGTTAATTGTTTCAACATTGAAGGGTTTGGAAGAACTGAGGGAGCTTTTTCCCTCTCAAGTAGTAACCGGTTGTCTTAGAGAGAAGCAAAAGTTGATTCTATATAGGCACATGGATGGCACGACTCTGTATGTTGGAAAAGGATAGCTAGGTTCACTCAGTCTAGTGCCGTGAAAACTGAAATCAGCTTCAAGAAAGAAATTAAGGCTGGACGGAATTACTTGTCCAGAATATAGAACCTTAAAAGTTATCAGCTTTACTAGGCACAATGGAGAATACAAATTACCAATGATGTTGAAAACACGCAAATTAAAAACCATTGAATGTCAAGTACTCGCATTTAGAACCTACTAGCTAGTAATGCCCTGCACGTGCGAAGGTCGGTACATAAGGGGAGGATATTAATGCAACCACTAATCTATATCTATATTTATATTATACATAAAAGTGTGAATGTAGTATGAAATTTTTTTTGAACTAAAAATACCCTCTATTTCTTTGTTTCTCAAAGGATATAAAAATTATTTTATTATAACTTTAGTGTCAGCTTTAATGGTTAATATAATGATCATATTTGTGTATTTAATTCATCTCTAATTGTAAGAGTTGAAAATGTAACTTCAATTATTACTTTCCACTTCATTCAATCCCCTCTCATTTAAGTCTCATACTTAAGGTTTTAAATCCCATTTTCTCTTATTAAACCCTATATTTTAAGTTATTTCTCAGTAATAAGTGTTATTAATTAGATGTATGTCAACATTTTAACAATATAAACCCATATATTTTAAAACCGACTCAAAAACAAAATCATTCTTTATTCAACTTGTGGTTAAGGAATCTAACCATTTGAATCAAATTGGTCAACCAGTGAAGTCATAGTTAGATAATAAAATTTTTAAAATAAAAATAAATATAGAAAATTACATAAAATGTAAAAAAATTAGACACATTAGTGATATTTTATTAATCAACTAGAAAAAATAAGTGCAATGAATAGTAATTATTTTTATTAATAATGAAAATGAAATACATAATTTAGAACTAACAAAAAATGAAATAAAAAATTAACAATATATAGTTTGACTTTTGGGTTAAATGTGTTAACCTTTAATGTCATAAATAAATAATAAAAATACATAAATTTTGCAAAAAAAAAATTAGGCACATGTATAATATCATGTATTTATCATATTAAACAAAAAGTAAGTGTTACATATTAGAATTATTTTTACACACAAAAATGCAATAAAAAAAATATAGAAATTTTTGAACACATCTATAATTATATATTTACACTACTATTAAAAATATAAATAAGATTGTGGAACTTTCTTTTGACTAAAATCATGGTTTTAAAAACTGGCCTAGAAGCAGAACCGCTTCAACTTCTGGTTTCCGAGTCAATGGTTCAATCATCCAGTTTGAGGGGGGCAAACCGGTAAAATGTAAAACATAATGTAACTTTTTATTTTGACCATTAGGTAAGGATTAGGTTAAAGTCCACCACATATATTCACTATTATGAGAGGGGAGTGTGAGACTTTGAGAAGGAGAAGGGGTGATCATGGGTCGGGCCGAGCCAAGCAAGGTTTACACTTATGATAAGGGCTATAGCCTAGGCCCGGGCCCAGGCTGGCCTGGGGTTCTAAGCTTGAAACAAAAGCCCTAGCCCAAGTATATACGGGCCTGGACCGGGCCAGGCCTAGCTTATGTCTTTCATATATAAAACATTACATATATATAATATTTTATATTAAATGACATATAACAGGCATATAAACTTATTTTATACATTATATAATATAAAATGTTATATATAATATAAATTATACATGTTATATTATAATATTTATATATATATATATATAATAATGTAAAATAATGTGTACATATATATATACACATTATACACAAAATGTGTATGCTTAAATATATGTGGATCGAGTCGGGGCTGAACAAAACCGTGGCCCAAGCCAAGAATTTCCGGGCAAGGACAAGCTGAAATGCTCACTCCTAAGAAGGAGGCACCTAGTTAAAGTTGAGAAGTGAGAAAAAAGAAAGAGAAGAAGAAGAAAAGAATGAAGCGTCGTCGGAGGTGGTTGTCACTATATTCATCGAGCATTGTTGCAAAACTGTTTGCCCAAAGAAGAAGAAGAAGGAATCGGAGACAACTATTTCCTTGTTCATTATCACCGTGGCTACAACACCGCTTGCCCTCTTCATAATCTCTCTAAATCTCTCTAAAATCTTAGATTATTTGCTTCATTGGAGTATCTCCGATTTTAATATAATATCGATGTTTAATCTCTCATCTCTTGCATTGATTTTTGAATATTTTCATTGGAGTTGCAATTTTTTGTTGTTATAACTTAAAAAGAATCACAGAAATAAGAAAACTCAAAGTCAAAATGGAATAACTAAGAACTCTAACTAATTTTGACTATTGGGAATAATCAAACAAGATTTTGAGATATGAAAGTTTCTTTTATCATTCTTTTTATTTTAAAATAAATAAAAAAGTTAAAATTAGTTTGAAAGCAACTTGAGAACCATTAATTGTGTCAAACATTTTAACAGTTAAACCGTTTGGATCAACAGTTCCCTAACCATTTCAATGGGTTTTTGTAAAATAGCAGTTCATGGCCAAAACATAATCAACAACCTGACCATTTCCCAAGCCAAACGGTTAGATCGTCTGGTCTGGTATGATTTTTAAAACATTGACTAAAATACTCATTTTTTAATTTAGTCCCTATTTAATTGTAAGGTTTAAATTGTCAATTTAACTACTATTTTTCACCCTATTCAATTCCCTCTATTTAATTCTTATATTCTTTTGATAAATGAACGAAAAAAAAAACATCTATATCTATACTATATATAAAAATACAGATGTAGAGTGAAATTTTTTTTGGACTAAAATTACCCTCTATTTCTTTGTTTGATAAAATGTATGAAAGTCATTTTATTGCAGCTTTAATGTCAACTTTTGGTGGCTATTAAAATGCCTATATTTGTCTATTTATTACATCTCTAGTTGTGAGGGTTGAAAATGTAACTTTAATAATTACTTTCCACCTCATTTAATACTCTTTCATTAAATCTTATTAAATTCTATATTTAAGTTATTTTTCACCAGTAAGTTATTTAAGTTATATCAATATTTTTAACAATATGAACCCATATATTTTAAAATTAACTCAAAAACAAAATCATTCTTTATCTAAGTGGTGGCTAAGCAATTCAACCATCAAAATCAATTTAATAAACCTATGCAGTCATAGTTAGGCAATAAAAATTTTAAAATAGAAATAAATATAGAAAATTACAAAAGTGTAGAAAAATTAGACATAGTAATGATATTTTATTAATCAAGAATTATTTTTGTTGATAATGAAAATGATATACATACTTTAGAATTGACCAAAAATGAAATTATTTTACTATTTGGCAAAGATCAATAGTTCAATTTTTGTGAAACTTTAAAAATATAAATAAGATTGTGAAACTTTCTTTTGACTAAAATTGAACTACTACTTTTCTCCTCATTCAATTCCCTCTATTTCAATCTTACATTTCTTTGATAAATGAATAGAAAAAACACCAAAAAAAATATAATAAAAAGAAGAATTTATCCAAGTAGGTAGACTTGCCAATGATACTTGAAATTATACAACTCAGTCCAATTATTACTTATTTAGGTGAGGTGTTTATGTAATCATATTTGGATTTTTCGATTAATAAGAAAAAACAAAAAACATATAAAAATAAAAATACATATTTATAGAAATTTTTGAGACATTATTACTATCATTATCATCATCTAGAATTACCATGTGCAAAGCATGTGCATGCTTACTAGTAATCAATATAAATCTATATTTATATTTATACTAGTATTAAAGTTGTAAATGAAAGTGTGGTACTTTTATTTGACTAGAATATTTCAATTTTTGAATTTAATCACTCTTTAATTTTAAGGACAAAAATATAATTTCAACAACCATTTTCTCTTTTTTTTTTTAATTCCTCCTATTATGTCTTGTATTTAAGGTTTTAACTCCCATCAAATGAAAATCATATTCTTGATTAGAATACTCCTATTTTTGAATTTGGTTCCTATCTAATTATGATATCACAAAATGTAAGTTGAAATACTATATTTTTCATCTTTCAATTCCCTCTCATTAACTCATTTAAGCTATGTTTGGTTTGAAGGAAAAGGTAGTGAAAGGTAAAGGAATACCACAAAAATGTGAAATACCAAAAATTTGTAAAAACATTTGGACACATTTCTAATGTCGAATACTCATCATATTAAACAAAAATAAAGTGTGATAAATAAGGATAGTTCTTATAATTATAAAAATATATTATTTACTATTATCATCGTCATAAAAATATAACACATAAACACTTATTAGTAATTAAAGAAATTAATAATGTCAAAATGGCAAAGGCATAACAGGTATTAACAACGAATATGTAGTTATATCAGCTCTTTTGGGTCATGCAGAGGCTATTCCACGGCAATGTCTCACTGCCTCCACTTTGTAGAAAAAAATCAAGGAAAACTCTAGTTCTTTTAGACAAAATCGGATTTGGTGCTCACAAAATTGTGCCAACATTGTTCTCATAACGCTTTTCAGCCGGGAACATTTCAAGATACAAGTATGTATATCTTGGACCCTGAAAAAGGCTATGAGAGCGGTGTGAGCACAATTTTGTGAGGACTGAATCCGTCCTCCTTTTGGACCCAGTAATTTTAAGTTTGTTGAAAGAGAGTTTAATAGGCCACCTTGGTCCNCCCCCAAATCTTTTGTTAAAAACCATTATTTATATGGAAAAATACAGACCTATACATCAATGCTCGCCCGTGAATTAACATCAATTCCGAGCTAACACCTATCCAATTATACTTTATGCAGGGTAAAAATCATAATAAAGTGGGTCTTTGGCCCCTTAAACTTGAACTAAAATGCAAAGATCACTCTCTAACACTCCTCCAATTCTAACCCTACCTCTTCTACTCTCTATTTTTTTTGTTTAACTTGCCCACCCCCTCCCCCCTAAAAAAACAAAGATGTCAATTAGTGAATTTTACTGGGCAAAAGTGTATTCTGTCAATCAAAAGCCCACTAAAATATATACAATATATAATTATTTTTCTTTTTTACTAATCACCAGTTGAGTGGTACGAAGAAATGGAGAGAAAAAAATAGGTGGAATTAATAAGTTTTGAATGGTGTGTGAGGGTGATATGATGTGAGGCCCACAATTCTATGTTCTGATAGTTGAAACGAAGACTTAATAAGTTTTGGATGGTGTGTCATGGTGATGTGAGGCCCACAATTCTATGTTGTTTTAGTTGAAAGAAAGACCCACATGAAATGGCATAACGTTCCAAATTCTGATTTACAATGTATTTGCAATTTCAAAGAACAATAAATATAAAATTTAATATTTGTACAAGCTGTTTCACCAAAAGTCAATGGCATAAGGTATGGAGCTTAGAATAGCAAAAGTTGTTTCACCAAATAAAAGAATGGAAAAACTTAGAGATATAAATGGAAACAAGGAAAATCATGAGGTGCTGAATATCAAAGGAGACAATATATACTTTGTATAGATATAAATATAACAGTTGTCCGTCCTTTCAAACATTTACTTTGCATGTATTTTGGTAGGGTTTTGGAACAAAGAAATAAAAAATAAAAGCACCCCCCATTTATTTGAATCCTGGATAGAAAATGACTGTGAAGCCACCTGCACTTGCGGCTTTCCTTTTGAAATCATCACCGTACGTACAGGTTGTTTGGTGCAACTTCTGAGTCCGATTTGCCTTAGAGGCCCATTTGCCTTCTCCTACACTGGGAGATGTATTAAAACTTTTGTGGGAATCATTTGAAATCCTACCAATTGCAAATTGCATATATTCCCTCAATCGAAATAAAAAAAAAAAAAATAATAGACTTGAAACTGATCTTATCCTCTATAGTCTATAGGTTCCAAGTTATCGCTATTTGAGTTAATTTCTTTGTGGATGTAATGTGTCATTGTATTCGGACATATTTTAGAATTAATAAATATGTACATGCATTTGTACCTGACAGTATATAACAAAACTATTTATAATTTATGAGCAGTTTTTAAATAGTTATAAGTGAGTAGTTTTTTAAGTGGACAGTTTTTTGAGTGAGAGTAAAAGACATATATGCCCTTTTGTATGCCCGTTGTATGTTGCTTAGATAAGGGGTTTAAATGTTTAATGAAAAGTCCAAAAAATGAGACTATTCGCTCTTTTATTAATAGTATAGATATGAGAATCAGTTCAAATTAATACATCACTGAAGCTGTATTTAGACTTTGGAATACATAATGGCATCACTAATGTATATGATCCCTTTTGCGATTTATAAGGCCTTCATGATGTGTTCATGGATGAAGACTTCTTGATTAATTTTTTATATATTTTTTTTGGTTCTATATGTATTAGAAAAATTCATTCAACATTTATATATATTTTGTGTAAATGTACTTTTAAATTTAAATATATGGATTCTATTTGAAATACATATAAATTTGGAATTTTATTTAAAATTTATTTACAAATATAATTTTAGTGAAAATAAAATATACATATAGGAGAAATAAAAATCATAGGATATATCAAATAAATGCCAATATATATTCAATTTGTCAGTACTATAGTGGCGTTTATAAAACAACACCACAGATATATCAAGTAAGATGACTATAGTGGCATGCATAAATGCCGTTATGTGTAATTCAATAGCGGCGTTTATATAATGCTACCGTAGGTATTATATTTATAGCGGTGTCTGTAATTGTCACAAAAGACATATGGAAATTAATATTTTTAAATTTATAGTGGCATATCTATCTATATATATATATATATATTCTGCTATTGACTAATTAAATGCCACTATTGAATTGTTAATAGTGGCATTTAATTATATGCGGCTAAAGCCTATACCGACATAGTTTGTAGCGGCATAAGATAATACGTCACAAAAATGCCACCATAGATATACGGTGGTGTATAAACAAATTTATAAGGGTGATAAAAATGCTTCTATAAGTGTTTTTTGTTGTGCTAACCAATCAGATGGTATTTATCAAAATTCACCGGTAGGTTTTGATTGGTTAAAACTCTTTCAATACGTATCATATCTTTTTGGTATCATAGATTTGCCCATAAAAAAAATCTCATACTTGTATGTTATTATTAGCGAGAGATGTTTTTGATGCACACATGCAGTGTTTGGTATGTTATATTAGCGAGAGATGTTTTTGATGCACACATGCAGTTTTTGTGGGTACGTAGTTGGGGTTGTCAATAGACTTCGAAGCTCTAATTACTAAAATTTCCAAGTTACTTCCATCCATGATAGGATTGGCTCCATCCGATCTGATAAAGAATTTGATTTTGATTATTTGTATAATATAATAGTTATATATATATAATATTTTATTTATATATTATATATATATATATATATTAAAAATAATTAATTTTGTGTATTTTTCCTTAATTTAATGGCAATAGAGGGAAGAGCCGGATTAAATCCAAAATATCATACACCCATCACATTTGGATTTGAAATTTCAGTAATAAATTGGATTCATCTGTATGAATCTGATCCAATCATAGCCCTATGGCCTATGGGTAGCGTCTTGTGGGTAGTAGATCTAAGCTCAACCTTAAGGCTGTTGGTAAGATATATAGTAAAAGAAATATTTACAACTGTCCCATTTACCAAGAAAACTCAAGAAAGTTAAGACTATATTTAGTTTGAAGGAAAATGCAGGAAATTGAAAGGAAGGAAACGGTAGAGAAATTGAAATGTAAAAATGACATTCTCTATTTTGCATCATTATCAACCTAATAAAAAAATAATTTTGTCATTAATTTGCACAGTATTATTCTTGTTATGTTATGGACGGCACGGCAAGGTTGTTTTGGGGAATCTATTTGTTGATGGGGATATATATACTCTCTTAGTGGCTTAATTACGCCTTCGACTTCTCTGATTCTTATCTCCTTTTTATTCCTTTGTGGATATAAGATTACATCAGTCTCTAGACATGTACAGTACGTAGTAGGTAGGTCTCAAGCCAATTGGATAATGCTTCACATCCACCAACACCACCCTGTCCTTCGTCTTCTTCTTTAATTTTCTCTCTCTTGTTTAATTCCACGCAACTGTTCTAAGTACTTATCCTATGTCCATGTGTCAATTCATAGTGTGCTATAACGGAGACATAAAACAGAAGACCAAGATCTTTGATTTATTGCTGTGGCCCTACTAAGATGTCAAGTTGATGGGGCCACATTATTAATAAATCAAAAGCTTTGAATATGTACATTGTTTCATCACGTAAAGCGCTACAGATGGTGTCCTAGCAAATGTTGTTTCAGCAATAGCTCTACACTCTGAATGAAAACTTGGACCTCACGTGCATCCTCCCTGTCCCCAATCCCCACCGGCCCCTTAATAATGGCTTAATCCCCATGTTTATGCCTAATATTTGCATTTTCTGCTTCATGAACTACAGAGTACTGTTATTAGTTGAGTCCGGATCACCTGTCAATAATATACATTTCAACAACCTCTCAACTTGATTTAATATCACACATCTCATACATGATACATCTCAATCTCATGGTAACATCTAATAGGGGGTTAGAACGTGTTTTATTGGTCAACTTTTATTAGATAGGCATAGGCTACGCCTAAAGAGCACAGGTATATTATGTGAGCATGTAGGGTCATTCATATATCTTGTGTGCTGAAATTTAATTCAGCACAATAAGGGGACAAGATTGGACCATATCAAGGTGAGGGCCCCCAACACCTCATAAATACAGTACGTGGATATATTGATTATCATCATATGATAAGTTAGGCTGAGTTTGGAAGGAGTGCAAATATAAATCTGTAGAGTACAAAACCTAGTATTTTGTATGTATTTGTATTATATATATATATATATATTTGTACTTTTTTTAAATTGAGCCTTTGATATACAATAGGATATATAAAAGATTACGCACAAGGGGGTAAAATGGTGATTTTAGTTTCACTTTAGTGACGAAAAAACAGAAAAGAACAAAAAATGAAAAAAAAGTTTATTTATACTAGGATTTCAATTTTAAGTTTTTAACTAATGATTTTGAGAGGTTTCAATTTTAAGTTCATCATCACAGCTCAGTTTGGAAAGAGTATAAATACAAATATATACAATACAAATTTGCATTGTACACATATACTTGTATTTGCACTTACATGCATATTTGTGTTTATATTCTTTCTAAATTGAGCCTAATTCTCGGTTTGGAAAGAGTATAAATAGAATTATACAAAATAACAAAAATACAAGGTTTTGCACTCTACATACATTTTTGTATTTATACTCTTTTCAAATTGAGTCTAAATGTTTATGTCCAATTAATGAACTTGATATACAAATTTCTCAGAATAATTAATATCCATTTGGATTGGATAAAATATCTCATCTGAGTGGGATAGTGTTGATCCAAACATTTAGCCTATGTTTGGTTGCAATGTAAATAAATGTGCACTGATGCAAAATTATGGCAGTGCAGATGATTTAAGTGTAAACTCTGACTGATATTTGTTTCAAATTTTATGTACAAATGAAGTAAATTGAGACACGAACAATACAAGAAAAACGTTCTAAAGACCGCTACTATATTGAGAAATAAGGCGGCGGCCCTTTTAAGACAGCCAAATAAACCGAATTTGGGATTTGGCGCGGCGGTTTTTTCGAATTGGCACGACGGTTAAAGCTTTAAACCGGATTTGAACCGATTTAAATTGATTAACAAGCTGGTGGAATATATAATGAGAGAGAGAGAGAAAGGGAAAACACTGGAAAGCCAAAAAATACTCCTAAACCTCCCTCGTTTCGACAATACAACAGGAACTTTGACGGAAAACACTTCCTTTCTCGCAAAACATGACGAAGACATAAGGTTGGCAGAGATTGGGAGATCTCCAAGAGAAGAAGACATAATAGAGATTGAGACGGGAACACCAACATTGTGTGACTCTGAAAAGCTTGAGAAGAAGGCATACCACAGATTTGTAGATCTCCACGAAGATAATAACCCTTTGATTATTTTAGGGATCGATAGTGGGTTAGGGTTTTTCTCCCAATCAAACAAAGGGTGAAATATAGCTTTGGATAGGAGGTCGAAGGTAAAAGGGATTCTAAATAGGAGGCCGAAGGGTTATGGATGTAGATGCTACTTTATATTTATTTATTTTTTCATTCTTTTAAATGGAGATTAGAAAATATGTGCGAAAAACCTTTTGATATCCTATTTTTTTTCTTTTTTTTTCAATCTTTTTCATTCTCTATTTTTTTCTTCCTTTTCCATAAGAAATTGATTAGGGCATACTTTGATTATTTCAGAAGATGTTTCTCGTTTGGACGATGGTGATGAAACCAAGCTTCGGATTTTAGGGAACACTACTGCTATTGGTGATGAAAGTAGCAATGGTACTTTCTTCAGGGTTGTTCTGTTAGTTCGTTGAAGAAAGGTAATCATTTATCTTATAACTTTTGATGAGATGTTTACAGCATTTATTCATTGTTTCTTTGCTTTCTTATTCCAGTATGATGAAGCAAGGGAGTTTGTAGAGAGAGCTAGAAAGTGTTTGGCAACAAAGCTCGCTGCACTGGTGAGCAAATTGATCCTCGCTATATTTACTTTCTTCAACATTTTGAAAATCCCTCCTAATTGCACTTTTCAGTCATTTAGTTTATTAGAATAGAAGCTTCCTTGCAATTTTTTTTTTTTCTGGTCAATGCAAATCTATTTTATATTTTACCATTCACTATCTCCAAGGCACCTTTATCTAATGGGTAAAAATTGAGTAGAAAATGTGCGCTACTCAACTATTATTATCACATCTCACCCAATTGCACGATAAAGTTTAGGAAAAACTTATATTGAAACTCAACACTTTTAGTTTGTATAGTGCATTACTGTACAGCTCCCCACATTAGTAGTATGACTAAAGGTTTGCAGGAACATCCTACATATGATTATACTATAGTTAATTTAATTCTTCTATTTAATGGAAGTGAAAAGTTGGTTGGTCAACTGCTTTCGTGTTCTTCTCCAAATTTCTTTTCTTTTCTTTTTTTCTTTCTTTCTTTTAATTGTTTTGCATTTTATTTTGGCCAATAATGTGAGAGGGTTTATTGGCTCATTAAAAGGGTTATGATGCAACTTTTAGACATTTTCATAAATGAATATGGTATATTCTCATACAACACAAAATTTATCTTGGGAACCGAAAATTACTTTGTCTTTTAGCAAATAAGTTTTCAAGGAGGTTGTGGGCTCCTTACTGGTTGAAGCTGAGGTTGAAAATTTTATTATTTAATTATTTTAATGACTAGATGGCAGGGTAATAAAATTTTCAGTTCAGCAAATTCAGCTGTTATCAAATGGCACCTTAGGTGTTTATGGTGGTTTTGTAGCTCTTGAGTTAATGGGGCTCTAAATTCTTTCCATACCTGTATTTTTATATAGAAATTTGAGTGGTTAATTTTATTCATTTAGCCCAAATCTTGGATTTAGAAGCCCAATTGTTTGTTTGTTTGTTTGTTTTTTTTTTGTTAATTTTATGAGTATCTCTTAATCTCCTATGATCCTTTCATGTTGGGGGTCCATCTCTCAATCCACCTTAATGATTGTTGAGCTATTTGGAAATTGATTTTGTCCCCCATAAACATCCAACAATTAGTTATTACTCTAATTATTTTATTCTACTTTTAATTCAGCAGAGGTGGTTAAAGTGATCATATGTCAGCGTGTTTATATATGATGAGGTTGTTTGAATTATGTGACTTTTTGTCTGGGCTCAAAAGAATAATAAACCTAAACAGATATCACAAATGTTTTCTTTAAGACAGAATCTCTTGGATGAAGGGGTTTAATGCATGATTCAACCTCTCACCTCTACACTTGGAATGGCTGAGATATCAGAAAGCCCATTAACTTCATTCACATAGCCTGAGATCATAAAGATCCAGTAACCCAAAATGCCAATCTGTCTAAATTGTTGAGCATGCAGTGACTGAGCACCAGTGGTCTCATCAGATGGGCATGACCATCCAAGTGGAGCTCCATTGATAAGATGGTAGACAAATAGATAATGAGATGACAATGTGTGTACGGGTCAAAGCTCTGTGCCCTTTCTCTCATGAAAGGGGCACATTTGAGCTACCCTTTTACCTAGCTAGAGTTCTATGCCCGCACAAAGCTGAGCTAGGGAAAACCTAACTGATTTATGGAGTGGACAAATACCAAAGCCACCCAAGCTGATTACTAGTTCAATTGGAAGTTGGGGGACTGAGGATAAGTCAATCCAATTTTGGTGGAAGCAAAGAAAAGGTCTGGGCATGGGACCCTTCAATGTGGTTTAGAAATTGATTCATCCATGAGGGTTGCTGGTTGAATGCAATTGGACCATGAATCTGTACACTACATATTGATCATTTGATGCAACTCAAAGCCACAAATCCTCATTTAAAAGTTTAAGCCTGTCTTGAACTCTGTAAGTCCATTATTTCCACATCAGCTTGTTCTCTTTTGGTTCTCAACCCCTTGAGAATTTTGTGGCTTTTTATTTTAAAAAATAAAGAAAATCTGAAAGGGTTACTTAATAAGGTGTGATTCAATTCAGATCTCCTACCCATAGGATACTACAGCTGTATGTTGGGAACATCTCCTCGTGAATATTAGCATATAGATATGTGTGGTGTTATCAATGTGCAGCTATAGTAATGTGTGGGTAGGTGTGGATAGTACCCTTGTGGGTAGGAAATCCCAAGTGGGTATGATTGATCTGGACTGCCACAATTTTCAATGTTTGAATATCCAACCGTTTCACTAATTGGTTCAGCCTCATCTACTTTCTCTTTAATTTTACTCACTTATTTAGTTGGTTTCATTAGAAGATGCTTGGCAGACTCAAGAGTGCATTTGCCTCTAAAGCAAAAAGATTTTTTTCCTTCACATTTGCACTTGTGTAGAAAATAGTTCTTTGCCATCTATCGATTGAGAATCTGTCCAATTGGAGCATCTCTTGTTGTAATATCATTAGGAAATGAAATTCATGTATTGTCGCATGCATTGATTTTCTTTCTTTTTTCCCCTTTATTATAGTCTTTCCTCATGTCGCTAGCACAAAGCTAAAAGAAAGGTTATGTTGGTTCTTTTGTTTAATGGTTCATTTTCCCCCACTATATTATAAAATGACTTGATTTCTGCATCTTTATCTCTTGATTGAACATGTATACCAGGTCTGTCTGTCTAAAGGTTTGGGTGCACCAATTGATGTCCAAAGAGCTTTGTTTCTAAGGTATTGGTGAACTACTTGCAATAACAGTAGTGCCTTTCCTTTGTAGAAATGGATACTCATGCTACATCTCCTTTTCAGGCTAAGAGGCTCAGGGAAAACCCTTGGTGGTGGAATGAGGCAAATAGACATCCTGTGTGCTGCTGCATATGTTGCATTGCATGAGAATGTTGGTAAACTTGAGGGTGATCACAAGAAAGCAAAAAGTTTAGCAGGTATTTTCTATTTTAACATGAGAATGTTAGTAAACTTGGTTGCATTTTCTAGTTTTATGGAGACGGGTTCTCAATTGTGTATAATGTGATTTAAAACCTCAGCACCAAGGTTATTCAAATGTCTTATATGTCTGTGTCAAACTTCTACTCATTCAGAGACAAGTTAATGTATTGATCTAGACAAATCCCAGTTGTCCATATGTTTGTTTCCATAATCCATATGTTATTTAATATAAATCTGTTTAATTCCACGTATCTGATTATCTGAGTTCTTTCTATACTGTATAATGACATAAAAGGCATTATACAAATAGATTTGATGTATGAAATAAACAGTGCAACATTATTTTCTGCAGAAGGACTGAATCAAATCAAGGAACTAAGAGTGGATGTATCTTCAGTAGAAACAAATATTGTGAGTATCACTAGTGCAACATTGGTCTTGCTTTTCAATTCTACTTATGGTTGCTATGCTGGCAACAGAATGAATTTTCATTCAATATCAAAGAAACCATGTTGTCCAAGAATGGTCAGCAAGGGCATTACAAGACAGCTACAACATAGCTGTTTTAGTCCTCAATTTTTACCCTGACCAAACAATTAGAAACTGAAATAAGAAAATGAACAAGAAGTACAAAATTAAGAATAACAAATGGGTTCATGAACTTTATAAACAAAGTTATGATTTTGAAAACAATTATGAGCATACCAAATAAATGCTTATGGAGTGGACAAATACCAAAGCCATGCATCCAAGCTGATTACTAGATTTCAAGTGCTTATAAATATTTTGATTTTTAATTAAGTCAGTTTTATAGAACATTAGATAATTCTTTTTGTTTACAGGCTGTCAATGTTAATCACCACAAAGTTGGGGAAGCAGATGAACCAGCAATGTACAAGATCAATGATGACTTGGTAACTGCCACCCACCTGATCCTCTAAATGAAAAGGGGAAAAGAAAAGGCAAAATCTCTAGGCAGCATGTTGTTGCTTTTGTTTACTGCTTTAATCTGGTTGAATGAATACTCCATTGAGATCTACGAGTGGTCTGGAACTAGCTGGGAACCATTGTTGCTGATGATGTCCAAGTGCAGTTCTACATGATGAGCCCCCATGTGATGAAAACGTTATAGCTGGGAACCATTGTTGGAAGTTGGATCTATTTTTTAATTCCTTGTACTTTTAAACATCAATTGGATATTGTATTTAAACAATTTGTTTTGGATATTATAATAATAAATAATTCAATTAATAGATTTTTGTTTTAATTGCATTTTTTATTTATTTATTTTTATGTATCAAAGTATCAATTGTCATGAGATTTGCATTAAACAGGTATTAAATTGAGATTTGTCATGGAATTAAGCTAATATTAAAAATTAAAAAAAAATCAAAGCTGGCGGTCATCCAACTGTCGGCTTAGCCATAAGTGAGTTGTAAGGCGGCGATCAAATAGAAACTAAGCTGGCGGTTTAGACCGCCACCTTAAAAGGAAGGTAGAATTTTGATTGACCTAAGCCGGCGGTCAAAATCGCCACCTTTGTTAATGCTAAGCCGGCGGTCAAAACCGCCACCTTTATTAATGCTAAGCTGGCGGTTCTGACGTAGAGTTAATTGAACCGTTTTGAACCGGCCTTCAAGGGTGGCGATCTTTTTTGTTTAACCCGGCGGTCTTGACCTAAGCCGACAGAAGTTTAGGGGCGGACTGAAGACCGTCGCCCTAGATCAAAGTTGGCGGTCTTAAGACTTAAGCCGGCGGCTTAGACCAATTTTCATATAGTGGGAACAGAATAAAGTAAAACACAAAACAAAATTTACATTTTTTTCATTTACACTTTCATGCATTTGTACTAGTACAAATAAAATTGCACTATAACCAAACACAGTCTATGACTCGATTTAAAAGAAATATAAATACATACAAAATATAAGATTTTACAGTCGTACATAGACTCTAAACCGAGCCCTATGAATTACGGGTAAAGAGCTAGGTTGATGTCATGATGGAACGAAATGATAGAACTAGCGTAACTGGAAGTCTGCAACAAGATTAAATCAGGCAAAGAGTTATTAACTTGGCAACATTAGTTCATCATTTTTTAATTGAATATTATTTCTATCAAGAACAATGTTGTTGTACTTGTCATGGTTTTCAAAACCGGACTGGACCAGAAAAATCAGGAACTGGTCAGGTGACTAGTTTCGTTTTAACCAAAATCGGGATTTCTTAAAAAACGGTTGATTTTGGTAGGCAAACCGCTGACCTGGACAGTTAACCATTCGAACCGTTCAAACAGTTTTGACCGCTTTTTATTTTTTTTTATTTTTTTATTCTTTTTGTCAAAATGAGCCAATCGTTCAATTCAAACAATCGGACCATTCGACCTGATAACCAGACCCATACCAGTTCAATCTCTGGATCGCTTTTAAAAACCATGGTACTTGCACAGAGTTATTAACACTATTCACCTTTGTTTGATATCGGGCTTCCGTGTTGTGTATTACATGGAGGTAGATGTGAATATTTCTTCCTACTTAAAAATTAAAACCAGGAATACTGGTCCTTGTTCAATCAGCTGGCCGGTCCCCTTGACATGATTCAATTAATCTTGATGTTGATATTAATGAAGTTTATCAATTGGGTTTCATAATATATCTCTCTTTTTTAAGTTCTAATTAATTAATTTGCACCTAGGGATGAGCATATATTGGTTCATTTTGATTTTATGGCAGAACCTGTAATCTATCCAGTAGGGGTCAGTTTCAGGTTTTTAAAACCAGAATTTATTTTGTAAAAGTCAGTTTCAAGGTCGGTTTTAGGGTCTATTCATGAAACCTGTTCTTTCATATGTAAATTATTATAATATATTAATATATGGTTTAAAATTTATCGTTATAATTTAAGTTTTGTAAACATTACCTTTTACATTATTTATTATATATACACATCCAAATATTAAAATGAAAATAGATTATCAATCACTAGAGCAACTCAATTGTCAAGTGAGACTATAGCTTTTATAACTATGAGTGCTTGGGTTCAAATTTTCACATTTTTTAAAAATATTGTGGGGTTTATTTCAAGACAAGTTCGGTTCCAAGGCCGATTCCACCAAGGCCACTAAGGCTGGTTTAGGTAGGATAAACCCTAGACCTTGGAACCACTCTGGATGGGAATCAGTTCCAAAAATTTGGAACTAGACCCTACCCAATAAGAAACTAGGTAAAACCTATCCATTTGCTCACCTCTGTTTTCACCCAACATAGAGAATGTAAATGGCTCTTACTCAAATGTCGTAAATGATATATTGTATATTAATGAAATAATTTAAAAAATAGGAGGAGCTTTCATGTAGATAAAGGTATCAATGGACCAGTTTTGGATTAGACTGTCTAGTCCAAAATCAATTTAGATGGATTGGATGGACCAACAAGACATTGAATTGGACCCAGTCCAAAATATTTATTAGATTGGATTGGACTAGGTCTATCTGTAATAAATTTATATTAGATTGAGCTGAATTAAGTCAATATCTGGTCTATTAATATAAGATAAGAATATAGGTATCAATAGACAAAATTTAGGTTAAAGTCAATTTAAATTAAAATAAATTTGAACAGATTTGATGGTCTAAACATTGAATTGGACCGATGCAAAATGATTATTGGATTCGATTGTACCTGATCCATTTGTAATGGACTTGGACGTACAATTGACACCTGTACACGTAGACAATGCTCTTATTGTAGGATAAAAACTGAATTGATTCAAGTATTGGATCCTTTCCAAGTGATCCACGTTAAGATAAAAGCAGCATTGCCATTCGACACGTTAGAGGATTGAGGAACGACAAAAGGTGACGAGGATGATGAATTCCGCACTCAACGTGAAACAACTTCGTTATTTAGGGCATGGCATTTTGTGCCGATTAGTCTTTTCAACTTCAACCATGCATACATCTGATGACAAAATGAAACAAGAGATAGTTGCTAAATGGTGGTCTTGCTTGTTAATTGGCTTACAGCTTATTGTTACCGAGATGGGTTTTAAATTTGGTGCCCATAGTCCACCCACTCCCCCCAAAGCAATCATGTCTTCATTCCAAGCCCAGATACTTAGTTGTGCACTTGGGAGCTAGTGGGGTGGATCTGAAAGCATGAAATTAAGCATATATCCACAAAGATGTTACAACAGAAAAGACCATGAAAGCCACTAGAAATATCATCGTTCAAGCCTTATCCCAATTATATTAATTGGAGTTATCTACATAAATTATGTTCCTGTTCAATTCCAATAAAAATATGCGATTGACAAATATATTAGGATATTTAAACATTTGAGTTAAATTTTGATGAAAACTCACCTGATTAATGATGTTGATTTATTAGTGATCACTTACTTTAATGATTGATGTTGGTTGATTAGTCGCAAGTTTTTCTGGTATCATGTGTTTTCGCTCAACTTGAATTTGATTGGGATGGTAGAATTTTTATAATTGATATTTCTTGATATCTAAGGTCAAGTGATTTTTGACTCTGAATCAAAATAAAATACCAAAGATACATTCACCTATGAGAGGGAGGAAGGCGACGCAACATTATATAAATGCAACTGGAAATGGAATTCAGAGTGCTTCTTCCAACCACATAAAGTGACAATTGATAGTGCCATTGTAGTCGTTGTTATTGTGCTGAGAGTAATTAGAAGGGTTCTGGAGGTCCCAGTTTGGTTGTGAGAATTTGAATTTCGCGATTGACCCACGTTTGCTGCAACAAAAGTGATATCTATAGGAAGATCTTAGTTGTTTTAGAGTGGATTCCATGATTTAAGAGCTAATTTTGTGCATTTTTTATCACAGACAAGGCGTTGAAGGCTTAGTTTAGAAGGAGTACAAATACAAATATATAGAGAGGGTATAAAACCTTGTATTTTGTATGTATTTGTACTGTATATATTTGTATTTGTATTTTTTCCAAGCTGAGCAGAAGTAATTGTAGTGATGAACCAATCTAAAGTCCTCGCAGTATTGTCAATATATGATGAGCTATGTATATTTCCTTGTAAAAAGTAGCTAAATTGTCAGCAATCTTAGGGAGTGTTCTACAACATGAATTGTTTCTCTTGTTTTCGGTTCCAAAAAACAAATCAAAATATCTTGTGTTTTTAAAACAGAAAATTGTTTCTTAAAACAAAAATACAAGAAACATGTTCTTGGTTGTGTACATTTTTTTTTGTTTTCAAAACTGAAACAAATAAACATATTCTTGAATCTAGTTTCAAAAAATTGATTTCATAGGATTATTCAACATCATGTTCTACAAATCATATATCTATACTATAATTTTTTTTTTTTTATCTTAAAACTAATATTTTGTTGATTTCAAAACATATATTGCTTTTTCAAAACAAAACCAACTTGTTTTTCACTTTGAAAATGAAAACAGAGTTATGTTTTTGTTTTTCTTTTCTGATGTGATGATACCAAAAATATTCATATTGTAGAACGCCTCCTTAATTGGCCTTTTGAAGATACTATGCTGCACTCCTGCACTTATATATCTCTTCTTGTGGAGACCTTGAGTTCAAGGTATATTTCCATAATGCACAGCCTTATAAGGTGCCTGCCTTCAAGAATTCATACAGAATTTTAGCCCGAACCCTTGGCTACGTAAGGCCCGTTCAAATTTCAACAAATGCTCAACCTAAGTCCACCCAAGGTGTACCTTATGCTGAAGTTAAAATATCATTAATCATGTGCAGGTACATGTTTGCAAATTGTGAGGTGAGAAAAGAAAAATAGGCCTTGTTTGGTTCGCAGGAATAAGGGTTTGGAATCGGAATCGGAATGGGCTATTCTGATTCTAACTGTTTGGTTGGGCAGAATAGGAATCTCATTTCCATTCCTGCTGAAATGGTATTCTCCCATTTGAGGGAATGGCCATTCCCTGCCTGGCTGCCCCTTCTTTGGGAATGAAATCCCATTTCTACTGATTTTAAGTCCCATTTCCATTCCTATTATTGTTTGAACCAATAGACTATGGGAATAGGCCATTCTGATTTCGATTCCAAAAGATTTTGATTTCAATTTTGATTCTAATTCCAACTGCAAACCAAACAGACCCTTAATGTAAGAAAAGAGTACCGAGTGTATGGGTTAACAATAAGATAAAATAGTTAGAACCATGGAGTTTGATAGTGATAATAGCAGGTTGAGCATGTGACGGGATCTGCTCCTCACAAATGGGTGCCTCACAGGCACATCCACCATGCATTGGGAACATCTCCCGTGAATGATAACTAATAAGTATGGGAGATGTTCCCAATGCATGATAGGATGTGCATGTGAGGTGCCAGGTGTGAGGAGCATATCCGGTCTCATTGAGCATTGGTGCATTCGAGGCGTGGTGAACACACTATTTCAACCATTGGGTTGGGTTGAGGTTGTTAATCAAGTGTATTGGACTCTCTTGTGGACTTTAGCAGGGCAGGTGGCATGGGTTTATAGCAGATAAGGGCAACTTTAGGGCCCTAATATCAATAAAAGTAATACTTTTAAAAAAATTTCAAAAATAGGTTAATTTTTTTAAAATAATATCAATTAAGGGCAAAACACTGTTCATCTTATTCCTCTTACAATCCATTCATCAGCATTGCCGTTCGTCACTAATTGTCGTCGCCCGCCGCCGCCTCCGACAATGCCTCTGCCTCTGCTTATGGCAACGTTGCCGGAGGTAGAGGCAGCGGCGGCGACGCTGGTGGTCATTCCTCTGCCCAACATTACCACCTCTGCCTTCGCCTCTGGCAATGTTGTCGGAGGTGGGTGGAGGCAAAGGCGGCGGCGGTGCTAGTGGTCATTCCTTTGCCCAATACCACCAACTCTGCCCACCTCCACCTATGCCTCCGGCAACGTTGCCGAAGGTGGGCGGAGGCAGATGCGCCAGCGGCAGCGCTGGTTAGCGGAGGTGGCGACATTGGGCAAAGGAATGACCACCAATGCTGCCGCCGCCACCTCTGCCTCCGCCCACCTCCGGCAACGTTGCTGGAGGCGGAGGCAGAGGTGGGTGGAAATAGGCGGAGGCATTGCCGGAGGCAGCAGCGGACGGCGACGCTGATGAATGGATTGCAAGAGAAAGAAGATGAATAGTGTTTTTGTCCTTAATTGATATTATTTTTAAAAAGTTAACCTATTTTTGAATTTTTTTTTAAAAAGTATTACTTTTATCTGTTATAATCCCTAGAAATAAGATTGACGTTTGGACAAGCTCTGATACCGTAAACAGGAAAGACTACACGTTGATAGATAAATTCTCACAGAGGTTAAAGAGTTTCTGGACTCTTGACTCTCTAATGAGGTGCTTACATTTCAGTTTTTATGATTCACGTGCATTATCAATTCAATTTGAATCTGGTTTCACCGCTCTCTCTCTGGACCACATATTTTTTTTGACAGGCAAAAGGAAATCAGGTGGATTCGACTAATTTAATGTCCTAAATGAGATAACAGTAGATTGAAAGTCTTTCAAAACGTCCCTGCAATAAGAAATAATGGAGAAAAACCGCCAGGGGATGTTAAGTCAGTCATCCAATAAGGCTTGGACTATCCTTTGAGCATCACCTTCAATCCAAACATGAGTGATTTATAAGTCTTTGGCCATTTGAATACCTTCTCGGAAAGCGCAAACCTCTTAGATATCCAGATCAGATAAAGGAAATTAACTGCTCTACCAAATAAGAACTCACCTTAGTGGTCCCTCAGAATAATCCCCAATCTATGTTGGGAGTGGTTATGAGCTCCGTCCACATTGATTTTAATGAAAGGCTGGGTAGGGGGGCAGGGGCACCAAGAAATATCTGGGGAGATCATGACTGAATTCAGCACTTGATATATAACTTGACTCAATTTCAAATTAGTCAACTCTTCAATTTGGGCATTGGTCATGGCAATTATCGAAGAGGGCTTAAAAGGGGAGTTCTCCAAATGCTATTTTACATCTTGCCTTTCAATAGTGCCAAAGGATAATAGAAAATTTACTAAACACACTGAGATCATTATCTGGTGTTTCATTGATTCTGTCTCACCAAAAGGAAATCCAATCCTTAACTCCTTTGTGTGGCCACTCCTCTACTCTAAGTGAAAAGCATGATCCAAACCAGACAGGACGGAGGAAATGACGGTGAATAAACAAGTGATCCAAATCTTCCTCCACATCAGAACAGAGGGGGCATAGATCGTCAATCTTCTTTGTATACTTAGAGAGAGAACTCCTTTTAGAGGAAGAGCTTGGCAAGAATTCTCCAAACAAAGATGTGAATACATGGCGGGAGTTCCTTGAAAGCCCAGAATTCTTTCCAAGAAATGTTTGGGGTTGCGTTCAAATTATAAGAAGAATTGGTACACTCCCCATTCAGTAATATATATATGTTGAAGAACTAGAGACTCAACCATTGGGAGTGAAAGTCCAGATAATCTTATCCTGGTGGGATAGAGGATTAGATGGAATCTCAATATTAAGAATGCTTTAAGCAATAATAGAATCAAATTTCGAGCAAATCAAATCTGATCTCCACTTACCTGAGTCAAAGTTAATGAGATCTGCAGCTTTACCATTGGACCGAGAATTATCTATGTTAAGTATAAAGTTTGGGACCCACGGATCATTGAAGATGTTTGAGATCAACATCCGTGTTCCCTTACTTAAGTCCTCCCTTGAGTTAAGTAAACACCACTAGATGTGGGAGGATGAACCCTTAGGCTTAATACTCCAGAAGGATTCACCAAAGTTCAAATACTTTAGCTTCAGGTGTTTGAATCCCAAGACCACCACTGATTTTGGCTTTGTGAATTTACGCCACCCTTGGAGATAGATATGAGCCTGATCGCTTTGAATGAGGGAGGGGATTTGAAGTCATGAAGTAAGATGGAATAGAAATAATTTGATAGGTCTCAGTCAAAGCTAAAAAGGAAAGACTATTCTTTTTAAGGTGAGAATAAAACCATAAGATTTATTTAACTTTCAACTACTCTCCTATGTTGGATGGGTGGTGTTTAAATACAAGAAAATTCTCAACTTCCTTCCACTAACATAGCTATTGATTAAGGGATTAGCTTTTCTAGTAGTTAGCCTATCCCTAAGCCATAGGAACATAATTACTTAACCACTAACAACTTGACATATTCTTAAGTAATAACTACTTAATCAAATTGACTACTTTCTAAGGCCAACACCTTGGCTTTATTGAGCTATTCCTACGTACAGGTTACAAGGAAATATAACAGAAATAAACTAACAAGAAAATAAAAAGAAAAAAGAGAAAATCTGCTGCTCTTCTCCCTATGCCACGTCACACACCTGCATGGGCCATACTTCTATCATAATTGTTGATTTAATAAGAACCTCTCTTCCTGCATGTGATAGACAATCAATCTTCCACGTACTTAGCTTTTGCTTACATTTTTCAACGACGAAGTTGCAAGTGCTCTTCCGGCCTCCATGTTTCAACAGTAGGGCACCAAGATAGGTGTAATGAGTTTTCATAGTGGATACCCCTACGAAATCAAAGATATCATTCCTCCCGTCGGTGGACATTTTTACAGAAATAAATAGCTGACTTTTCAAAATTAATTCTTTGACCTGAAGCACCCCCAAATTTGTAAAGAATATCTCTTATAGTTGAAATTTCAGAGATGGAACATTTACCAACAATAAGGATATCGTCTGCAAAGAAGAGATGATTTAATTTTGAATAATTCCTTGCAGCTTTGAAACCCTGTAGCAAATCACTATTCAAATCTTATAACAGCATTTGAGAGAGAATATCCATATATAAGATAAAAAGATATAGAGACAAAGGACTTTCTTGGTTTGAATGAGTTTCCAATTTTACCATTTATCAAGATGTAGTAAGAAGCAGAGGTAACACAGGCATGAATTAGAGAGATGAAGTTTGCAGAAAATCTCCGTTGTAGAAGACTCCATATATAAGAGAAAGCTCCATTCAATTTTTTCATAAGCCTAGGCTAAGTCCACTTTCAACAAGAAGCTACCAACCCTAACTTTTTGTTTTCACTACAAGAAAATGGGGCTATAGCTACCGTACTTTAGCTACGGACATCAAAACCGTAGCTAAAAGTTAGGTTATAGCCACGGACATCTTTCTATCCGTGGCAAAAAGTTGAGTTTTAGCTACGGTCCTTTTGTCCGTAGTTAAAAGCAGTTTGTCCGTAACTAATAAATAAATACCTTTAACCCCGTTTTTCAGGAATCCATGGCTATAAGTTAAACTGACCTATTGCTACGGTTTTTTGTTAGTGGCTAAATACCACTTTCTTCGTGGCTATAACCTATTTATAGCTATAGCCACGGATTTTAGTTATCCATGGTTATAACTATGAAATTGATTTTTAACTACAGCAATCTTATTCGTGCCTAAATAATAGTTGTCAGTGGTTAAAAGCTATTTATAGTTATAGCCGGCCACGAATTTTAGTTATGAGTACATATAAATATGATACCATAAATGTTTAACAATCATATCCGTGAGGAACAAAATATATTTGGAAACTATTTAATAAATTGATTATATAATAGTATAAAATATTTAAATAATAAGAAATATACTATAAATTAATTAAATATTAAATAATGAATAAATTTATAAAAATTAGTAAACTAGTAAATATTTATTATACTGGTTAAAAAATGTAATGTATGAAAAACTAATAAATAATAATTATATATTATTGAGTAAAGATATTAAGTATTTATTAATTACTATAAATAGTTGAGAAATTATTAAATAATACATATGACTAATAATTAATAATTAATAAATTATTATTTATTCATTACTAATGAAAACAATAATAATTAATGGTTTTTAATAATAACTAAAATAGCAAATAAATTACTAAAAATTTCATAAATACATAAATAAAAAAATAATTTATAAAATACAAATAAATATTTCAATTGTTATGTAATTAATTAAAAACTAATCATTAAAAATTAATTTAATTATGTAAGTAAATTATTAATTAATATCAAATAATTATTTAATAATAAATTATATATGACTCATCATTGCTAATTAATTAATTATTTGTTAGTTATTAATGAGAAAATATAATTTATTATTAATTTGTTAATGATAATTAAACTAAATTATTAATAATTTCATAAATTAATAGTTCTAAAATATAAATAATTAATAATTAATTACTTAATAATTAAGTATTGATTTAATAATTTAATACTTAATTAATTAATAATTAATATGGTCATGTTATGGAGATGACAATATCAGGGGTAGTCATAGAACTATAATGCCCAATCTAATCTATTGCAAAAAGTTCTTTAGTTTTATTTTCTTAACTTTTTAGCAATTCGATGTTAATTTTAGCAGAACCAAACTTAGCCATATAAGTATAGTTCTGAATACAAGAACAAGTCAAAACTTGTTGACCAACCCTTGGCTAGTTCGGTCATACTACTGCTTTCTCCAATTAATTGGCCAAAATTGTCCACCAGCCTAGTCCAATATGGGAACCAATGAACCGGTCCTATTATGTGTAAACGACCGATTTTTTTTTACCATTTTTAATTTACTTTATATGTAGTCCTATTGGATGATCATTTTTTTTTTTTTTTATGTTGGGTAACTTTTTTCTATCTACGTGTTCTAAAGTGTTAAAGTCACCTCACCTCGCTATTTTTGATATAAACACATTTTTTGGCCTCAAATCAAGGTTCAAAATATCGATACGACCAATATACCCCTTGTATTGAGGCTCATTTCTCCTATTATTTTTTTTAATTTTTTCAAACCTGCTTTAGAGGAGTTGGTTTAAGGCCTATCTACCCCATGAACTGGGTTAAACCTCGAAATAAACCCTATAAGGCATATTGAGAAGCCCCCAATACGATATGTATCGGCCAATACAACCCGATACATATTAAAATTTTGAACCTTGCCTCGAATTATAATTAGTTAATTGATTCATTTTATTAATTGGTTATTTAATGATTCATTAATTAAATATTAAATATTATTTTAATCAATAATGGTTTATATTATTGCATTTTTTATTTAGTTATCTAATTAAATAATTAATATTAATACATAGTATTTTAATTATTAGTTAATATTTTATTTTATTTTATTAGTTAATAAACCCGGATGCCCAATCTCGCCTGTAATGTATAAAAGAAGGCAATTTCATTTTTTTTTTAACAAAGAGGCGCTTTTTTATGCATTTGTTATTACATTCATACCCATTGTATTTGGCGGATAAAGATAAAGAGTCGCTATTTTCAGTTTGGCGCCCAGAAAACATATTAGGCGCCAAACTCCTTTTATTAGTGACTCTTCTTTTCCTCCTTCGAAGTAAACATATTAGGCGCGAAACTGCTTTGTATTTGTGTGCGTGTGTGAGAGAGAGAGAGTGTGTGTTGAGTGAGTGGAAATTAGAATATAGATCTCATCTACAGTGAAGCAACAATTAATTGAATTGTCTATTTGTGCAAATACTTTAGGCCATGCATTTTTAAATCCAGATATCGACAGAGTAAATTGGTTTCATATGGCACTCAATCAAATCCTTGACTAAATTGGTTTCATAAGGCACTCAATTAATTGACCATTTTGATTCCAGCTTAGATTTTTTAGTTCTTGCTTTAGAGTTAGACTCGTTGGCATTTATCAATGGGAGAGTGATCTGTTGACAATCCATAAGGGTTGATTTTATTCAAAGGTACATACAGACACCAATCAATTTATCTGTCAACATCTATGTCTTACAGGTCGATTTAATGTGTATTTGTGTCCTTGCTTATACTTTTTCCATTTTGCAATTAATATGGTGGTGTCATGTCATCTCATGCAGCATTTCATCTTTAATGCTCTGCAGATTGTATTATGCATCTATTTATATTTATGTTGGCATCCCTCCAAAACCTTCTTGACATGGAGACTGGGAGTGACTTAACATGGGTTCAGTGTGATGCTCCATGCATTAGCTGTGCCAAGGTATGCAAATTGGTGGTTGGTAATTTGACCTTGATCAATGGTACATTCATCTCATTGTTATTCCTATGCCTCAATTATCTTTTTTTCCCAAATGATTGGTTGGTAATTTTCCACATTTCATTTTCTTCGCATCAGTGCTCTTAATAGACCTGCTGATGACAGCTCTTCCTATGGCAGCACTGAATGGACATATAACCTAGGAGCTTCTAGGTTATAGTGGAAGATGGCACAACATGTCCATTCAGTGCTGCCATCACTGTTTATTACTAGCTCTTTGAATTAATGGCTTGAATAGGTTCAGCTAGTGATGGATATTACTAGCTCTTAAACTATTTGCATCAGTGCATTAGATAGGTTATATAGAAATCTGGTCAACTTTAGCTTCAGCCACTTTAACTGTAAAAATAGTTCAGAAAATAGTGTTTTCAGACCACTTGAAAGGAGATTTTCCTTTTGTTTCCTGGCCTTTGAGTCAACCTATTCAACTGTAATTTATGTTCTGAAATTGTAGAATTAATGATCCACATAAGATCAACAAAATCCAATTAAAATTCAGAAATTTGTAGGCTCCACATCTACTAGATTGTTTTTTTGGCTGCATATCTGGATGTAAATTGCATCTGATTTGGATCTACATAACTTGATGTAAATTGGATCTGCATATCTTTAAGTTCCTACAATTTAAATATGCATTTGGTCATCTATAAAACATTTTTCCTTTGAAAATTGTATTTATAAATTCATATTTTATATCGTTTTTTTTTACATCTTCTTACATTGTTGCCTTGGGAATGTTTTTGTATAATGTTATTAACTTTTGGCGGGTCACTTTAGACAAGGAAACTTCTATATATCAAGTGAATGGAATTATACTTTCACATAAGTTAATGGATACAATCTATTTAAATGAAATGTATCATATATAATATATTCTAAAAGTCATGTTTAAATGAAATATACCATATAATATATTAATGCAAAATATTCATTTTTATTTAATTTTTCTTTTCAGGTTGGATGCATATGTAAGGAGTAACAACATACATGGATGAAGTGATTGAGACCAATATTTTTCATTTTTATTATGATTTATTATATGTAATAAGACAAATTGGCACTTGTAAGACATTCTTTACATGTTGATTAGAATTTCAAATTTTATCTTGCATTAAACAAAATACTAGTGGATTTTGTTACCTATATTTCTTCACATTTTTGCATTGTATATTGCCTATTTAATTAGATCGTCAAAGTAATCATTGTTCTATTTTTTTTTTTTGTTTTTTTTATAGGTTAAAGATGCAACGAGTGACTCTTAACGCATAGTTGAAGACAATGGATAATTCTTTTATATTTAAAATTTTACTATTTTTCTTTTGAAAGTCATGTAGACTTTAATATGTATTGAGGGAAATTTGATATTTGTAATACATTTTAAACAATGGATGCATTTTTCTGTAGAACAATGGATGTATTCAAATTATGTGGCATATATTGAATTATTACAATAATATAGTATGTATTCTAGAAATTATTATATAATTTTCATGTGATGTATGAATAAAATAGGTGTTGCTTTAAGGTGGCATTCCTAATTGTCATTATTTTACTATTTTATATGGAATATAGCTACAATTTTTCCATAGATTGAGCCAATTAGCCATGATTTTCCAAGAAATTTTGGCCATATATTACATGTTTTAGACATAGTTTGTCAAAAAAAACGTAGCTATAGGTTAGAGTATTTAACTTTGGTTTTAGCAAAAAAACTATGGTTATAGGTTAGTACATTTAGCTATGGTCTTGTAACAAACCATAGCTATAAATAGAAGAATTATAATTACGGTTTTGTAAAAATCCATGGTTATAGATTTAGATATATAACTACGGACAATATAAAAACCGTAGCTATATGCATCTTTTAGCTACGGTTCAACCTATGGCTAAAGGTTCATGTGGTATGCATTTGCCCTTTAGTTACGGACAGATACCATAGCTATAGATGGGTTATAGCCATGGATTAGTTGAACCGTAGCCATAGACTATAACCATGCGAACATAGGCTACGATTTTCTGTCCATAACTAAACTAAACCGTAGCTTTGAGAGGACCGATTCAGAATAAAGCTATTTTGACCTCTTCATGAGATGGAATGTTACAGAGAATTTGATTCATTGATTGTGATTTGAGAAGGAATAAAATGGGCATCAGAAATCTGGATTTGATCAAATGATTGTCTTTCAGCCACCCAATATAATTGCTTCTCTTACTGTTGGTTGTTATTAGATGTAAAAACTTATGGACCACGTCTGTGGTGACATCAATCAACTTTTAATTTGAATGGGTTTATATTGATTATTCTGAGGATTGCCGTTGGAAGCTCTAAAAGCCACCCGTATGGCTACGTGCTTTTAAGGTCGTTTTGTATATATTAATTATAAAATGACATTATATCCCACTTCTCATCTCACCCAAATCAAATAATTAAGTAAAAAGAAAAAGAAGGAAAGGAAGAAAAACAAATTAAATAAAAAACTTAGGACTTACAAGTCAATATGGCTATAATTGAGGGGCGGAGAGATGTAGAAAATAATTGCATATTGTGTTTTTTTGGTAAAGGAGTAGTTAGGACTTAGGAGGACTTAAGAGCACAAATTCAAATTAACAAAATAATTGATGAAGCTCTAACATCATGACATGTGTCTCTCCAATACTCCAAGTACTAGATATCTCATTCTGTATATTAATTCTATTGTGAATGAAGTCATGAAGATTCAAAACACAAATTAAAATTAATTAAAATAAAATATTATTTACATTATGAGAGAGAGCGAGATGCTGATAAGCATCGGGTGATGCTTAGAGTACTATGACCTCCTAATTTCCACCTCAGGCTTCTTATCCGGTGCAATTGTCAACCTTTTGGCCTTCGCTGCTACTCTTTCTTCTTTTGTATTTCTTTGACTTAATTTATGTATATTTTCAATCATTTTCCGGTCTGCATTAACGAAAAGAAGAATATGTCCACCTGTAGGCGGAATGAAAACCCATTTTGAGATGTCGTTATTTGTCTGTTTATATTATATTGTTCATTGCCTGAAGTTAATTGCAAATGAAGCTTTTGAAGATGTTGCGATCGTTACTCATTAGCTCTAGATGGAAATATGGATCATGAAGAGACAGTTAACAACACGTCGGCTCCTACGGCCTCACCATTCACCAACCAAGTTAATGGGTTTCCGCAACCTAATTAACCTTGATTTGTGTGTGTATTTCAAATCACCCATAAATACAAAATAATAAGTAAAAAAATCTCATTTTTTATTTAACCAAGAATTAAAAAAGAAAATGGCCAATGTTCTTCTCAACCTTTGATCTTCTTGGAAGAAACTAAAAAAGAATGAGATAGGGAGTAAAAGAGTTTGGGTTTGAAGAGAAATAGGGTGAGAAGGTTTGGGTAAATTATGCTTTTTTTATGAAAGAAAAATAAACATTTTTTTTTTTAAATTTTGCAGTTAAGAGGAGGGGGGGGGGTCAGAGAGTTAGAGAATAGCCCCTGACATTTTAATGGGACTTCCCCTATTCTGATCAACCCTTGGTTATTTTATTGAATTCTTCTAAAACCTCAATAAAACCATGTGAACTTTGATTTGATTTATTGGATTTTCATTTTATTTTTATTAGGCCCATACTTTACCAACGTGTTCACCCTATATGTTTTATACTTTAAAGTACATAAAATATTTAATGCATTAAATCAGTCTTCAATAGCTGCTGATGCTGGTTCAGTGGTTCTGGAAGTTTACACATTTTGATGAGGCTTGAGAGTCTCAAGTTGAGACGTACGACAAATATGAATTGTGAAATGGAATACGTTGACAATTATCCTACCAGATGGATAGTTTGAATTGGACATAAGAACCATCCAAGTGACAACATTAAAACATGTGGGTTTATCATTTATGAGAAAAAGCTCCGTACTTGACCCGATTATTTTGATCCAGTTTTCCCACGTACGACAAGAAATGGAATGCATACTTGGTCCATTTGGTTTGAAGGAAAATGTAGAGAAAGGTAGAGAAATCTTTACAAATCTGTATTGTTTTTTCTGTTTTTCGATTCCTTTTCCTATCTTTTCCTTCAAACCAAACATGGCTTTAGTATCAATAGCCAACGATGGGAAAATATTTAGTAGATTTATTTTATAATTTTGAATTAAAAACTTATAGGATCAGGTCTAATTCAGGATAAGATGGTCTCAGTCACAAACCAAAATGATCAGATCTAATTAAGCCCGATTATACTTTTCTTACACACATACCCAATTATATTTGACGTCTATAATTATTTATGATATAACATTTGAAACTTGATTTTTGAACCTTAATAAAAAAAAATGCATAACTGTTAACAATAAATGTTTATATGTTGATAAACATGTGTTTTTAACCAAAATTTCTATGAATTTTATCCTTTTATTAAACATAAAATATAAGGCAACAAGTAACTACTTAGCATGAAAATCAATTGCTTAGCCAGATAGGTTCTTTGGCCAATTGTAATGAAGACATGGGATCAAATCTCATTGACTCCTAGGGTTGGTAGTTAAGGGTTTGGGGGGATAGGCTACCCTTGTTGTGTAGCCCTATAAAGCCAAAAAAATGTGATTAGCATGGGATCAAAAAACAATTTCCAAATTGAACTGGAGAAGATAACCAAAGGATCATGTTAAGTGCTTTCTTATTGTATTTTATTATTGAATCAGAATAATTCATAAAACAAATCTACATTAAATTAATAAAAAAGAGAAAAACTTGATAAACCCGTGGAAAGGAGCAATGATTTCTTTAGAGTTTCATACAATAAGATCAGTTCACCCCATATATTGGGTGTGCAAATTTGGGTTTTGACATTACTTTGAGTACAATCTGGGGTTCATATTTAGATTGGCCCTTATCCTTCTCCAATCCATTCAATTTATAACCCTACTATATTAGAGAGAGCCAAAAAGGGTTAAGAGAGATTTATGAGGAAAAGAGGGATTTAATGAGGAGGGGAGATATTACAAATATTGACTATTAGGAGGGAGAGAGATTTAAGAAGAATGACCTTATTAAAGAGTAAATATGGGTTTTATGAGAGACAATTACCCATAGGACTTTAATAAATTTTGATTTATTCTATTTTTAATGATCTAATTTAAAAACAAATATGCACATGTATCAATAAGGAGGGGAAGAGGAGGTATGTGTGAGCTTTGTAGTGAAAGGACCCCTCATCTCCCCTCTTCCTCATCTCTCCAATTGTACAACCTCTTATATCTTATAAAATGTATTGTCTTAGGCCCAAAGCCCTGACCTAGGCTGGTAAAAACCCAGGCTTGGACTTTCATGCCCAGGGTGTAAGGTGAGTTAACTTGGGCTTAGGCTATGGCCCTTATCACAGGACTGAAAAAGCAATATCTGATTTAAATTTGATCCCATTAAGAGTGTTCTTAATTGAATTTATTTATAATTGGATTGAATATGGATTCACCTCTATTGGATTTGATATAATCTGATTGAATTCAATTTAAACATATATGGTTATGTATAGGTAAAATTTATATTGTATATATTAAAAAAATTGATTTGAATGTTAGGTTTTTATAATTTGGTAGTTTCAAATTTCATATAAGTAAATGTTAATTAATTTTAGGGAAAATTTCTTAAACTATTCTTATGGTTTAGCTAATTAACTAACTCTACCCTTACTGTTTACATATTGTCTTAAAGTATCCCTACTATTTCTAACAATTGATATTGTGAATAAATGCTAACGGAAAGAAACAAAATGTCAAATTTGCCCTCCACTTTCCACTGCAACCCCCCCTGCCTTACTGCTACAAGCCCATCCACCTCTGGTCTCTCTCTCTCTCTCTCTCTCTCTCTCCTCCTCCTCCTCCTCCTCCTCCTCCTCCTCCTTCTTCTTCTTCCTCTCTTCCCCCGTTTGCATCGTTTTCAGATTGCCTATTCTTATTTTGCTCACTGGGCTGAATGATCAAAACCCAAGAACTACATTGCCCCCTTCAGCACCATCCCTTTGGGTAGCTCCAAGTGTAAATAAACAATCCAGGTTTTCATGAAGGCAGCGGTGCCAAAGTAGGGGTCCCGTTCCATATATATAGAGAGAGGGAGATGAGGTGAGAGAGTGAACAGCGAGAGAGTCAACCCAACTGGAAACTAATCTGAGGCAGTGGCAAACCAACGACAGTACTCCTTTAAACGGCGGCGGTTCTCTCTTTCCAGCTGCGGATTTAGTAACTTCTCTCTCACTCTTTGCCACCTCTCTCTCATTCTTGTCTCCCTATCTCTAGTTCTCTCTTTCTCACTATCTCTCTCCTTTCTCTTTCTCTCTCCCCTTCTCTTTCACATCCCCTATTCCCGCCACCGCCATTGCAGTGGCGGATTTGGCAACCTCTATTGACCTGTAAGGTCAATCCCTTTTAAAGCACCGAATCAAAGTGGAATCCCATTAATTTGTAAGGTAAATCCTGCTACAACTTGCAACCTGCTTTGACAGAATGCTCCAATAGGGTTCCTAGCGGAATCCTTTTTAAAAGCACTGAATCAAAGCTTATGACATTATCGTGTTTCTTCTCCTTCTCATCTTCTCTCTCTTGAAACTTCATCACTTTCCATCGGGTCCGAATGTAGTAGGCACGTTAGGTAAGCACAATGAGTGAGCACGTAATAGCTGTGTGACACATGCCCCAGTTAATGCGCCTTTCATCCAAATGTTTTTGCTCCGTTAGACATAAATTATTCATTATTTTATTATCTTTGTCAAAATAATTAAAAATAAAAATAATGAAAAAGGAAAACCTAAACGTGTTGAGAGTTGGGACTCATTTACGTTTTCCTTTTTTATTGTTTTTTATTTTTAATTATTTTGACAAAGATAATAAAATAGTGGATAGTTTTTATCTAATGGAGCAAAAACATTTGGATGAAAGGCACATTAGCTAGGACATGTGTCACAGCCATTACGTGCTCACTTACTGTGCTTACCTAACGTGCCTACTACATCCAGACCCCTTTCCATCACAAGAAAAAAAATCTAATTATTTTGGGCTTCCCCTATCCTCACTCGGTGATCGGCAACCTCCCTGATTTGGCATTGCTGATTCACAACCATATCTGGGTATCTAGGTATTTCTAGCATCGCTACCTCCCTGATTTGGTTTTCACGACAAGATAGTTCATCATCTGGGTTTCTGGGTATTTCTCCCTAATTCACAGCCATCTCTCTCTCTCTTGCTGGTGTGTTTTTTGGGTTTTGGGGTATTTATGGGTGGAACTCTTCGGTGGCCTCCCTAATTCATAGCCATTAATAGAGGCCTTATGGTGGTTTGAGAACAATGCAATTTCAATTTGCAATTGATTTTTCGGAATCAATTAACAAAGGACTGCAATGCCATCTCTCTCTCTCTCTCCGGTGTGTTTTTTGGGTTGGTGGGTATTTATGGGTGGAACTCTTTAACGACATTCTTGAGGCCCTACGACGGTCTAAGAATGATGCAACTTCAATTTGCAGTTGATTTCTTAGAGTCCATTAATAGAGGCCCTACAGTGGTTTGAGAACAATGCAATTTTGATTTGCAGTTGATTTCTTGGAATCCATTAAGGCCCTACGGCGGGGACAATGAGAGGAGAGAGAGAGAGAGGAATGGGAAAGAGAAGGGTAGTTTGGGAATTAAAAAAATGAGCAGTCATGTGCTATTACGTGTGAACGGAGTATGACAGAAAGTTAACGACAATGAAGGTTTTAGACAATTGTCAGAAAGAATAAGGATACTTTAAGACAATATGTAAACAGTAAAAATAGATTTAGTCAATTAACTAAACTATAAGAATAGTTTAAGAAATTATAAAATATAAGATCAAAGTCATTGTTAATTTATTTTATTAATACCATATAATATTTTTATCATTTTTAATTTATACCATTCAAATGCTCAATATCAATCACGATCCGAAGTTCGATTTAAATTCAACATAAGATCTGATTCGAATTTGAAATTTGGATCTTTGACATCCGATCCGATTCGATCCGTTGCAGCTCTTGCTCTGCCCACAACGGTAAAAAGAAACCCGACTGAAAGTCTAAAACCCACAACGAACCTGGCAGTAATCACGGCCCAGTTAAAAGTTTCAACCCTCCACTTCCAACTCAGTAGTGCTCAGGCTATAACCCTTATCATAAATGCTAAAGCCGGCCCAGACCGGTCCCTTCTTGCCCCATGATAAAAAAGCAACCCGATTGAAACCCACGACGAACCTGGCCGTTATTACAGCCCGGTTAAAAGTTTATCGAGACACGTACCACGTGGGTCCACTATCTAACGACAACAGGAGAAAAGGGAAAGATAACAACCATAGAAAGTCTACAAAGTCGTCTTTTTCGGTTTGACTTTGCTGTACTTGTTGATAGTAGACAAGTTTAGGTGGCAATTTCGTAAATAAACTTCTTTCACAGACAAAAAAGTGAAAAACATGCCCAACGAAAAATCCACTCCGTTGGAATTTTAGGAATCCATGATGAAGCCAGCTTGTGGAATTGGAATTTTGCAGGTTTGGTGGGATTGAATTTTATATGTTTCTGCAATCCCAAAAGGGTGGTCGGAACAGATGGAAGTTATCATGGTAATGCTGATTTTCTTTACCTCCCTCCATTCGTTTTCGAAATCTCTGTTAATCAAACAGGAAGAAAAAACCGACCATTTCAGGTTCGTTGCATCTGGACGGATTTTGAGGAGCTTTTGTTCCTGTTCGTGATCTCCTTTACTAGGATTTGAAAATTTTCTTTATGATGATCATTATTTCAGAAAGACGAGGACCGTCGAGTGTGGGCGAACGAAAAAGTTGATGTGGTAATGCTCTCTTCTGGGTTATTCTTCTCTTAATTAATTTTATGGTTTCTTGTTCCTTGTTTCCTTATTTTTGTCTGAATCTCTTCTAGGTCTGTAAAGGGATTCTGAGTACTGCTTTTGAATATTTTTTTCTTCTCTATATACCTTTTTAAGTAGGAAACAGTTTTCAAGGATATTACGGAGTGGTCCACTATCGATGGCTTTCATGCAATGCTTTTGCGCCAAGGAAGAAGAAGAGGAGAACTAGGTGCGGCCAACACTCTCTAGTAGCAGCCTTTATTCATATACCAACATACAAAGTAAAAACTATACCCTTTTCATGAATAGCTGAAAAAATTGTGGGTTTTAAGTAACTTGATTGAAAGCGGTAATCAAACATATTTCGCCAGTCTCTGAAAGATATATATTCTTATCTCTTTTTCTCTGTTTTGAACATGAACAATAAAAGGAGTTATTACATAAAAAAAAATCTGGGTTATAATTAATTTGATAGTGGAAGCCATCAGTACAAGAATTGTGATGTGTTTGATTGAATGGTGGAGTTGGATTTTGAGTTCTGGAAAGTAACATTTGAAGTACCCAGAAATATTTTATCTCTTTTTCCCATTTTATTCTTTTTATTAACTTTCTTGGAGAAATTAGGACTTTTGTTTTTACTAGACGAGATTTCACTCTGGTTTTTATTTTATTTTGGTAGGAATACTATTCTACTTTATCGTTATTCTTTTCTGCTTTTGCTTTTTCCATGTCGACTCTTTATAGAGCGTATCCTTTGTGTGTGTCATGACTGGTTCTATACGCACTCTTCAGAATAGGAATCTTAAATTAAAAATGGGAGTCACGTTCTATCTTTTGAAGAAGCAGTGTATAATTGGCTATTTTTAATTTATTTTTGGTTGTGTAGTGGTGGTGGTATTGAAGGAGTGCTTTCTTTTCTTTTGGTATTTGCAAATTATCATTCACTTTATATTATGTGATCACTACACTGCTCCTTCGATGCCATTCTGATGTCATCTCACGGTGAAAGGGGCTAAAGTTCACTTTTCCAATTTTCAAATCCAAATTCTTAACCACCATCGTCATTGCTGGAGGATGTTAATTTAGTTGATTACTTTATTATCTTTCCAAGAATAACCTAGGAAGAAAAGAGGTGAGAGAAAGGAGCTGGAAGTTGGGGAAGGGGATTGGAGAGGTAGGAAGAAGGTAGCTTTATCCTTGTAGGACTCTAGCAGTTGCCATCAAAATGTTCAAGTCAACTACTTAAAACCTAAACTACATTTTTATGTCCATAATAATTTGAGTTTGAGGGGAGATCACCTTCTTACATCAACAATTTGGTATTCAGTATTCTATAACCTTGGTGTCGGTTAGTCATAACTTTTAAATTCCAAGGCACATATGTCATGTGAAGAATCTGGATTTATTCTTCCAAGACATGGTTAAGATTGTCTATCAGGTTGAGAAGTTTGACCTGGAATTTCTGTTATAACTATATATAATCAAGAGCACCCCACCCCCCTGATGCATTCAGTGTCAAGTAAGGCTTTGGACATCTGAACTAATGCTATCTAGCCTTTCTCTGTGGGAGCTCTAATACCCTCCATTTCTTCTTGTTGGTGGCATTGAGAACAAAATCTATCTACTAAACGACGGTTTGTTCTTTCTAAGTGGTTATACTCCATTCTGGAATCATTAAATTTTCTCTTTTCTTTTCAGTTTTGTGTTAAATATTCTTACATTCTCCAAGAAGCAAAGGGCAGTCAGATCAAACTCCAAATGTAACTTTGGTTTTTGAATCTTGAGCTATGCACTTAATTGACTACATGACCAGTATGCTACTGAAAACATGTCAAATGGTTTTCATTCTTTACGCAAAATTATACATTTTTGCACTTAGCCAACCCCATGTAGTTGGGATAAGGCATGGATGATGATGATGATATACTTTTGCACTTCTAATTTTACACCAGAGCTAGTATTTTATCATTTCTGATCAAGTTTGTCTTATTTTACCTCCATTGCAGGAAATTTTGATACATAGTTACAGTTTCCAATGGGTCATTCTGACAAAGAAGGACTCGGAACAAAGGAGATGGACATCAGAAGCATGTCATCTTCACGCCATCACATGGAAAACTTGCCATATGTTCACAAGGTGGGAGTGTCTCCACGGCAGAACCTGCTGAAGGAATTTGCATCAACTATGAAGGAAACATTCTTTGCTGATGATCCTTTACGCCCTTTCAAGGACCAACCAGGATCAAGAAGGTTTATCCTAGGTCTTCAGGCTGTTTTCCCCATCTTGGAGTGGGGGAGGAACTACAGCTTAACAAAGCTTAAAGGAGATATTATTGCAGGACTCACTATTGCAAGTCTCTGTATACCTCAGGTAGATAAAAGAAGGATAATAAACTTCTGATTTGTTTGCAAATGTTGACTATTCTAACAACTCTTTTACTTGCAAAATAGGATATTGGATATTCAAATCTAGCAAATCTGTCTCCCCAGTATGGATTATGTAAGTTTCTGTAATGCTGATCCATACCTTCCATTCTTTGTTGTTTACATGCATTTATGATTTCTTTCAGATCCCCTTATGAGTATTTCCTTCTGTTATCTGTGTGCTATTGTAGACTCCAGCTTTGTTCCCCCATTAGTTTATGCCTTCATGGGAAGTTCAAGAGACATTGCCATTGGACCAGTGGCAGTGGTGTCTCTCTTGCTAGGAACTCTGCTCCAGGATGAGATTGATCCTGTTAAACATGCAGAAGAGTACCGTCGCCTGGCATTTACAGCTACCTTTTTTGCTGGAATCACTCAAGCTGCCCTTGGGTTTCTTAGGTAATTGTTTTTTTTTTTTTATGTTTTATTTGTAAGTTTCAAGTACCTGTCCCTGCATCTTATGTTTCAAGTAATTCTGTTTGTTACCTTTCTTTTCCCTGATTTATTTGCTCTTTTTGCAATTAAAATGTTTGTGAAACATTAAATGTTCTTTACATTGTTTTCAGATTGGGATTCCTGATTGACTTCCTATCCCATGCTGCCATTGTTGGGTTTATGGGTGGGGCTGCCATTACAATTGCACTTCAACAGCTCAAAGGTTTTCTTGGGATTCAAAATTTCACAAAGAAAGCTGACATTGTTTCTGTAATGCACTCAGTTGTGGGTTCAGCACACCACGGGGTAAGCTTGATATAAAACTGAAAATAATGAGCCATCAAGTTGTCCTCTGGCTTCAAACCCAAGTTTCTTAACTTTACTACATTTTGCAGTGGAACTGGCAGACTGTACTCATAGGAGCAGTATTCTTAAGTTTCCTTCTATTTTCCAAGTACATAGTAAGAGCTTTTTACTCCCTACTACTGTATAACTTCAATTTTATGGGATTGAATGATGTTCCCAATTCTTACATGATTTGAGGGTAACAGGGAAAGAAGAACAAGAAACTTTTTTGGGTACCTGCAATTGCCCCATTGATCTCCGTTGTCCTCTCCACCTTTTTTGTGTATATCACCCGTGCAGACAAGAAAGGTGTTCAAATTGTAAGTGAGAACTTTTGGTGAATTTATAACATGGAATTACTATAAGTCATTGCAACTATTGCTTCTATTTACTTATGAAGGTGCGGCATATAGAGAAGGGCATCAACCCATCATCAGTACATGAAATCTATTTCAGTGGCCATTATGTTCTGAAAGGATTCAAGATTGGTGTTGTGGCTGGTATGATAGCATTGACGGTAAGTCAGTTCTGCACTACTTATTCAATAAAAGGTGATTGATTGATTCTTTCCCGTGTCTAATAACAAATGTGTTGGATTTGTTAGGAAGCTATAGCAATAGGAAGAACATTTGCATCCATGAAGGACTATCAAATTGATGGAAACAAAGAAATGGTTGCACTAGGAACAATGAATATTGTTGGTTCAATGACTTCCTGTTATGTGGCCACAGGTGAGGCAAAATATAGAAGTAAAAAAAAAAAGAATAATGCTATAAATTATAATAGAACAAAATTATTCAAGGAAATGGAAATGAGAATGTTTATCTTCACTTGAACAAGGACATGTCTCTACAGTCCTGTCAGCTACACCATGGGTATGGATACACAACAGGCTCAGACCAAGGGGATAATTATAGGGGTGTCAATTGGACTGGATTTGGTCCAATCCAATCCAGTCCAGTGTGAGTCCATTATAAATGAACCAGGTCCAATCCAGTCCAATGAATATTTTGGACCATTTTGGACCGGCCCAATTCAATGTCTGGATCATCCAATCTGTTTAAATTCATTTTGATTTAGATTGGTTTCAACCCAAGCCTGGCCCACTGACACCTATATTCTTATCTTGTATCAATGGACCAGATATTGGCTTAATCCAACCCAATCCAATATAAATTTATTACAGACGGATCATCCAATAAATACTTCGGACCGGATTGGTCCAATCCAATATGTCTTGTTGGTCTGTCCAATCCGTCCAAATTGATTTTAGATTGGATGGGGTCCAATCCAAAACCGGTCCATTGACACCCTTAGATAATTACAAAGAAAAGGTCCAAAGATGGCTGTGTACCCATCCATCATGGTGAGTTTTTTAAAGGCCAGGAAAAATCAAGGAAATGGTTCCCTAACTTTACCAATAAATGGCTAAGTCATCTGATCAGGTTAAATTTCTGCATATTGGATATAGCAGCTAAAACATGCATGTTTAGAGTATAGATGGCATGTACGCTCGGGTTGGATGAAGTCATAAACTTAGGATCCTCTCTCTCTCTCTCACCCACACACATCTATACATCTGGATTGACAAGATCCCCTTCTTATGCAGGTTCATTCTCACGTTCAGCTGTGAATTACATGGCTGGTTGCCAAACTGCAGTTTCCAATATTGTAATGTCCTGTGTTGTATTACTAACCTTGGAACTGATCACACCTCTCTTTAAATATACGCCGAATGCCATCCTTTCTTCTATCATTATTTCTGCTGTGATTGGACTAATCGATTATGAGGCAGCACTTCTCATATGGAAGATTGATAAATTTGATTTTATTGCTTGCATGGGAGCCTTCTTTGGTGTAGTTTTTGTTTCTGTTGAGATTGGTCTATTAATTGCGGTAAGGATTGGTATTTACAATCTCCCACATTAGATCTCATCTCTCAGTTTGCGTCCACTTAATTTGCTTTCCTTTGTTATAATAGGTCTCTATATCCTTTTCTAAAATCCTCCTACAAGTGACAAGGCCACGTACTGCAGTACTTGGAAAGATCCCCGGGACTACTGTCTACAGGAACGTTGCACAATACCTTGATGCAACAAAGGTTCCTGGAACACTCATTGTGAGAGTTGATTCCGCTATCTATTTTTCCAACTCCAACTATGTTAAGGAGAGGTAGAGATGCTCTTTTAAGCCTTTTGTCACTCTCTGTTCACTTGCTTTTCTCTCTTGACAGGATGCATTAATTGTGTAAAAATTGCTCAAGACTTTTCTTGTGAAGCTTAGATTTGGTAAACTTCAAAAATACAATTCCAGGAAAAGGAAGAAAGTATGGAAATATTAACCAAGTAATACAGAAAATTTTCACATGAAAACTTCTGCCTAACGGAGTTGCTCATGGCTGAAGATCAGAGGCTTCCAATTCTCTTCCTAAAAGCACTCTCCCTGATATTTCTCTAATTCCATTTTTTCTTTAGTTGAGTGGTTGGAGTTCTACAAAGTGCTTAACTTTAGCTCTAAGTGGTATAAATGCACTAAAATGAAATAACAGGAAACAAGTCAAAACACTGCCTAATACTACTTCTATGCTGCATGCTGTTAATGGTTATTTATTACCACCATTCTAGGGCTTGATAATTTGTTAAAATTTATAGACAGGAGCCCTCATTTTCAAAAGCATTGCAGTGTTGAACATAACATGACACTCCTGTTAGAACAAAGTTTTATTTCGTTATCCTCTCATCTATTATTTGCATCTTATATATATCCTATTAGGGGTAAACGTTCAATACTCACGGCTGACAGATATGGGAATTATATAGATAGATAGATGGCATGCCTGCCTTCATATGGTCTACAAAGGATATATATTTGGTGAACATCTAGTCTGAATATAGCTATAGAATAACCAGTTTTATAGATTGTGCCTAGGAAATTTTCATAGGTGTACTATTCTTGGCTTTATCCATCCAAAATGACAAAAATATCTGATTATTAGAATCATTTGGATGAATATTAACTTTTTTCCTCATCCCTATTCTCGAGGATCTCCTATGTTTGATTGATAGGTATTATGATATGGTGCCCATGTATGGCAAATTTATAGCACAGGAAGATCAGATATGTAGACATCCTGAAGCACTTATTTATAATTCTTTAAGTTCAATAGATAACACAAGTCATCCCATACTGAGAATATGAGTTTTGGTATTAGAAATCCTTTTGGACTATTCCAATTTCCTACAGCCACTACAGATATAATAGTGATCCCAATATATAAACCCACCTTTTTGCAGGATCTTAAGATGGTTAACTGATGAGGAAGAACAACTGAAAATAAAGGACATAGCTAGAATCCAGTTCTTGATTGTTGACATGTCACGTGAGTAATCAAAATCTAATCTTGATGCCTTTCTTATATTTACTATTATTGAACTCATCTTTATGATTTATTTTGTGCTTGCTACAGCCGTTATTGACATTGACACCAGTGGCATTCATGCCTTGGAAGAGTTACACAGGAGTCTTCAGAAGAGGGATGTTCAGGTAATTTATAACCATCCTATTTTATGGATAATAGAAGGACAGGTTCATAGTTTTGGTAGAAATGTTTTGGTTTATTTTATTTTCATATTGTTTGGGGGGGAGGTTAAGATGGGAAAACATTTTTTAGATTTGGCCTCCTAATACTTAAACTCTGCTTTATCAAGAACTTAAATTATTCTTTTCCCACTATAGGAAACAAATTTTCTAAATGAGTTTTATAGAATTATCCCAGGAGAAATGCTAGTAAGTGAGTTTATGCAATTCTTGAATACTTCCAATATTGCAGGATCCATGTCTAACCTTGTTTTGTTGTGTGGTCTTTCCCATGGGTTAACCATGTCCATAAACTTGTTCTTCTTATCTCAGTGAGGGAAACAGGCAGCATAAATATTCTAGAGAAGCTTCCCTCTCCAGAAAATATTTTCCCTCTGAGAATATAATAAGATCATTCAAAACAAGCAATATATAATTTTCATTGCATAAGAACAGTATTGTGGCGACACCATGGCATTAGTACCAAAGGCCTGTCATTCAAGGAATTTCTATTCTTATTAATCCAAACTGTTCAACAAATAATCATTATAGTCAACATAATATATCTTTAAAGGTCTGACACAACTGGACTGCTTCATTAATTTCTATGAAGTGGATCAGTATTGGGGAGCACAACCACAAGAATAATAGCTAAAAAAAAAGATATATCTGCCCATTAAGAAAAAAAAAAAACTGAAGTAAAATCATCTACTTATGAATAGCTAAAATCTATATGGTTGAAGCTTATATTTGGCCTAGAAGATTTTTGTATATGAAGTTCTAGTGGATGTTCAGTCAGATTTGGAAATGGATTAGGATAGCTTGGGTACAAGTACAGCCATAAATTTTATAACACCAGGAACTTCTAAGGTTTCTCCATATTATACCACTCATCAAACTCTTTTGGCATAAATTACCAAAACAAAGGCATAGACAAAGATTGAAACGGTCTTAGAATATAATTTCTCACATTGAAACTGTAAAAATATTGGGAGTACCTTATTACAACTCTTATGCTATTATTTACAGCTTGTTCTAGCAAATCCTGGGCAAGTGGTGATCGACAAGCTTCATGCATCCAACTTCGCGAACTTGGTTGGTGAGGACAAGATTTTCCTCACCGTGGCAGATGCAATTCTAACTTGTGCTCCAAAAATGATGGTAGATGAAGTTTGATAAGAAGTTCAACACAAAATCCAACTTCCTCTATTGGAAAGTGTTAAGATCTAGGAAGAGATGGTCCTTGGCATGGCTCAATAAAACGAAGCAATACAAAACAGGCAAATAGTGTAGTAGCAGTTGTTTTCAGAGAAGTTGGAAGAAGAGAAAACATAGACACTCAGTGAAGGAGAATGAAGGAGCAAAGAGTGCCTCCTCCTATATCATGACTCATGAGGCCGCCCTAAAAATGGAATGGTTGAGCCAAGTGGTGGATGGGACTGTGGAGAAAAAAGTAGAGAGAAATTTGAGTGGGGAGGGGGGTGGCGTTGTCTTTTGTGTTTGTGAGTGCTTTTCATTTGTATGGACCAATAATTGAGCCTAAAGGAGTTGTATAATTTCCTGATAATAGAAATGGAAATTAAATTAGGTAGACAAGGGTTTTATCTTTTAGTTGTGGCCACGTCACACACTCAAACGATGGCAATACAGACTTACTTGATTAAGACCATACGTGAAACGCTAAGGTCAACTAAAGCAAGAAAACAATGACGCCATACCACTAGATGAGGAGACCGGATCTGCGCCTCACACGCATATCCTACCATGGGAACATCTCCCGTACTTTTAAACTTATTATTCACGGGAGATATTCTCAATGCACGGTGAAATCGCATGTGAGGCGCCCAAGTGTGTCTCCAAGATGAGTAGGTGTATCTTAGGCCATGTAGGCGAGCGGATCTGCTCCTCACACCTGGCGCTTCACACGCACATCTTATCATGCATTGGGAACATTTTCTGCACTTATTAGTTATTATTCACGGGAGATGTTTTCAATACATGGTAGATGTGCCTGTGAGGCGCCCATTTGTGCAGAGCAGATTCCGCTTCCATGTAGGCCATGTTTGGGAGTGTTTATATTAAAAATAAGTGTTTATTCAAATACACTTATTTGCATTTGGCATCTAGATTTTTCAAGTGCTTATTTTTTTAAATAAACACGTATTTTATTGAGCATTTGGTGGTCTTTTTTTCTAATTAGCACTTAGTGTGCTTTCATAAAAGTACTTTCGTAAAAATATTTTATTTTCATAAAAGTACTTTTATAAAGTGTTTTTGTAAAAGTGATTTTATAAATTTTATAAATTTACCGGGGGCAATTATGGGTGAAAAATTTTGAAAACAATGCTCATTGTATGAGCAATTAAAAAAAAGCTGGAAATTCGAACTAAAAAAAATAAGCTCTTATTTTTAAAATAAAAACTTATTTCAGGTTTATTTCTCAAGTATCAATAAATACTTAATAACCCAAATAAGCACTTATTTTTAAGTACTCAGAATCAGGTGGTCTTCCGCCGGCCCCGGGCTGATTCATTCAGGGATCAGGCAACAATAAATTGTAACAACGATGCACACATTTACTTGTATGGATGTGACCCATTGTGGATCCATCATCCATCATGGAACAGGGATGATCATGGATACCCATGACAGATCCTCTACCTCTACCGTAACTAGTGTTAAATATTCCAGTTAAAGACATTAAACAGCTTCATCTGAACTCTAATGGTAATGACCCAGTTTGCTATACCTTATGGCAGTGGTGGCTGTGACTTGAGGGGAAACGTCTCAAAGCCCAAGGGTTCTTTCTCCCCACTTAAGAAAGGAAAATACATTCTTCCTAATATTAGGAAGTAATTCTAGAATTATATGACAAAGGAAAACAAAAAGAAAACAAATATTTTTCAGAAAACATTTCTTCCCAGAAATTAAGGTGGTGTGTGGAAACGTTTACAATGTTTTTCTCTTCCCGGCCGGGAAGCAGAAAATACTTCTTCTTTCTGCTGAGCTGACGATTGGTTAAAAGAGTACTACACATGGCATTTCTTGATTCCATGACTCCATGAATCACTTGATTTCTGGACAAGCTAATTTTTAATTTTTCTTGATTCTCATATATATATATATACTAGCAGCCCCTGTGCGATGTCAAGATTGGACTTAAAACTTATTGTTTTATGGAGCTACACAACCCAGGAGTAGGGATGGCAATTTTCTCCATCCCTGCTAAGTACCCGGCCTCCCCAATCAGGCAGGGTTGAAGATTGCCTTAGCAGGGATAGGGTGGGGATAGAATTAATAGGAATACCTGATTGGGGATGGGGAGTGAAGTCCATACCCCACCCCAATCCCGATTATATATATATATATATATATATATTAAATATATGTGTGTATATATTATATTAAATATATAATATTATTTATGTTATTTATAATATTTTATATTTTATATATATCAAAATATATTTAAAATATTATTTACATTTTAATTTTTCCTTTATTTTAAATAAATACCTTTCTAAAAACAAACTTTTAATTAAAAAATTCAGGGATTCAAGTCCCCAATGGGGAAGCCCTCTCTGTCAAGGACCAGGGATGCAAGTTAAAGTTTTTGACAATGATTAATTTAAAACTCGAGGTCGGGATGGGGAATATGATCTCCACCCATTGCCATTCCTACCCTGGGGGTCATCCCCTAAACCTATAACATCCCCCAAACCCATAAATATAGTTCCATTAATTATGACAGTTATAAATGTAGCATCCAATACTTATGGAAATTATTAAAATTTTCCAACTATTTATTTGAAAAGTTGGAAGTTTTATAATTTAAGTTTCATTAAATTAACAAAATCATTAATTAATACTCAAAAATTATAATAAATACCAAAATTACTGAAAATATAAAAAATAAATTTATATTTATTGAAATTAATTTTCCATCGATAAGTTACTAAAATTTTTTAACTATTGTTTGATAATATCATTAAATATTAATAAATTGACCAAAATTAATGAAAATATCAATAATTACTTATTGATAAAAATTACTGATAATTTTTAATTATTAAACTTGTATTTATTTATTTTTTAATTAATTATTAATTTTTTAGTAACTATTGATTTCAATAATTAATTTTCAAAAAATCTGAAATTAAATTGACAATATCAGTAATTTTTAGTAATTGAATCTTTCAATTTACCAAAATTATGAAAATGTATAGTTTAGGTGTTGATATTTACTAAATAATATTCAATACTATCAATAATTATTGAAAATATATAAAATCACAAATTAATTTAACTACCCAAATTAAGTTAATTAATTAATTTACCCACGCTTTTGGTTTTTAGATGGTTTATAATATAGATTAAGAGGTGTTTTAGGAGGAATTTTGGATGGGAGAGATTGTTTAGGAGAAAGTTTAGGCGGGGTTGAGCCGATTGGTAACATGAGAGAGAGAGAGAGAGAGAGAGAGAGAGAGAGAGAGAGAGAGAGGAATTCAGGCCCAACCTGACCCAATCTGAGCCCACCCAACATTTCATGATACACATATATATATCTGCATGTCATCAATCTGTTCTACCTAAAAGCTGGGCTACACATGCCCAAGCACAAGCCCAACCTAAGATTTGGGTTAATCTCAAGTAAGGCCTGGATTGGTACACTCAAGCTTAACCTTGAGTTGGACCAAGCCTAAGCTCAAGGTTTGAGACTTAGGATTAGGCTTGGGTTGACCCTCAACCCAACCCAACTCACCCAAGTTGCACCCCAAGATGTAGAATTGTGGATTTTTTAGTTTTTATTTTTTCTATTAAATTGTTTTCACTTTTTCTAAATTTTTATTTAGTGGATTAGAGGATTTTAAATTAATAATGATTAAGTTTAAGACTAATAATTTTGTTAATATTTTAATTCTATTAACAAATTTTTAGGGTCATTTTATTTTTTAAATGAAATCTAAATAGATATCAAAATATAAAATTTAATTTTAAAACTAAATTTTTCTTACTTTTTTTTTGTTGTTTGATTAATAAACATGTATTAATTTGTATTAAATTTATTTTTAAATAAAATTTTATTAATAAAAGGGTAATTTTGTCTTAAAAACTTCATATTTTCTCCCGCTCACTCATGTTTTCTGAATTTTTTAATTGAAACTTTCTTTATATAGATATAGATAAAAAGTGGGGGAGAGGATAAATTTAAATTAGAGATAGTTTAGGAGAGAATCTCTCTATTAAATTAGAGAGAATTTAAAAGATAAATAGGAGTTAGAGATAAATTAGGAGATAAATAGGAATTAGAAAATCAAATCCCTCTTTCTTTATGGTTGTTAGAAATAGTTAAGCCTATATGATTTCCTTATTGGCTTAATGGATAATTATGTGGAATTAAAAAAATAAAAAATAAAAAATAGGAAATTAGGAAGGAGGGAGTCATGGCTTAGATTAAGTTCAAACCGCCCTTCCTAATTTTCTGTTTTTTTGAATTTTTTATTTTTTAATTCCACATAATTACCTATTAAACCAAAAAGGAAATCACATATGCTTAACTATTTCTAACAACGATAAAGAAAGGAGGGATTTGCTTTTCTAATGTTTAGCCAAGTGGCACCACTTTCCCCCACTTCCTCCTAAATTGTCTCTAATTCCTATTTATCTCCTAAATTATCTTTAACTCCTATTTATCTCTTAAATTATCTCTAATTTAGTAGAGAGATTCTCTCATAAACTATCTCTAATTCCTATTTATCCTCTCCCCCACCTTTTATCTATATCCATCAAAAGAAAGTATCAATTAAAAAAATTCAGAACTATTTAAATGTTATAATGAAATTATATACTAAATTTAAAATATTTATTCAAAACAGAAAAAATTAATAGATTCAATAATATTCATATTATTAATAATTCAATATTTTTACAAAATTCATCATGAAATTATGTAGTGACAAAATAAATTATAATTTTACGAATTATTCAATTTAAATGTTATTCAAATAGTAAAAATTTAACATTAAAAAATAAAACATTATTTTAATATTTCAACAACTAAAAATATTAAATAAAACACATTAAAATAGCTAAATAATATAACAAAGTATTTAATATTACGTAATAACATTAAAATAAATAAAATTCAAATAATGAAATTTTTAAATATTTTACATATTATTTAAATATTTAAATAACAAAATATTTAACATGACAAATTTTTAAATAGTTAAAATAACGAAATTATGTAATCAATTTAAAAAAAATCTTAAAAGTAGAAAAATAATTATAATAGAATTCATAATATTCATATTAATAATAATTTAATATTTAAAAAAATTAATAACAAATTATGTAATAATAGTACGATTATAATTTTATGGATTATTAAATTCAATAAATAATTAATATTTTAACAATTTAAATAGAAATATTATTTCAATAACTAAACAATATTGTAAATAACTAATTTCACTTATATCGATTAATAATTATAGAAAATAACTATCAAAAAATTATATTTATTAGTAATAATTTTACAATAATAGTGTATATTTATTATATATTTATATATACTATAATTAATATTTATTTTATTTTCAGTAATTATTTATTATTTTTTTTATAAATATGCTTTCAATAATTATTTATAAATGTATTTTTATTTTTTTATTTAATAGAAAATTATCAATAATTATTGGAGATTAAACAACTATTTTTTTAACTTTTGAAATTTAATTTATCGTATTTATTGTATTTTTGTTATAAATTTTTTNNTATTATATTTTCATTATAAACTTATTTTCAATGATTGTGTATGTTTGCTATAAATTTTCAATAATTATTGGAGATTAAACTATTGTTATTTATTAGAGATTAGACTATAAATTTAGTTGAAATTAGGAGTGTTCAAAGATTGGTTCTGTTCAATTGCAGGTTGTTTCGCCAACCAAATCGATCAGGTCAAGTCCGTAGTTTGTCACTCGAAATCGAATGACTATTAGCGAAAACCCACCTACTCGAGTTGTATCGATTTGGGTATATTTTCGGTTTAGTTTGTTTCTTCAAAAGATTTAAACTTAAAAATTTACTTTAAATTGAATAAATTACAATGATATTATTAAAAAATAAATTACAAAAATTAAATATATGATATAAAATATTTTAGACTAACAAATATGGGGATTTCCCTACTTTTCTATATTAAAAAATTAAATTTAAAATATAAAAATATTAATATATATTTATTAAACCAAAGCCGATATGAAATACTAGAAAGCCGACCAACTCGAGTTGAGTTTGATCGAATTGTTTATTAAAAAGCTAAAATATAAAATAATTTTAAACTCTTATATATTTCTATTAGCATGGGTCCCGTCACCATGCCTTTCCTTGCTCCATTATCCCCACCCTGCATTCTCTTTGACTTTCTCTCCTCTCCCCTTCCCACCACTCCCATTAAGCCATGTCACCCAACTACCTAAAAATATTCCTATAATCTCTCTCCTAAGGTATCTCATTTAAACCAATAGGAAAGTATCATATTGCCCCACTCCCTAATCAATTCCTAAAATGCATCCCCCCAATCTATATCCACTCGGCCTCATTTCAAATATTTATATTAATTAATAAATAGTTAAATACGGTTAATATTTAATCTCACCCATATTCAATGAGCATTAAATAGTGTTATTACCAAAAGTTAATAAATATGGTTGGTAAATTACCAAAAATTAAATATTCTTATTAGTATGGTTAGTAAATTACCAAAATTAATAAATATTATTATTAATTAACTCATTAACAACATTTTATAGAAATTGAAAACTCTTGAACTAATTTCTATGAAATTGAGAATTATATTTAAAAATTATCAAAAAGTATAAAATTTTAGTTATTGTTACTATTATAACTAATAACCAAATACAAATGGGGGAACAAAATATTATAGTGTTAGAAAATGAAATTATTAATTAATTTATATTGAAAAATAAAAGATAAATTAGTGTAATTTTGTTAGAAACTACCAAATAAAAAAATATATTTAATAAAAATTTTAAAAAAATTTCAATAAATCCCCATAGTTAGACAGATGTAATAAAATTTTCAAAAATTTTCATAAAACTAGATTTTTGTAAAAATAACATTTTTGAAATTAAAAGATAAGAAGTATTTGAAAGTTTATTTAAAATGCATTAAATAATTATTGAAAATTTTTATAATACTTTGAAAATTTTAGAAAAATTTATTACATTTAATAGATTTTGGAAAACCATTAAAAAATTATTTAATTTTCATTGAAAATTATTAAAAATAAATGACTATGGGAAATGGAAAACTATAATTTGAACAAATAATTACACAAATTATTAAGATAAATTAGTATAATATTGGAAAAAGGAAATTATTGGTTAGTTAATATTAGAAATTATAAGATAAATTAGTATAATTCTGTAAGTAAACCATTTAAAAAGAAAATAAATTATTTAATAAAAATTTAAATAAATTTGAATAAATTTTCATAATATTACATTTTTGAATATTAAAGACAATTTAGTGTACTTTTAGAAATTTACCATGTTATGATCATTTTTATCATCAAATTGAATATTGGGTTGATGGGGACAATGTTTTCAAAACTCGATCAAGCCAGATGGTTAGATTGGAAAAATTGGGAATTGGACACTGTTTCAGCTCAAAACCACTTTTTGTCCAAAAACTGTTTATTTGGTTAGCGAATCGCTAACCTAGGCGGTCTAACCGTCAACCCGGACAACAATTTTTGGCATTTTTTTGTTTTTCTATTTTTTTTTGTCAGAGCGGATCATCCGTTCGGACTGAACAATCAAACTGTTCGACCCGGAACGGTTCCCTATCCGGTACAATTTTAAAAACCTTGGACGGGGAGTGGGTGCCTTGCCTTGAGTTTGGCTTGGTATGCAGCATAGGCATGGCCCATGGACCAGCCCGATCCATGGCACGACACTGGCCCGTATAGGCTCGAGTCATGGATCGTGCCGAACCGACCCCCCAAATTATCCTAGAGGAGGGAGGCATGGCCCGGGGTGCCTCATGGGCCAGCATGGCACGACTCGCACTTTGTGCGGGCCACATGCAGGTCATGTCGTGTCGACCCAGCACGATCCAATTTACACCTCTACTTGAACCCACCCAATACTGAGGACGGGGCAGGAGAATTTGAGGATTCTCTGTCCTTGATGAGGAGTGGGGTGCCTTGCCCCTGAACTCACTCGACATTGAGGAGTGTCTTGACTATGGAGCAGGGAAAGGGATGGGGTGCCTTGCCCTGAACCCACCATGTTGTCATTCTTATATAATTGTTAATTATTAGTGAAATTAATAAAAATGTTAGCTTTTATAATTATTTTTATTTATTTAAAATTAATCAAAATTTCATTTAAAAATAATAAAAGAATAAAAATTATTAAAATTACTACAAATTATTAATAAAACTAAATATATTAAAAAACATTTGTTCATATTCAATTAACAACAATTATTTTTTATAAATCAACATTAAATGAAAAGTAAAATTATTAAATCTTTTAGATTTTTTCGTGCATCGCATCGCATGGTCCCTACTAATTTAATTTAAAGTGGAAAAGAATTGATGTAATGAATATCTAGAAATATAATAATAGATATTTTTTTTTTCATTTTGCATTCTAATTAATAAATTAATAAAAAAGTCCTAATTGGATCAATTACGAAAGGTCTGTGGATAAGCTACCTATCCTATGGCTAATCTGAACCGTCCACTAGATTGGGAGTTTCGTCTAAATTGTCCACTTCTGCACTTCCCTTGTCTCTGTACCAAAACTTTTTTTTTTTTTGGAGATACTTCTAGTACAAGCCATCCAAGAAACTAATAATTTGCAACATGGTTTTTAAAACCGAACCGGTCAGGGGTCCGGTTACTGGGTCGAACGGTCTGGCCGTTCAACTCGAATGGTCAGCCTGTTCTGACAAAATAAATAAATAATTTAAAAATTAAAAAAATTGAAAAACAGTTAAAACCGTTCGAACGATTAACTGGCTGGTTCAGTGGTTTGCTGACCAAAATCAACGATTTTAGGGAAAAAAGCAGTTTTGGGAAAAAACAGAACCGGTCAGGTGACCGGTTTCCAGTTTTTCCAGTCCAACTGTTCGGTCCGGTCCAGTTTTGAAAACCATGATTTGCAATTATGAAATTTGTACATGCAGTTCGGTTTTGATTTCTTTGTTTCCAACCATGATTTATATATTATTATTTGATACAAAATTTGTACTTTTTTGTCTACTGGCAGTGCAAATTTTGCATCCAAAAAACTGTTGCACTTTTTTTTGGTATTGAACTGTTACAAAATTTGCTGCCCCTTCTTCCTACGTCAATTTTTTAAAGTGGGGACCACAATCATCATGCCTAGTACCTCACCTCACTCCTAAACAGAACAGATAATCCTCCCAGTTCAATTGTCTTTCACTAGTCGCTTCATTAATAATTTACTTCCTATTTCACTTCTCACATACAAATAAGAGAAGTCAAATATGAAGCAAACTAAACTAGAATTTCCATTCGATGGCCTTATTTGCAATCTCATGCATTTACACAAGTTCAAATGAAAATTGTACTGCAAAGCAAAGTGCAAACACAACTGAACCAATAGAACTATGAAATGATTCATGAGCCGATGACTCAAAGAGGCCGAGACGAGTCAAAAATACCTGAACCAGTGAGCTAGCTACTACAGACCAAATCAAGGAGGATATAATAACGTATATTTCACTAGGCAGAAATCACTTAAAAATATAGATAGAAGTAGAATTTACCTTATCATGCATATATGTATATAAACTAATTGTGTTGTTCTCCACAGCTTATGCTTATGCTAGGCAACTGATGGTGATCGACAAGCTTCACTCCACCTTGGCGAACATGATTGGCCTAGACAATATCTTAGCGATGCCATCTTCATATACCTGAAGTCTCTGTAATACCTCCAGAAAAAAAAAAAAAAAAAAACATAAAACCCTGAGCAAGTCTTGAATACGATCGATATTGATTCAGCTAAACTAAACACTTATTGGCCAGATGATTTAGTAGAAGTTTGTTCGTTGGTCGTGTATCTGAAGAAGAAGAAGAAGAAGAAGAAGAAATGAATGGTACAGTGAAGAGAATCGAGAAGAGAGGAGGCCATCAGGCCATAGTATATATTGTGAGATCATAGTTTGGTCATGATAGAGCCCAAGACCTGTACGACGGGCGGTCCGACGTGTCCATCAGTGGGCATTCAGTCCAAAGCTAAGGTTTAATCTTTGTTTTTTGTATATTAAGTGCAGCTGGTGACTGACCTGACCTGACCTGACCTGACTGGTAGTTGATTCTTGAAGAATTAATGTGCCCAAGAGAAAGGCCACATGCATTCATTCAACATTCACGGGATCTGCTCCTGACAAATGGGCGCCTCACATGCACATGTGCGTGTGAGGAGCAGATCCGGTGTAATATATATAATAATGCGAAATTAAACTAGTAATACGTAAGAAAAATGGTTCAGCATCTTTTTTTCCTTGAATTCTGCCCTTTCCACTCATGCATGAACAACTAGCAAGAAACAGGCTACATGCATAGTGCATAACTACCATTCAAGGCTTATATATTCAGAATATATGCAATTATGCATGCATCCTTTTAATATTAAATAGAAAAGTAGGACAACAATTGTGGGCAAATCCCACAGTATACGAGACTACTTTATCTTTTGCCTTTATATCTTCTTTATGTGGACTGTGGATATGCCCAAATCACTTTTCTCTGCTTATAGGTCTCAAGTCTCTACTTTGTTTTGTACTTTTATTTGAAGTAATCAACAAAAACCCAATACTGTCCTCCTGGTAATAGAGAAACCAATGTCCAATTAATGATCACAAATGGTCCGCCCGGCTTTCGGGGCTTGCAGCATTTGTAATTGGGTGATACACATACTTGGTCCAGGGGAGGTTGGGTTGGTCCAATTTCTTTTAGCCCTTTTCCTTTTAAAACATTTGCACTTCTCATACTTGGGAATTGGGATTAGCCAAAACAAAATTGATGCTCACTGATGTTGAACTAGAACAACTAGTTTTGTCCGTTTGCACCACCACATCTCTCTCTTTTACTTGAATTGGAGATAACACCATGTTTGTTTGATTGTTTCTGCTGGTTCTTAACTACCATTACCACATTATTATAAATTAAACCAAATGTTAATGATTTATGAAACATACTAGGAATAGGAAGAAAGGTGTTCTGAACGCATTTTCTCTGTAGAAAAATATATTTATATATGGAGAGAGAATGGCTGGAGGGTTCCATTACTTCTTCTTTTCTTACAGCATTTCCTCCAAGCCTAATGAAATTCTGTCCCCTGGGTTCCTCTTGATCTAAATTATTTGTTTTGTAATGTTACGGGAGTGAATCTTATCCATTTGATTTATGTTGTGATTGCCCAGGTGTTTTTTTTTTTTTTTTAATGGGCTATGAAGTTTTCTCTGATTCTAATTCTACAGTGTTCTCTCTGTCTATGTCTCTGTGAATAATTATGTCCAATCACCTTATTTAGAAAAAGTAAAGCAGAAAGAAAAATTATCCATCCTGATTTTACAAAAACAATTTTGCCCGTTCTTCTCAAGATGTTTGCCTTTTTAGAAAGCAATACCATTTTATTTATTAAGACATTATTAATTGATTCTCCTCAAAATTAAAGACAAATTTGCCACCATTGGTTCTGGTCAGTGGTCAGCATTTGATATTTCCTTACCTGAAACAAAACTTTAAACCCTTGGAGTTGAACTCTAGTTGCTGTCCAGATTCCAATCTTCAGTTCTTTCGCGTCTAACCTTCTAAACTAAACGACTATTTATTTATTTTGTAACCGAGCTAAATAACTAGGTAATAGCTAACCAGATAGCGATGGAATAAATGGTTATAGTTTATAGAGATAAAGTGTATTTAGAAGTAGGCTTGACTTCATGACTTGAGTCCAGTCGACCCAACCTTAGTTTTAATTTGAATTAGGGCGGATTCCCTCTCACAAAATTGGTTCTCACATCCTCTACAGCACATTGGAAACATATCCCTATTTTTGTATGTTTTCAAGTAGACCGGATCTGTTCCTCACATAGGACGCCTCACACGCACATCCTATCATGCATTGGGAATATTTCCCGTAATTATAGTTAATTTTCATGGGAGATGTTCCAAATGCATGGTGGATGTGCATGTGAGGCGCCCAAGTGTGAGGAGCAAATCCTGTTCTGTTTTCAAGATTGGCTTCAATGCTCACAAGATCCATTTTACAGCATGCAAGCTTCAGGTACAACATGCAAGCTTAACAACCTCAGTTTGGATTTGACTGTTTAAGGCCTTAGGTAAACCTACCTAACCTAAGCACGGAATTATATAAAGATTCCACCCATCAACAAAATTACATAAGGATTTCGTATTTTGTGTATCTCTAATAATTCAAAACAATATTTGCAATTTTCAATCTTTGATTGATCAAGTGAGGAGTAAAACCGACCCAAATCCACCCAACCACACTAATAAATCTGAGTTATAAATATGTGTAGATGGGGTTGGGGAAAAAAGTCTAGAGGCTGTTCAACACTTCCACTGTTTTGGGTTGGGCCAAGGGCCCAATACAATATTACCCAAGTTGTAATATATAGTAATAAAATTTAGGATAAAATACAGACAACTACCCTATACTTTGGGGTAATGACACTCGGTCCACACTTTTATTTGCAATAGAGAGCTAAGCCTATCCTGTACTTTCAGGTTCCGACGCTCAGGGAGTAAAGTGTCAATAACCCATTAAGTGGGTAAGATGGATCAACAATTCAACAATCTGGGTCAACAATGGGTTGAATAAACTGCTCAAAAGCACATTCTATAAACAGGATAAATAATTTAAATAAACTTTTATCAGTAGCAACCAGCAATAGCAGGACCATTCATTGTTCTGTATTGTGGACAACAATGAACACATTATCCAGAAAGACTTTATTCCTTGTTCATAAATAAAATAATTATTAGTCATTACTTACAGATAAGAACAGTTGGAACCAGAAGGATCAAACAATTGGCAGGTTAGGAAAATGGAGCTTGCCAATGCTGGTGGAACCTTCTTAAATAATAGATAAACATCATCTAAATTCCTTAGACAATCAAATGCGCTCTTGAAAATAATTTACACTTGATAGCAAAATTTAAACCGGTGGAGCACATCCTTCCATCCTTATGCCAGTGAAACTCTGTTTTGTCCACAAGAACAACTTCCGATCAAGGAGTCATAAGAACTGTATTCGGTTTCTGAGATAAGGAATATTATACACATCACATAGTCCTCAAGATGGAGCTGCAGCTTTGAGCTACAAAGAAACCTATGGCATCTTATCAACCAATGACCTTTTGAAGCTCAGCGATCAACTGCATCCGAGTCACTGGTTCAACCTGCATTGGATTTCAACAATGACCTTAATGATTCTTTGAGATTGGAAAACAAATATAATACACAACATGAACAAAATCAGAAGATAGTTTACCTTGTCTAAAAGACCAGCAAGTCCCCTAGGAAGGGCTTGTAAATCTGATGCTGACCCACTAAGATTTGATAATTGATGCAATATCTTTTGTACCCGCAACTCCTGCAGATAGGTTTCATAGTTCCTTGGATCATCCTTCCATGTGAAGAAAACATTGTCATCCACCCAGGCATCTTCTACTCCAGCGGGTCTAGAAGCCAGGAACCACTTCTTGATCAAATCCATTGCTGACCTATGAGATAGCTGATCACCTGCAGCATCCCTCACTATCCCAATCAATGATCCCTCCGCAACTCTCCGGTGTAGCCTCCTGTAGAAGAATGACCTGGAGTTACCCCAGTCTACTACTTGTCTGACCACCCCTTTTGCTGCCATCCTGAATGAAGTATCATGCAATTCAGCAAATCGGGTTGCAATCTGAGTGTACACTGGTAATAGCTGCTTCTCACGGGATCTTATCTGTTGTTGTAGAGTTTCAACAGCTCCACAGGAACCACTACTTTTGGCTTCCTGAAGTCTTGCTTTCATATTGACCAGCTGTTGATCAAGCCTACCCATGCAATCTATCAGTTGCTTTTCTCTAAACTTGATTTCAATCATCCCTTCTGGCTCAAGAACATTTCCCTTGGCTGTCCTCTCAGCATACATTTCAATGTGGTCAGGATTGATCCTGCTATCCACAACAACCCATGCTCCACCACGAAGCTCACCCATCATGGGAATATACACAAATACAGGTTGCTTGTATGTTCGGAGGTTCTCCACAATAGTTGATCCAGCCTGAAGGATCCCTTCAAAGAGGTCCCTCTGCCCACCAGAGAAGCCTCTCCAGTTGGCAAGGATGAAAAGTGGGAGTTCTTCTCTGTTAAAATCCAACAATGCTTGAGCTGTCTTGGTTGCAGAATCTGGAAACCATACTTGACCCGCTTGAGGGACCACCCTCTCATGGGAATCGAGCTGACCAGGGTCTGCAGGGATAACTTGCATCACAGTCTGTGTTTCAACAGCAATAATTCCTACAGGGATCCCCCCAAGCCTTGCCCTTCCCGTTACCACAGTCCTTGCCCAACCTTCAAGAGTCTCCACAAAGCTATCCTTGTCAAAAATCCCCCCAAACCACTTTCCATTCCCATCCTGAATACCACAAATAGCTGCACGTGGATCACATGAGTTGTCAGGGAAATACTCAACAGGCCTCTCAGGAGGATCTGAAGGACCCAAAATGGGAAGGGGCCCGCCCACACATGGAGGCACATAGCTAAGCCAGTTCAGAATGGCTGTGACACCTTCAAGATCGTCTGAGACTGTAAGATGAACAACCCCATTGGTAGCCATGATTTTAGGTCCACCAAGTTGCATGTGGGAGCTATATACCTCCCGCCCAAGAAGCTTGTTCAGTGTAGGGAATCCTGTCAGAATAATGGGCTGATCAAGCCTCTGAATGCACCGCATGCCAAGACGAGCAAGATATGCACCTATCCCAACAGTTCGCCCTGTCACAAATGTTAATGTGAAGGTTTCCTTGTATGCCCTTGAGTAAGCAGCAGCAATAGCTCCACTGCCTGTCAAGTTTTCAACCCCCAATCCATCTTCCTTCCCAACAATGGTGTCTATGACCCATCTGGTTTCTCCAGTTTCTGTCTTTAACTCATGTGCTATCACAGATGATCCAATACATTCATAATCTTCAGGGGTTAAATAGACATACTGAAATCCACGCTCGGGATTTGATTCATCAGACCATCCAACTCTAAAGCATGCTCTTACTTCCTCAGCTGCTCCAATACGAGCCCCAGAGTTTGCAGCCAAATAAATTAGTGGCAGTTTCTTATCGCAAGCTAGATTAGTTACAGCAAGGAAGAATGCATCCTCTCTTGGACCAAAGGATCCAACTTGGAATGTCACATCATTTGCTACTATCAGAATGGTCCTTCCTTGTGGAAACTCTGGTGTAGACATCTCCATACTCCATGCTACCATACCAACATCATTGAGTGCAGGAGGGCGCTCTACAGAAACAAGAGGTGTACCCCAGTCACCCTGTTTTTCTGAAAACATGAGCTCTGTGACTTTGACAAGACCCTTATCTATGGGCTTGTTGATCTTGTTGATATCCATAAATTGGGAAGCCCATGACCGTTTCAAGGCTGTCTCAAATGCCTGCAAACATAATACTTGCTTAAAAGACCATCTTTACTACTTAAACAAGAATATTAAAGCATCAAGGTCCAGATGACAATAGAAAAAAAAATAAAAAGATAAGGCTTTACCAGTGGAAAATCATAGCAGTAAGTGGAGTTGGCTTTCCTCGCTGCAAAGCGTTTGCGATCAAGATTTGTCAGAGGCTGATAGCGTGCATTCACAGGCACACCATGCAAAGGACCTGAAACTGAGAAAGCTGAATGATAGACCACTTCATGCTTGTCAGTATGCTCCACTTCTCGGTATAACTGCAGGGTAGAACTGAGTTAGCAATGAGGAAAGGAATAGATGTGAACAGAAACCCTACTCACTTGAGAAGCATATGCTTTGTCAGTGAGATATTATATGAACAAACAAGGTTGACCTATCCTCACATTCTCTTGCATCTTCCTATTTATATTTTCTTTCATATGTGTTTGTGCATGTTGAGGGGGACCTTGGCACAATGGTTGGGTTCCTGCATTGTGACCTGGGTGACCAGGGTTCAAATCTTGGAAGTGGCCTCTCTGTATTTGCATGGGTAAGGTTGCGTACATCTGTCCCTCCCCAGACCCTGCATTGGTGGGAACCTTGTGCGCTAGGCTGCCCTTATGTGTTTGTGCATGTTATGGTAGTGTCTAGCAACCACTCTACTATGGTCAACTGCCAGCTGGCTGGCCGATCTAGAGAATTTAGTTTGAGAACCACATCTTTGAGAAACACAAAAGAGGACACTAAAACATATACCAAGCAAAAATGAGATAACTTCTATGAACCCTAAAATATCTCTGTTTAGGTCTTAGTTGTAGTTCTTGATTAGTAAGTTAATTATTTTTTATCAGAAATTGGATAGTTAATGATCTCCTAAGTAATGATTTATAAGCTATTTATCTGGATGACTACCTATTAAATTCAGGAAGAAATCCTAAAAATCATGCTTCCTTCCTTTTCGTGTCCAGATAAGCTTGCATCAGCTCATCCAGAAGGAAAATTCTCAGTTGGAGTAGCCTACCATATTGGAAATACTGATGAGGAAGTCAAGTGGTTTGTTAGGCTGGACTCAAGTCAAGAGGCTTGTTAGGCAGATCTAACAGAGAATTTTCCTTCCAATGCTCCTTGGAGTTTAATCTAGAGCCTTCCAATGGAACCTAAGAAAGAAAATCTTCCTTTAGAAGGCATGCTGCTATTCTTTATCAGAGAAGGAAAACCTTTGAAGATTATGAATGATCCAATTTGCTCCTTGTGTAATAAGGAACCTGACTCCATTCTTCAAGCTTTGTGTAATTGTGACTACACTCATTGTGTAAGGTTTGTAGCCAGATTTCTTTAAAGCTAGTGGAACAAAATGAATCATCTTTAGATGCGTGGATTATAAATTAGTTAGATGCAGTTGGTCTTAAGGAAAAGGGGAAGTTGGAGTTTCTATCCTTCATTGCTGAAATGGCTTGGAGTATATGGAACTCCAGAAATGATATGGTCTTCGATAGTGTGATACCTAACCCATGACGAGATCTTAATCTTGTTTGCAGGACCTATCAGAAGAAGATGAATATTTTGAGGCCAGAATTGCTGAATCACTGAATCCTATAGTGGAGAACAATCAGAAATCTGATTATGTATTTTTAAAACCACCAGTGCAAGGAATTGTTTGCATCAATGGTGGTTACAAAGGATGCAACTATGCAGCTCTTGGTGTGGTTATAAATCCAAGGGATGTCTATTTCAGTTAAATCCCATCTGTGCAAGGATTCTTTGCAAATAGCTGATGCACTGTTTCTACAAAGACATGCTTTTGTCACTTATGATGAAGGTGTCTAAGGTTTACTTCAAAATTAACAGCGAAGACCTGATTCTTAGCCTGTCAAGATCCAAGTTGACTGCCCAAGGGAGGCATATTTTTGTCCTAAAAGATATTATGCATATGTTGGAAAAATATCCAATGTTCCATTAGATGCACTAACAGACAAGGAAGGAAAGCAGCCATGTTGCAGCAGAAATGGGCTCTAAGACTCATGGATAATAGATTCTCAACCCTCAATGATGGCTATATTACATCCTTCAGAAAGAATGGATGTGGTTTTTGGGAGCTCTCATGGAATTCAGAGTAATGAGTAGTCCTAATTTTAGTCATACCATTTTTCCTTGCTGTTTATTTTAGTTCTTTTTATTGTTTTCTGTGTCTGTTCTCAGCAGTATGTTCTGATTTATTTTTAGTCTCAGTAGTATTGTTTTCTGTGTTTGTCCTAATTTTAGTCTTGTCCATTGTCTCCTCTGATTTATTTTTGAATGGAATATCTATTCAGAAAAAAAAAACCAGTCATATATTTGAAACATAATTAATCTGAATTTTCTCAATGATACTGAACCTGTATGATTCCTGATAACAGAATAATGGTAATGAAATCATAAACCTACTAGAAACTTACATGCACAGTACAAGTGTGACCAGTCACATTTGTAACCACAACCCTCCAAGCACCACTAGCAACCCCAGCAGATGCCATCCAAAGCTTCACTTCCCACTCACAAACTCCTAGCCGGTACATTCTTACACCAACATTTTGATGGATCTCATGTGCCAGCTCTTCCAAGATGATTCCAACCACAGTTTCTTCTTGGCCAGCATCTATTTCAACTCTCCTGGAAATAATGTCTTGAAAGTGAGATAATGTGTAATGCATCAACTTGAGTACAAAGAAATAGTAAAAAATTCAGTATACAAATACAATTACCTGGTGTAAGGTAAAAGATCATCTACTTGTTGCTCCCGTAGGATGCAAAGGTACATATGGGCATGTTCAGATTTTACAGTATCATTGTGTACAAGTAGTTCCAGTTCTTCAAGTGCAGCTATCAAAGACCTCAACAGGCTCTTTGCAGTATAAGACATAGCTTGTTGGGCTTGGTTTATTCCAACATCCAGCCCTTGGTAAATTGAGAACCCTTCGCTTCCGTTAGGTTGTCTAACAAGAGTTCGAAGAAACATCCTATTAATGGGTGGTGGCTTGCCAATAACACTGTAAAGGTGCCACTGGCGATCCCTGGATGGGGTATACTGTATATTCTCATACCCTTTCAGCTTGTCCTGCATTGGAAAAATGTCAACAAACAGATTGATATCATCAGATCATCAGGCAGAATTGTAAACAAACTTTCTCAAGGTCAGTAAAATTACAATACAGACCAATTCAAGGAAAATAGATAGAGGAGGTTCCAAGTGTCGTAATAGAGGCTCTTCTTCATAATATAGCTTCTCAAGTGACCAATGAAAGGAGTGTCTCATGGGGGCCCTCCCTTCATCCCTCTGTATGATACAGCTAACAACCCCAACACCTGCAGCACGCAGATCCGAGCATACATCTTTGTCTTTTAGTATTTTGGCTAATTTATTAATTCTTTCCTGAGCCTGATCCTCGTCACCACTGCAAAGACATAAAAGAGAACACACATGAAAAGGGAACAGTGTATGCTTCAGGTTCAATGAATCAGATTGGCAATGAAAAATTTAAAACTGCTACATGCCTCAGTGCGAGACTGCTTCCAAGGGAGAAGAAATCTCAAGCGAGGGAATGCCAGAATGGTTCAGTTAATAAATAATGGAATATGATAGATGCACTTTATTTTCCTCCAATCCTTTCAACAAGTTATAAAACAACCTCTTGTAGCCAAATCCTTTTGATTTGTCAAATCAGATGTTTTAATTTGAACATCAACAGCATTTCACTCTGTGATTGTTGGTCTGAACATTGTAAAACTTATGAGTTTCAGGATTTTAATTGTTTGTATGACTCTTTCATCTGTGAGACAATAAAGTGGCAATGAACACTAAATGAAAAAGGACTGGTATATTTTTTATATGTTCTTTTTAGGTTCTCTTGATCTTTTATAGGTTCTTTTTAGGTTGCTACAAAGTGATTAAGCATCACAGGTTTCTCAAGTGCTGACATCAGACTACTACTAATGTAAGAAAGGTATAGCCAAGATACCTATCCTGAAGCAAACTCATCTGATTGTTGATGCCGACCAGGGCAACATGTAGCATGTTACCATGGCTATCTGGTTCTAGGTGCCCATTGGTCATCAATTCGTGAGGGCTATGATTGGTTTCCTTCAAAGCAGCACCAATAGCCATTGATAAAAACTGAAGGGACTTGATAATAACCATTGCTCCCCATTTCCTCACACTGTGTTTTTGAACCACTGGTTTTTCAGAATTGTGATCCTCGGACCCATTCCTTCTCTCATTATGTTCTTCAGAGAACTCCCAAGAAGCAATAAGACCAGATCTGTGCCACTGCATCCGGACACTCCCCTTTACAAGATATGGCTGAAAATAGATAAAAGAGTTAGATAGGCAATCATAAATGCAACTTTTTTAAAAGGAAAACGGAAGATCTTGAGGGTCAAAGTTGTAGTACCTGGTATAGCCTGCGAACGTAAGTCTCTACAACCCGCCTTTGAAGAGTGTGATCACTATGGTCAAACAAACCAACAAGGGCATCTTCAACAGCCAAAGGAGCACTAACAAGATCCTCCATCCTTTCATTTATGGCACTTTTCCTCCTAGGAGTATCTATATTTTCACCTTCCTCTGTGAACATCTCAAGCTCAGAGAGGCTTCTAGCAATGCTTGAACGGAGTTCACTGAGTTTGGTTTGTTCAAGTAGTTGGCTTGCCTTCAGTGCTAACTACAAAATGAGATTAACATTGCAATATGGATTTTAGGACATTTGTCTTTCAATTGCAAGGGTGACAATTTATTATAGAAATAGGAAAATCCAAAAATATATCTAAGCAAAAGGAGATAAAAAGGGCACATGATCAATTAAAAGATCATGTCTCCCTGTCTCACTGAAGAATTTTTATTGATTTTTAGCAAATTAATGTGGCCACCAAATCCATGTAGTCTCATATACTGGAAAAATGAAGTCTTAATAACTCGGTTGAGATTCAAACCTCAGAATAAACTGTATGGTTAAGAGCAGAGAACCGTATCAGTTGATCCCTATAAGCAGCAGGGTTGGGATACACCAACGCTTCCATTAGTCGAAGTATCAACTTATTTTTACTCCTCACACCCTATAAGACAGAAAATGACTAAACTATAAGAAAACTGTCTCAAAATAAACCAAGGGAACAAGCAAGCCAGTCTAGAATGCAACAATATACACTTTTGAGGTATCTATGGAAGCACTGATAACTGTTTAAGTTTTCAGAAAATACCTGATGAGAAAGCACAATGTCAACAACTTTCAGAAGATCTTTCTTATATTGAAGCCGTAGACGTTCAATGACATCAGCCTAGAGAAAATATATAAAAAAATGTTACAAGTCATTCACTACTCAGGGAAATGAAACAGAATTCAAGCTTTCAGGTTCCCTAATCAAGTTCTTCATTAGGCCCAATGTTTTGAACTAGCTTTGTGTATAGTACAGAATGCACCATTTAACCAAATATGAAAAGATATAATAAACTAGTAATTTACATACCTCAGCTTATGCAGCCTGGACAAATTTAATTATTAGGGGGACAAACATATTATTAATAATTTGAACCAACAAACGAATTGAAAAGAATACCATAATATATATATATATATATATATATATATATATATGTGTGTGTGTGTGTGTGTGTGTGTGTGTGTGTGTGTGTGTGTGTGTGTATAAGAGAGAGAGAGAGATTCTTTTCCCAAGGATGGGGAACAACCGTGTCAACCATAGGTGGCATCACAGCATACTTATTTTGTTATATTTCAAGGTAACTCGGTAGCAAGAAGAGGATTTGTTATATTTAGCTTGAGGTCAGTGAGAACCTCACAGAAACAAGGTTATTCTATAGTTTCATCCCCACTGTCTGATACATGACTAAAAGTGCACATGTCAACTAAGCACTCAAACACCAGTATTTCAAACATTTAGTGACAATAAGGTACATTTGGCACACATAAGCAAATCTAAGTTAACTATACAAGCACATTTGTTCCTACAGTATGAAACTATAGGCCTTTTATTTTAAGCAAATTTTCAATTAGAGTCCTTTTTGACTGTCGTTCTAAATAAATTCAGTGTTCACATAATTGTAATTGAGGAAATAACAATAACAAGAACAGAATGGGTTCATATTTGATGGAGAAGCCTACCTGGATGTTATCACTAAACAATTCTTCAACAGATAAGTATTCTTCAAACAGGGATTGAACAATAACACGGGCATGACTCTCTCTTCCACCCTCATAAGACTTCACAAGACTCATAAGAGGTTCCACAAGCCGCTCTTGTGTTGCTTTTTCTTTATCAGGGCAGGACAAGAGATGTGACTGCATTATAGAAAATATCAGATATGTATCAGAAAATGATATCTGCATAATGACACAAAACTGGGAGAATATAAAACAAGGAACCAACCTCAAGGATGCCCCTTAATAGCTTGGCTGGGAAATCAACATTTTTCTGGGAGCCTGTGATCCCTTCATACTCCTTATACTTAGAATCCAACTAATAGTCAAAAGAACATAGAAACTTGGCTCAGTATAAATTAAAGTTAAAAGAAACCATTCCAAAAGCTTAAAACCAGAGAGAAAAGTCAGGAGAGATAAACACCTCATTTCTCAGATCTTTGGGCAGACGGTTTGCCAGAACAGCCATGGACTCTTGCCACTGAAGGAAAGGGAGCTCTGGACTATCCAGACAGTTGAGCAAATCTTGCACAACCTGAAATAGATACAGATCTCCATGAAGTTAAACAAAATAAATGTTTCTCACAGGATGTGCTCTGTCATTTAAGGTTGAAGAAACATTGTTCAAAACGCTTATATCTGGATTGCTAATGTGCAAAATATGCAGGTTTTTACTTCAACAATGTTATGGTCGTAGCCTGCAAGAATCATCTGAGCAGAATTTAGACTTGCAGCACATCTCTGATGAACTTTTCCAGAAACTGCAGTTGGAGGTCCCAAAACTGGAAAGCTCCCATGGAATGGTTCTGCTTTTCTTACAGCTGATGGATCATCCAGATCAAGCCTTGCTATAAGGTCACCAGCCTGCACCAAAAGCAACTTGTAGAAGAAGGAAGGAAGAGAAACAAAGTTTAAACCTCATCCACTCAGGTAGAAAAAGGTTTACCTGCATTGCCTGGCCTTCGGGCATTTTAAAATGAATGATTCCAGAAGCAGGTAACAGAAGTGGCATGCACATCTTCATAACCTCAACTTCTGCATATGGTGTGTCAGCATCCAAATGACTGCCATCTGGAACTAGGAAACGAAGAAGCTTGCATGGTGTCTCTGCAACTAACTTGGATGGATCGTGATCATTCTGGAAAAAACAAGGATTTTAATCTCCTAGGTAATGCTTAATAAAGCCTAGATATAAAAAGAATGGTAATATTGGGTACCTGTAACAAACAGGTCCTTCCATCAATCAAAAGACGAGTACCAGCTGCCTCTTCCTCTGCATATATAACATGACTATTGCCATCCAACTGTGCAAAATATATATACTGTTAACACTGAAAAATAAAAATAAAAGATAGATAACTTCAAATCACAATTTCCACCATTGCTTTACCAATGCTATTAACTGAAATTTTTCAAAGAAAGATTATGGTTCGGTTTCTATTTCATAGATAGATCCAATATCTAGGAAATAATTTCTCTAACTCCTTTTCTTTGACCCACAATAAAATCAAATCCATCTACTGAATAGACAAACTAAATTAAGAAAATATAAAATCTAGTGTAACTTGCTTTGAAAAATATGAAAAGCATGTCAGGCATATAAAGACTCCTATATGAAAAATCTTGCCTTAATGAAAGTCTTACTCTCCACTATTTACCTTACCATTCTTTACATATTTCAAATACAAATAAATATATCTGATATGTTGTTGTCTGTTGAGTTTTGGGCTGATATAACATTTTTATTTACATAGCATAGTTAGGGAGTTATTGAGACAAAGGCCAATTAGTTTATGTTTTAAGTTAAGTGTTTTTTAAGTTCTCACAAGTAGGCAAGTAGCTGACTTACTAAGGACATACTTGTCTTTGTGCTTTCTTTTATTTATGAGTATATAATTTAATGGAAGGGGTGGCTAGACCTAATTCTAAGCTTCTCCCATTCTATTCTATCTCTCTTCTCTTTCTTTCTCAGTTGAAACCTTTTCTTCTTCTTTTCCTCTTTATTTTACAGTTTTTATATCAAAACAGGTTGTCCAAACTTTCCTACTCAATACAACCAGTTCCAACTCATTATCAAGTGGACAGCAAGGTGCAAGTGGATCAGGAGGTAGTCATTCTACTTCATTTGCACATACAGGTAGTTCACATGCCATTGCAAATTATGTATCCTCCACAGGTAAGGGGGACCTCCTTGGATTATAGACTCAGGAGCCTCAAAACATATGACCAACATTTCCACCATTTTCACCTCATACCACCTCTGCTCTGGCAGAGATAGAGTTTCCACAGCTGATGGATCACATGTTCCCATGGCTGGGAAAGGGTTTGTCAGGATAACCGATACCATTACCCTACCTTCTTCTATCCTTCATGTTCCTAGACTGAGCATTAATCTTTTATCTGTTAGTATCTTGACAAAGAATTTGAACTGTTCAGTGATTTTTCCCCTGATCATTGTGTTTTGCAAGGTCTAGAATCAAAGAGGACGATTGGGAGTGGTCGTGAGGTGAATGGAATCTATCTTCTTGATGAGCTTTCTAGTCATCAAAGTCATCATGTTAGCAAGAGTATTGAGTCAAAATCAGTAGGTTAGATTATGCTTTGGCATAATCAATTAGGACATTTGTCTTTTGCTTCTTTATGTTTTTTGTTTCCAAAATTGTTTGATCCTGTCAATTTGTCCAGTTTGGAGTGTGATGGTTGTCAACTTGGAAAGCATTATAGACATTCCTTTAAAGCAAGTAACAAAAAAATTTCTTTTGTTTTTTATATTGTTCATACTGATGTGTGGAGGCCATACCATGTTTCCTCTATGGGTGGATATCAGTATTTTCTTCTATTTGTGGATGATTATTCTTAGTACTATTGGATATATTTGATAAAATCCCATGATGAGGTACTGTCTTTGGTTTAACAATTCCATCAGATGGTGCTGACATAATTTGGGGTACAAGTGAAAGTGTTTAGATCAGACAATGCCAAGGAATACTTTGAAAAAAAAAAAAAAACTGGCATCATACCTATTAGAGCATGAAGTTGTCCATCAAAACAGTTGTACATACACTCCACAACAAAATGGTGTAGAAGAAAGGAAGAATAGACATATTGTGGAAGTAGTAAGAAGCATGATGTTGAGCTCTACAATTCCAGTTCATTTTTGGGGTGATGAAGTTCTTACAGCAGGTTTCTTGATTAACCGAATGCCTTCTCGTGTTCTTCGATATAGCACTCCGTTCATCCTTCTTTTTCCTAAGGGTGTTTGGGTGTGTATGCTTTGCCCATGTTCTTGGTCCTCACCACTCAAAACTCGACCCTAAGGCAAAGAAGTGTGTTTTCCTTAGGTATGCAAGAAATTAGAAGGGGTATTGTTATTGTGATCCAGTCTCCGGGAGTCAATATGTTACTATGGATGTCACCTTTTTTGAGTCCACACCTTTTTTTCTTAGGGGGTTCTTCTCAAGGGGAGTGTTTCGGAGAAGGAAGTGAGCAATCTATACCACTTCCTGTTCTAGCTCCTTTGTCTACTCCAGTGTCTGACCTACCTATCTCACCCACTTTGCCACCTCCATTGCGTCCTCTCAGTGTTTTACACGACAGCACATGGAGGTTGAATCCACAGCAGAGGAACCCACATCACTCCCTATCGGCTAATCGGAGATTCCAAGTTTGACTGATAAAGACCCCAGGTATGCCTCTTGTTTCCCTTGATGGTTTAGTTCCCATTAATACTACTACCCCTGGTCCTAACACCATTGCATACGACCTTGATCTCCCTATTGCCCTCAGAAAAGGGAAGAGAAAGTGTAATGCTCATTGCATCTCACACTATCTTTCCTAGAATGGATTATCCCCTTCCTACCGAGCCTTCTTTTCCTCCCTTGAATCTGTGTCTACACCCAGGAGTGTTAGTGAGGCTCTCTCCAAAGTGGAAGATAGCTATGCATGAAGAAATGGAAGCATTGATTAAAAATTAGACATGAGAGATTGTGAATTTGCCTAATGGCAAGGAGATAGTTGGCTGCAGATGGGTCTATACAGTGAAGTACAAGGCTGATGAGAGTATAAAATGGTACAAGGCAAGGCTGGTTGCAAAAGGGTATACTTAGACTTATGGCATAGATTACTTGGAAACTTATGCACCAGTGGCAAAGATGAGTTCAATCCGGATTCTTCTATCACTAGCAGCTACATACTCTTGGTCACTCTTCCAACTTGATATGAAGAATGCCTTTCTCAATGGGGACTTGCAAGAGGAGGTGTATATGGATCTTCCAGCTGGTTTCTACAATAATGTGGAAAAAGGAAAGATATGCAGGTCGAAGAAGTCTCTATATGGTTTAAAGCAATCACCCAAAGCTTAGTTTGACAGGTTTAGAAGTGCATTGGTTGTATTTGGCTATACTCTAACTCATTCTGATCTCTTTTTATGAAGAGGAGGGGGTCACTAGTGTCAGTTTTGATAGTGTATGTGGATGACATTGTAGTCACAAGAAATTATCTGAGTGAGATTGATATCCTAAAGAAGAATATGCACAAAGAGTTTGAGATTAAGGATCTTGGGGAGCTGAAGTACTTTCTGGGCATTGAAGTGGCAAGGTCCAAGCATGGGATCTTCATCTCATAGAGGAAGTATGTTCTAGATCTACTACAGCAGATAGGAAAACTTAGGCAAGGGCAGTTGATACACCTATTGCTCAGAACCATAGGGTAAATGCTTCAGAGGGTGAACTAGTGAAGGATGTTGGAAGATATCAGAGGTTAGTGGGGCGGTTGCTATACTTATGTATGACATGACCAAACATCTTTTATGTAGTGAGTGTGGTGCGTCAATGCATGCATGCCCCACAAGTTCAGCATTGGGAGGCTATTGACAAGATACTTTCTTATTTGAAGGGACACCCCAGGTAGAGGCATATTGTTTGCTAACCATGGGTAGTTGAAGTTAGAGGCTTACACAAATGCTGATTGGGTAGGGTATCTAGATGATAGGAGATCTACATCAAGGGTTTGTACTCCTGTTTGAGGTAATTTAGTTTCATGGAAGAGTAAGAAACAGAGAGTCGTGACAAGGTCAAGTGCAAAAGCTGAATATAGAGCCATGGCATATGGTGTTTCAGAGCTCCTCTAGATCCGTTCCTTGTTAGGGGAGATTGGAGTTGAGGCCGAAGAATCTATGATGCTATATTGTGACAATTAAGCAACAATTAACATTGCCCACAACCCAGTTCAGCATGATAGGACGAATCATATAGAAGCAGATAGACACTTTATAAGGGAAAGGGTGACATTCGGAGAAATTTGATTGTCATATGTTGCATCTGACTTGAACTTGCTGATGTTCTTACAAAACAGTTGCAAGAAACAAGCTGGAGCATGATCTACACAAGTTGGGAATGTTTGACATTTTTTCTCAACTTGAGGGGGAGTGTTGAGTTTTGGGCCGATATAATTTGTTTTTATTTGCATAACATAGTTAGAGAGTTATTGGGCCTTAGGCCCATTAGTTTATGTTTTAAGTTAAGAATGTTTATTAAGCTATCACAAGTAGCCGACTTACTAAGGGCATTCTTGTCTTTGTACTTTCTTTTATTTATGAGTATATAATCTAATGAAAGGGGCAGCCAGACCTAATTCTGAGCTTCTCCATTCTCTTCTATCTCTCTTCTCTCTCTTTCTCAGCTGAAACCTTTTCTTCTTTCTTTTACAGTTTTTATATCAAAACAGGTAGTCCAAACTTTTCTACTTTGTCATTATTATTACCAAACCATGCAGATGTTTTACATGATAATTCTGGTGGAATAAGCGCTTCTATATCAAGGAGTATGTCTATGTCCAAATTAAACTGTGGGAGTTTAGAAGTTGCGGATGATACAGTGAGCAGAAATAGCATGAGCAACTCAGCAATGCATGTTGAATGTTACTGATGTTAAGAAGTTTAATTAAATGTTAAAACCAGATCTACAAAAATTAACAATGCAACTTAGATGTTAGCCATGTTTAACATTTATAGCAAAAGAGAATGGATATGAATGATAAGTCAAACCGAATGCTTGCCTGCATCAGTAGCCCCCCATCACGCAATGTATGTATTTCTGCTTCTATCTCTGATTGATTCATCCTCAATCTATAGCTTCCAGGTCCTCCCCTCACCATTTCAATCTAGGGAATAAGCCATCAAAAGTTAGTTGAGTAATAAAAAACCTAACAAGGTAAAAGCTTTAATCGTGTTCAGATAAAGATAAAAGGAGCCTCCATAAGACTATAACCAAAGTAAATATGTGTAAGTTTACCGTATATTTGCTTCCTTCAATGTTCAAAGAAACTTGAGAATTGACGAGGGATATATGCTGTAAGTAAGGAGGGTTATGTTAACTATTATTAGCACATATAACAAAAGAAAATGCATAAACTGAATATCTCAGGCAGATTATGGTATAATTTGTTACCTTGGGTGGGATTTGCCCCTTTTCAAGATAACCAACATAATCAGAAACCATTGATGCACTGCTAGTTGATGCTTTCTATAGAAGAGAAAATTGGAAGAAAAAGGACATATTAATAATGCTCACACCCTTTAAAACAAAAAAGAAGGCACATTCTAACAAATAGACTGGAGAAAAACTAAGTTAAATTTGTTGTTCTTACAAAGAGTGCCCCTCCAACAACTGAAATGTACCAAGGAGGCCTCTCTGCTCTAACCCGCATGGCAATTCTGCTGTCCAGCCACCCTGTATGGATCTTGTTGTCTCTGTACTCCAAAGCCTACAAGAAAAAACATCTTAGCATTTTCTGATTTACTGTGAGACTAGATTCTAATTATGATGATAAAAGAAAAATAATATCATAATGAATCAGAATATTACATGTAAAAGATCAATTGTGTAATCAACATTCGTATGAATTTCTCCCCGGATTTGGATTTCCTTTAGCCCAAGAACCATGTTTGCAATAGCTAAGGGTCTGGACTCTCCAAAAGCAAAGACATGTCCTGAGATATAAATTAATGATTTAGCAACCAATGAGTGTAAAAAGAAAAGGTATTCAGATTGTATGTCTAAGAACAGAAGCCAAAAAAGTGCAAGCAAATCAAATTATTGCAAAATGGGACACCCTCAGTCAATTGATAATTCGAGTTAGTAAATTAAATAATAGGACATAACATAAACAACAAATTATGAGAGAAAACAGGAAAAGATTAGTGTTAAGGAATAAGCATTTTCTGAAGGTTTTAGATGGGCATAAAAGACTTCCAAAAGGTTTTAAAGCAATTAAATCCAGAGAAAAATCATGATTTTATTATTTTCCTTTTTTTTATGAAATAACAACTTGTATTCATTTCCAATCATAAAAAGAAAAACAATGTCCCCGAACTGCCAAAAAGAACAGGAGAAACTATTACATCCAAGAACAGCTGACCATCTGATGGTACAAATAAAAACTATATAATGTGTATACAATTCAGAACCTGGCCCTAGTAAACACCAATAAAATCCTTGATTTTCTTTGCCTGCCTTAGCTAAGCTGTCAGCTAAGGAGTTAGCCAACCTGGGAACCCACTTGAACAAGCAATTCAATCTGTTCCCAAAAACTTGGGATTTCTTAACCAAAATCCTAAACCTCCAAGGTGGTTCCTCAAGAGCATTCAGACATGAAATAGCAGTTAGATAGTCAGTTCCACATCCACATCCCTCCAGCTTTGGTGAATTGACAGTTTAAAGCCCTAAATGACAGCAGTTATCTCTGCTGTCAAAGTCACTCTGCAACCCACATTTCCTGAAGTTTACTATTTACTTTTCCATGTTTAAGTCATATTAAGACCCAATTGAATTTCTACAGTTGAGTTAAAATAATCAAATTTCTTAGTGGATTTGATGAATCAAGCAATCTCAGTTTCTTACATGATCGACTCAGAGAAGTCAAATCTACCATTCAAGTTTCTGAGAGGATCATCCTCTAGTTATAGAACTAAGAGAGAAATATTACCAAATTGAGAATCTGAGAATTCATGAATTCCTCCTCCAGACTGCAAATCATAATTGTCATAACATCAGCCACTATTCCTTATGAACCTTAAGCATAACAGCCAATCCATCCTCATATAGTTCCATGGAATTTATACCTTAACAGAGAAGTATGCCCAGACATTTGGTTTACTTTTAAAGTTCAGTTCCTGAAAGAGTCAAATGAACTCTACTCATCAGAAAGGTGAAATGGAGTACTATACAGTTGATAGTTGTTGCAATTCAAAAATCTAACCTGCACTTTCCCACTGGTAGGTTTAAAACCATCATCTGGGTCCTCACTTGTTACACGTACAGCTACACAATGTCCTTTTGGCCTCACAGACTCTGCCTTGTCAAAATCAAATGGGGTGGCAAGAACTGATGTTCTCTTCCAAGCATCATATCCTCCACCATGTTCCATTCCATAAAACCGCCTTATTTCTAGTTATGACATGCATGGTGAACCAATATGTGCTGAATAAAGGACCATGACTAAGAAGAAGGGATAAAAAGAAATTTGTAGAATCTACAAGCATACCAGGAATTTGCCAGAGAGGAATACCCATGCCAACTGAAACTTGTGCTGCAGGCAGATTTATTTCAGCTATCCACTCAGTGACAGGATGTTCCACCTAAAATAGAGTAGTAGATAATTAACATCAAAACAATCACATAAAGGCCAAAGAGACTTGTATATCCAACAAAGCCAGGTCAATTTACACAAGCACATGAAGATTTGCTTAAATATTGTATAAATATGGCATGTGGGTGCATGTCTCTTCTGGGCATATGCATGGAAGTAATGGGCATCTAAGAGACCCATTGATCAATTGATTTAACCAGGATATTCTTAGTGGACAAAGAGATATTATATAAGGTATAACATATCTGATTCATAGCAAGGGGCACCTTTTATGTTCAAACACTGGTTTAACATTAGCAATCAGAACCATGCCAAGTGGCACCTTTTATGTTCAAACATTGGTTCTTCCATTGCAGAGCCATGTCAGCTTAAACCTGCACTACCAAAAAATATGAAACATGACTAGAGTTCTAATTTTGCAAATAATGGAGAACATTTTGACACATGAAGGCATGGTTTGAGTGACTTATATATAGGGCAGAAAAGTGAATAGTACTCGACTGCTAGGCAATATGGGACTTCCCCACTCCTATTTCTAGTAAAGAAGGTTAGTACTTTTACTCGTCACCCAAGTCAAACCTCTTCTTTGGCCAAATAATGAGACTTCAAAACCACCCATGTTAGACCTCTTTTCTTACTTCCTATTTCCCTCACTTTTCATCTATATCAACTTACAACTAGTGCATACAATTTTCTCTCTTTCAACTTGAACTTACATTATGAACATAAATACTCTACATACACATACATATAAATGCTCCACAAATGCTCCAAATATTAGGAGAATTCCAACTTTCAAGCTTGATATTCCTACCCACTCCATGAATTGGTTATTTGGGTCAGAACCGTTCATTTTTCTCACTCTCTAAGGTTGAGATCAGGTTGATGGTTTGAATCATATAACTTGGTTAATTCCTCCATCTTAACACAAGCAAATAATGATGCACCCTTAAATACAATAACACAACTTACTGTCTTTAATGTCTAACATACATGTACTACTACAAACCTGTAATCGAGGGTTGAGTTCTAAGAAATAGTATTCGCCAGTGTCCATGCTGTATAGATACTCAACGGTTGCAGCACCAACGTAATTTACACACTTAGCTAGCCTCCTTGCTGCTTGTTCCAGCTCCTTCACTGTCCCCCATGGTGCTACAGTAATTGGACCTTCTTCAATAATCTATTTAGCATAAATGATAATGTTAACACCTTATGGTGAAGATATTTTGGTTAAAAAAAAACCAGAAAAAAAACAACTCCCCACCAGAAGAAAGTCGTAAAAATGAAATAAGAAGAAAATGGTTATAAAAATCACCCACATTGAACGAAAGCATATAAGGAAAAACCACCTTTTGGTGCCGCCTCTGAACACTGCAATCACGACTATGCAGGGCAGCAACATTGCCATATTGATCACAAAGTAACTGGACTTCTAAATGACGGCTCTAAATGAAGAAACAAGTTTACTGTCAAGGCAAGATTAACTTTTGGAACTGCAAGCTTTTTAGGGTAAATAAGTTAACCAGATGAAAGGTTGATGGTCATACCTGGGAAGCAACCTTCATTATAAATATTGGAGAGCCAGGAACTTCACCTTGGACTTGCTTGAATAATGCCCTCACTTCGTCATCATTATGAACCTAAAAATTTTTAAAAGTGGATATATTCATATTCCATTCAAAGTTTGAAATGAGACTTGAAGAACTTCAAACCAAGTTATTCAATATGCATTTAGAATTAAAAAAAAAAAGATTTTTCTTGAAAATTTGTTGCTTCAAAAATAATGGTGATAACATCCTGCATGAGAAACTCATTGTTGTCAAGGATGAAGCTGACCTTTCTAATGCCTTTACCACCACCACCCCAAGATGCTTTGATCATTGCAGGGTAGCCCACCACCTGACAGCTTGCCAGCGCCTCTTCTGTTGTATAAACACAAGCTTCCCGATAGATATCATCTGGTATAGAATCCAAACAACTTTCTGGTGGAATTTTTACCTGGAAGAGAAAAGTTTTAAGTGTTAGACACTGATTAACCCCATGAAGCAAAAAATCAAACAAAGCACATAATGAAAATTACGTGTGAGCCACTCCATGGAAGGGTTGGTACGCCTGCTGCTTGAGCAATTAGGGATGAACCAATCTTATCTCCCAATGCTGCCATAGGTGCAGCAGGGGGGCCAAGAAATATAATTCCCTTTGCATTTAGTGCATCTGGAAGTTCAGGGTTCTCTGATGCATGACCCCAACCAGGCCAAACTGCATTAACACGTGTTATCTCTGCAATCTGTTAATGACCAAAAGTTAGATTAAAAAAAGTTGAATATTTCCCCTCCCTTTTTGGATAGGGAAGTTCAACACTGGAATAATCAAACTGTCAAATAACAGCAATGGGATAGAAAAGCAACAACGACCAACAGGCAACAATCATTTGATAAAAATCAAAACATATGCTTCAACATCTAGATAATGAATTCTTTCAAATAACAGCCATTTTATTAATTTTACATTCTCTGATTCTCTCGTACTTTCCTTTACATATATATCTATAAAAGTAGAAGTGTATTAGTCAGATGTAATTGACACAATTTGCTATACAAGAATTCTATTAGTTAGAGAACCATTGATCCTGCAGGGCTTTTCAGTAGAGCTCAGTATTCATTTGTCAACTAAAAGAACAAACTAATAGTGTAAACAGAATACATACCTCTACAATGAGCTGCACGTTGGCGTAGTTATTATTATTGGTCCCACCTGGAACTTCCACAAACTGGTCAGCAATCCTAATGTGCTCTGCATTGATTCTCATGTCCTCTGGGGTTGCCATGGCCACCAACAGGATTGCCTTCTCTGAACCAAAGGTTTGCAAGGCCCATGATCTCACACTACGTATAAACTTCACTGCTGCCATTCCATTGTTTGCAATTAAGATACTATGGATTGGAGTCCTCCCACCGAGGGCATAGCAGAAATCTTCCACTTCAGATACTGTAGCTTGTTGCCTGATTGGAATTGCTCCATTTAGGACCCCATTCCCACGCCAAATTCCAGCCATTGGTGGAGCCTTTTGGGCGTTGGACATGCTGTATCATCAGAAACTCAGCAATCAACAAAACCAAAGATTTGATACTTCTTGAACAACTTATTAATCAAATTTCCCTACACTGGATTGCTTAAAATGATCTTCTTTCGATAAAGTTAGTAACTGATGCTAGCACTTGGTAAATAGTGAGCGAAATTAACAAAAGAAAAGCTGAACAGCCCTTCAACGATAGAGCTGAAATAAAGAGAAATCCATATTAAAATTACTAAAAGAAAGGGGAAAAATAAATTAAGAGAAACGGCAAGAAGAGACTTCCCGTACTTCATAATCAGAAAAACAGAGCAATTGAACAGATAATATTCCAAGGGAGCAACTGAGATCTCCAAGTCCACAGATAACTAAACTAGTTTTAGATAACGCAAACACCTTAACTAAATACTATTTCGTGGAGTACGAGTAATTCCGATACTCTTTAGTTGACACAACAACTCCCAACCCCAAAAGCCGGAAGAGAAACAATGACAACAGACCCAAAACAGGAAAAAGAATAAAGGAAACAACCAAACAAGAAAATTAACTAAATCAGAAACAAAGATGAAGAATTGAGTAAATTGTACCTTAGAGAATAACAAGTGAAGCACAAAAGGTCAAGTAAAATTTCTTCTGTTGCTTTGGATCATAAGATGCATTATGAGTTAGAAAGCAGGCAATAACCGAACAAGCCCATAATGTCTGTGTTGTGTTCGTGTTTGAGAACGCTTCATCTTTGGAAATGCATAAGAGAGGGAAGGGGGTGTTAACGGCTTTAATGAGAGCTGCACGTGTCACCTGCCTACCTGTATTCTTGTAGTAGTTCCCAACTACCTCACTTTCTCTCTCTCTCTCTCTCTCTCCTCCCCCACCCAAACGGCCCAACTCCAGAACAAAGCTCCCACCTTTTTCCCTCCCTCTCTTTCTCCCGCTAATCTCAATCCGAACGACAAACAAATAAATTAAATCCCATGGGCCATGGTCTATAAGGCTCCCATATTTCATCGGAAACCCCATTTTTTCGGGTGGCGTATCTTGACCGTGAGGTGGGTGATGTAGTCGACCAACCCTTCCCTCCTTAAGAAGATGCAAAGAGGACAGACAAATAGACAGCTAGTTTGATAACCAAAATTCTCAACCTTATCAAGGATATTTCGATAAACTTTCCTTCTCCTCTCACCTTGAATTCACACTCTCACTAGATCATATCACAGTAAACAAGAGAGAGAGGGAGAAACTGTAACTGCATATTTGAAATTGACAGCATTGACCATGTATTTTAAATATAGCTGGCGAAATGGGAAGGCGATAGAACACATGGTCATTAAATTTGTGTTGTCCAAAGCTTCATCCATAAATGTGAATAGGAAGATGGTTCAAGCTTTAATCTTCTGCTCTTGTATCTGGGTACCAGTGAATTTGATTAATAAAAATGCAGACAGTTTAGTTATGTGGTTAGGTCAGTTGGGAGTTAGGTACACCCATGCCTTCCTCACCCCCCTCCCTCTCCCCTGTCCCTACTGATTGTGGCTCAAATTTGAAGAGCACAAATAAATGGGTGGTGGAAATTAAGGTGCTGACGTTCATGGGTTATGGCTTGGGTTAGGTTGGATGGTGAGAATAAAGGAAGTCCCTTCGAAATTTTATAGTTCATACTAGTTGGCTATGTTGGGAAAATGAAACAAAAGACCTTCTTGACTCAGTTGCTGCTGAAGATGTTGAGAGTTAAGGCAATATGTCTTGTATTAATCGCGTTCATGTTTTCTGCCATAAACTTCACAATCACATGACTTCCCCCCGATGGTTAAACTATACTGATTTAATAGAGCGTGCCTCAAATATAAAATGTACTACGTGAAGCTGTGTGAACTAATTTGACGAGTGAAGAGACTCAGAGAACATAGTCAGACACTCGTACACAATCATTAATGGGGGCTAACGGGGGCATGGCCAATCCCAAAACCAGTTGAATGGTTGAAACTGGAGTGATCCAACTTCCCCTCCTTTAATTTCTTTTTGGGGCTCAGATCGATCAAGTATTCTGAAAAGCAATTGATCTCAGATAAGGTACTTTTCAACCAACCAGATTTGCACAGATAAATAACCTGAGGAAACCTATGTCGCCTGTACTTAATCCAGATGAGTCAACTGAGGTAAGGTCACTTCATACTAATGATTTAACTTAGAGAGTATTGAGACATTTTTTTAATTTCCCTTTTTGTCTTTCCCACTCCAGCAGCATGCATAGAGTCATATACTGATATAACTACCAGTAACAGTAAGTATTTGCTCAGTTTATGCATTATCCACCAAAGAATGACAATGACTAGAAAGCTTTTAAGTCATAACATGAGGAGACTACAGTAGTCAGTAATTCTAAAGTTCATTTAGCATTTAATTTTCACGTTTTTGAAGCTCCTCTGCTCAAGCATTCTAATGCAAGAGGAAAGGTAATATAAGATTCACAGTTTAAACTACTTTCACATAAGTCAGTCCATCCAAATAAGTTGGAGTAGTTATTGCTCCATGATTACATTGATGTCTTTTTTTTTGGCAGAAGAAGAGACGAAAATTCACATAAGCTAGTGTTGATGTTTGGACGCATAGAAAGGTAGATGCGTGAAGTGATGTGGATCAATTGCAACCAAGTATGCTTGAGCCTGACATAATCAATGATGAGTTTGAATTCCTTCAGTCTGTGAGAGATGTTATGAAGTGATCTGGGCATGTGGGTGATGGGTAACTGGTGAGCAAAAGAGGGTTCATTGAAGCACTTAAAACTGCACCAGAAGAGAATCTAACTGAAGAACTAGGAAAAGGATGACAAGAACCATCTAAAGACCTTGAACTTGACCAAAAGAAAAAATAATAATGGAAGCATCTTTTAATTATTTATTGTAATGTGATATGATTATTGATGGTTTTTGGGACTCTTTTATCAGATGGTTATAGGATTATAGCTCATCTCTTCATTTTGAATTTTTGCCAGTTATTAGTCAAAGGAACATTCCGACATTTGAGTTGTTCAGAATAACAAATATTATATATATATGTAATCAGTGAGAAATTTCTTCAGATCATAGACATGTTTGAATGTAAGATTACATTAATGTTGCTTTAGATCAAATCCAGTACAAGAATAACTTTAATTTACATGGGTGCGGTTAGGTGGGAGTACTTAAAAAATTTGAAAGGTCAACTGGTCTGTTACTGATTACTCTTTTAAAAAGCAATATGTCAGTGGATTTCAGTTCCTGCTGACAGAATTGATGATATTAGAAGAAGAGTACTAACGTTGTATAATGTACATTTGTAGTTATGGAATGGTTGGTGTGTTGTTGGTAACGCTCTGAAGCAATGACTAGGCTGTAGAAAGCCACGTTACGTACCAAAAGCCTTTATTAATTATTAACAAGTGCGGGGGGTTGGTTAGCGAAGATGTGGCCAGAAAAGCTTCATACGTAACGTAGGGATTGCAAAGGTACCTTATCCTCTGTGCAATCAAGGCGGTGCACTTAATACACCTAACTCTACACCTACCTCAATGGCCGTTGCAACTCTTTATCTCCCTTGCCTACTATTAAAATTGGTAATTGTAGAATATTCCTTTGCGCATTTTATTTCTTAGCTTAACACACTACCCTTTTTCTACCAACTTCCCTTTAGTTAATTTTTTTTTTTCTGGCCATAAAAACCCTAGAATATGAATTCTTTAATTTTGTCTCCTACGTACTACTAGGTAGTGCAGGATGGGCGGGCTTAATTCAAGTTCGGACCGATTCGACATTCAATTTTATACGAATTGGGCTTAGATTTTTGGTCCTTTTCGAGTGCAAGACTTAATTTTTTTTTATTTTTCGGCTTGAATCCAGACTTAGGTGATGTTTGATAAATTTAAAATTTCATATCTGAAAAGTTAAAAAGGTATTTTTTGTGTCTGAAATCTGAAAAGAAGCATACATGTTTTTTAATATTTTAGAGGCTCTAAATTCATAAGTTTATTTGTGTTGGATCAACGTTTTGCCATCTGAAATTTTCAATATCAAAATAATATTGAAACAATAGAAATAAAAAATAATGAATTAATAAATGAAATAATTAAAATTAAAAATGATTAATGACTATAAAAATATTAAATTAATTAATAATTTATAATTTATACAAATAAAAATTAAAATAATTTTTAATAATTAAAAATAACTAGTTAATAAAAATAATTAATAATTAGTAATGTTTAATAAAAAAATAATTATTAAATATTAATAATTAATAAAAATAAAAACAACTAATGTTTAATAAAAAATATTAAAATAACTAATAATTTATAATTAATAATATTATTATTACTACTCACCGAATTGTCATGGCGATGGCGGGAATATAGGAGAGCGACACAAACAGACAGAGAAAGTGCAGCAGCGGTGGTGGTGATGGAGCTTCGTTAGGTCGAAGTGAGGGTTTGGTTCAAGTTACATGAAGGACAAAAACATGTAATATTAAAATTTCTTTGAGGGCATTTATGTCTTTTATGCACCTCTCTATTACATCTGAGCGCATTTAAGTGCCAAGCTATGAACTTAAAATTTCATATCTGAAAATAGATTTTAGATCAATTTTCAATGCATTAAGTGTCAGGCTACGAACTTAAAATTGCCATCCCTACGCTGAATAGCTAAAGCATTTAGATAAACCTTTCTTGATTTAGATTATCTAAGGGTTAAGGCTTCATTTAATAACACTTTTCAGATTATCAAACGAAGCCTTAACCCTTACATAATCTAAATCAAGCAAGGTTTAGCTGAATGCTTTAACTATTTAGCGTAGGGATGGCAATTTTTCCCATCCCCGACTGGGACTTGATTTTCCCGACCCGATGGGTTGGGGATGGGGATTGTTTTGGTAAGGCAGGGATGGGGATGGGGATTAATAGGAATCCCCAATCAGGGTTGGGATCGGGGTTGGGGATGAGGATTGAGGTCCCCACCCCGCCCCGACCCTGATATATTATTTACATTATATATATTATTTATAATTTAAAATTTTTATTTATTTTAAGTAAATTTATTTTCAAACAAATACTATTATCTAAAAAAATTTCAAGGATTCAGGTCCCATGGGAAATCCATCCCCGTCAGGGATCGGGGATGGAAGATAAATTTTATCCCCAGTGGGAATCAAAAACAGAAATAAGAGTTAATTTCAGAATCGGAGGTGGGGACGGGGAATACATCCCCACCCCAAACACACCCGTTGTCATTCCTAATTCAGCGTGCTGTATGATTTCACACCAGTATTAAATATATGAAACCCATATTTCATATTTTTTTACATAGCCCATAAATTTAGAACCAATCATTAGTTCCACAACCTATTGAACAAGTAAAACATTCAACTAATCCAAATTTATCCAAACCTAATGGAATTATTGACCAACCCGAGCCTAATTCAAATCAAAGCCCAACCTAAATACTTTAAATTACAACGTAAGCTGAAGTCAGATGAAAAAGATCGAACTTGACTTTAGACTAGAACTAGGCCCATGCCTTAGGCTCAAATCATAGCTTTGGCTTGGATTGACCGTAAACCCAGGCCAACTTGCACAGGAAGTCACTTTCTTAATTTCTTGTCCACGTAAATGGAGGATTTAGAGGAGGACAAATGGTGACCTAATAATCAATTTGTTACAAGGAAGAATCCTTTCCTGTGTGAACTCCTTTCCTCCAAGGCCAGAAGACAAAATAACGGGCGCCACGTTGAAGCACATTTCTGGCCCAGAAGCGTTAAAATATATTCTTCTTTCAACCTAACTTTGGTATGCAAGTTTAATCTTCATTTGATAGAAAAGACTCAACTCAACTAGTTACATGAATGAATTCCACTCTTTTATGCAAGGATCTTCTGGAACATCTTATAGAAAAACGTGCATGACCATGATTTTGTGGCAAATATGAAAATATATATATATTCCCTCTTAAACTATCTTTAATTCTTATTTATTCTCTCACCCACTTTTTATGTACATCTATGAAAGTTTTAATTAAAATTTTCAAAATAATTTAAATATTATAATAAAATTATATACTAACTTTAAAATATTTATTCAAAATACAAAAATTAATTATAAAATATTTAATACTATTCATATTATTAATAATTCTATACTTTTACAAAATTCATCATGAAATTATGTAGTAACGATATAAATTATAATTTTATGAAATATTCAATTTAAACTTTATTCAAATAATAAAAATTTAACATTCAAAAATAAAACATTATTTAAATATTTCAATAACTAAATATCTTAAATAACAAAACACTAAAAATAACTAAATAATTATATAAAAATATTTAATATTACATAATAACATTAAAATAAACAAAATTCAAATACTGAAAAAATTTAAATATGTTATATATTATTTAAATATTTAAAAAACAAAATATTTAACATGACTAAATTTTAAATAGTTAAAATAAAGAAATTACATAATAAATTAAAAAAAAAATCTCATAACTAGAAAATTAATCATAATAGATTTTGTAATATTCATATTAATAATAATTTAGTACTTTACAAAATTAATGAGAAATTATGTAATAATAATACTAATTATAATTTTATGGATTATTAAATTCAATAAATAATTAATAATTTTACAATAAAAGTGTATATTCATTATATATTTATATATATACTAAAATTAATATTTATTTTATTTTCAGTAATTATTTATTTTATTTTCAGTAATTATTTATTGTATTTTTTGATAAATATGTTTTCATTAATTATTTATAAATCTATTTTTGTTTTGTTACTTAATAGTAAATTGCCAATAATTATTGAAGATTAAACAACTATTATTTAACTTTTGAAATTTAATTTATCATATTTTTGTTATAAATTTATTTTTAGAAATTATGTATTTTAATAATTTATTAATTAACATTTATTAGAGATTAAATTATTATTTGAGATTACACTATTTATCATGGTTTTAAAAATTGACCTAGGAACAAATTTGTTCTAGCTATCAGTTTTCGAGTCAGCGGTTCGACCATCAAGTCGAACAGTTTGGACGGTTTGCAACTTTACATTATTGGTTTGAAGGAAAAAGGTAGGAAAAGGAAAAGGAACAGTTTACCTTCTTACCAAACAGATTTTTAGTTGTAACGGATGTAAACATGAATTCCAATAAAGCATATGTTTTTTTTTCTTTTTTTTTTTATCAAAAGCCCACTTAAATGCAAATTTACTTCTTTTTTATTGATGTACTTTTACATCTTATTATCAATGTAAATATGCATTGGTCTGTCATTTTGTCAATGCATAAATGTAATGTTGCCAAATATAGGCAAAAGTGAACCAGAGTGCAAATTTACCCCGAACCGGGATTTACACTCCCATTTGCATCGTTTCCAAATGCAGCAATAGGATTTTACTTTACCTAAACTGTAAAATGTTTTCTTCTACATTTGATTGCTTTTACATTTAGAACCTTACAACTTATCCAGGTAAATGTTTCTTGGGTAACATTTACTTGAGTAAATTCACTTACTCATGTTCTTTAATTCTCAGGTTTTCTAAATAAGCAAAAAAATTATATTTTTACCCATAAAAAAGTTAATATTAAAATGGACAAAGTTATCCTCCCAAGTGGAAAAGTTATTTACCCACCTACAAGATAGGTAAGTTTTACTTGGAGAAGTAAAACTGCTTTTACCATAGGGCCCTTCATAATGCAAAAAGAATATGATAACCCCCTATTTAGTGGTAAACAAATGGGGCCTTACCTTAAAATATCTTAAAAATAGTTTGCAAATCCAAGACAATATGCACCTTATCCGACCTCATCCATTAGATATTATACCAGGATCAAACCGACCCATCCCACCATAACCAAACCATCGAAAGCTTTATTAGCAATTAATTTGGGCTTAAATTGAATTGGCCCAATTTAGGAACCAATCCTACCCTGAAGATGATTGACCTCAACATCGTTTAGCCCAACTTAGAAGAAAAAAAATAAAAAATAAAAAATAACCATCCAATTAACATGAGGTGATTTGCTTTGGTAAGGAAATATAGTTACTATGATCCCGCTAGATTTCAGATTAGTAGTAATTATGGATGCAACTTTGGCGGGTTGGGGACGGGGCCTTAGGCCCAACCCTAAATTTGATCCACAGATTGAGGCCCGGACAACCCAAGGGAAGGGCGAAGGGTAGGGCCGCGTGATCTTGGTAGTTCTTCTGTTGAAGCTTCTTCTGTCTATGTTGATAGATCTTCTGCTTCTTAGCTTGTGTACTTTTTTTCAGTTTTCTTTATCTATTCTCTTACAAGAAAAAATAGCATTCCTACAACAATAACTTTTTTTTTGCTGAATCATATAAAATAACTTAATTAGAGAAATATGAAAAACAGGTATCCAGTGTCTCATTTTATTAAAGATTTTTTTAAATGATCTCACCCAGCCACATCAATAAAGAGGTGAGAAGGTTAATAAAAAGAAGGTAACATTTATAACACATCCGTGTATCCTGTATCCTATGATGTTGGGTACGCCAACATTAAGGAGAGAGAGACAAAGAGGGGTAGGTTAGAGTTTCTATTTTTGGCTTTTTGTATGCTATCATAAGATCGTTATTTTGCATTCACTTGGCTATCACTGACACTTTTCGCATTCCTCTTCGACCAAACATCTCTCTTGAGAGACTCGTGAAGATCATCTATGTCGATGTTTAACGTCGATGCCATTTCTTGAGAAAACGGTGCAATATAGGCGCCGCATTAGAGAAAGTGATGCTTCAAATAACACACTTTTGTTTGGTACTATTTTTTCAGAAAAATGTTGCTTCAAATATTGTCTTGAAAATTGGGAAAGTGTGGTCTGGAGCAATACCATATTTAATGTTTTTTGAGAAAACTGTGTGTTGTTGCCAGTGGTGCAATCATATGGCACTATTTTAGACGTTGGATAATATAGATCAATGTTGAAAACGTTGCTGCCAGCATTAGTACCAAATAAAACCAGTGCTGTTTTCTCAAAAAACGTCTATGTGACAGTACTGATTCCAAACAAAAAATAGGTACTTATAACTCCACATGCCCAACACCATTTTTATGAGAAAACAATGTAATGTTCCCAGCACCGATGCCAAACACTTACTTTAATGTTGTAAGTCTGTTACATAATTTTTTTTTTTTCCTTTTCATGGGGCTACACAACTGGGGTAGCCTAGAGTTCTGATCACCTACCAACAAAAGACATTCTACACCCGTCCAACATGATTTGACGCTGCACATCTTATTCATGGCTCCCATTTTATGGTGAGTACAAATCTCATGGTGAGATGTGCGGTGTTAGATAATGTTGGGAAAGTGTTGAAATGTCTTTTGTTGGTAGGTGATCCCAACTCGGTAGCCCACCCCCCTCCCTCAACCCCCAACCCTAGTGGTAGTGGGATTTGATCCCAAGTCTTTATTTTGAAGAATTAAAAAAAAAAAAAACTTCGGAAAAGTACATTGCAACTCATTGCAGAATTCTGAAATTACAACCCCCCATAGTCTACTAGTAGCTCCCCCTATAAATTGCATCCTGCCCGTAGAGTTGGTATCAATCCACGGTCAGGATTCATCCCACCGATGGGACTAAGAATTCTGAGGTAGACTGAACAGTCATTCTCCCAAAAACCTATCTCAGGTCTCTATGCTATGATGTAGATGAGAATAGTAATGGTAAAAGTTTTTAAAGACCACATCTCTCACTTGGATTGGTTATCTTCACAAAGTTGCATATAAAAAAAAAAATATGAAAACAAAGGAGAGGAGTGTGACGTGGGTAGTATACAGATAGGATTTTGTCGGATCGGATCCATTCATATCCAAAATCGATCCAATTACTTAACGGATCCAGGTTTCATGATCCATTGTGTCTTGTATAGAACTAATAGATATCGGAATCCGTCGTCACTCATAAAACAAATTCAAATTCAGATCGTATCAAATTTGATGAATTTACAGCCCTAAGCCTATATTTGCATTTGATCTATTTGTTAATTGTAGGGGCGTTCAAAATTTGGTTTGGTTCAATTTGGAAGGATCTTATATATATATATATATATATATATATATATATATATATAATAGGACTGCTCTCTCTATGTAGGAAATGGAATCTATTTGTGCAAGTAGATTCTCATGTGAGAGCAATTCTGTAATTAATTACAGTAATTAATAGAATCTACTGATTATTACAGTAATTTAATAAGTATATAATTAATAATTACTGTTATTATAAATATTTTTAATAACTAGATATTTACTTAAAATTATAAATACTACTAAATTACTAATTACTAATTATTACAGTAATTTAATAAATATATAATTAGTGATTATAATTAATAATTACTGTTATTATAAATATTGTTAATAAATAGATATTTACTTTAGTTTTACTTTAAATTAAAATTATAAATATTGTTAATAAATTTAGTAATTAATTTTATATTAAAAATAACTACAAATGTTATTAAAAGTATTGATTATTTAATAAAATATTATAATTATTGACTTTTACTGATAAATACTATTAATTTAATTTAATTTTGGTAATTATTAATTTAATGAATATTGTTAATAAATCATATTCATAAATTTAATATTTATTGTTATATTAAAAATACTAAACAATATTATTAAAACTATCATTAATGATTATTTAATTAAATGGTGTAATTACTTACTATTATTGATAAATGTTGTTAATAACATTCTAACAACCAACAGTTCGATCGATCGGTTCAAATGGATGGATCGTTCTGACAACAAAAATTACAAGCAAAAAAATTACAGAACCGTTCTAATCACCGGTTTTCGAGTCGACGGTGATCATCCGGTTCGAATGGACGACCCGTTTTGATAACAAAAATTATAGGCAAAAAATTGAGTTTGTGAGGTCCATTAAGTAGTATCATACGTGTTATGTCATTCGAGCGTGTGACTCATATAACCCTTTTGGGTCGATGGTTCGACCATTCGGTCCGAATAGACGGCTCGTTTTGACAACAAAAAATTATGGAACCGTTCTGGCCACCGATTTTCGGGTTGACAGTTCGATCGTCTGGTTTGAACGGATGACCCATTCTGACAACAAAAATTACAAGCAAAAAATTAAATATGTGAGGTCCATTAAGCAGTATCGTACGTGTTATGTCATTCGAGCGTGTGACTCATACAACCCGAAAATGAAATCATTATGGCCACCGGTTTTCGGGTTGATGGTTTGACCATCTGTTTTGAATGGACGGCTCGTTCTGACAACAAAAATTAAAAAAGGCCAAAAACCATTGATCATGTCAATGGGTTAATGGTTCGACCACTCGGGTCAATGGGTAGTTGATTGATTCAACGATTTTTTGCTAGGGACTGGGATTGGGGGTAAAACGAAATTGGTTGCCTAGACAATTCCCAATTAAAAAAAATAAAAAAACAGACGACCTGTTCTAAAAAAAAATACAAGCAAAAAATTGAATGTGTGAGATCCATTAAGCAGTACCATACATGTTATGTCATTCGAGCGTGTAAATGGAACTGTTCTAGCCACCAGTTTTCGGGTCGACGGTTCAACTGTTCGGTTCGAACATATGGTCTATTCTGACAACAAAAATTAAAAAAAAATGACAAAAAACCATTAAATGGGTCAACGGTTCGACCGCCTAGGTTAATGGGTTGTTGATCGATTCAACGATTTTTTTCCATGGACCGAGATTAGGATAAAATAGAAACGGTTGTTTGGATGGTTCCCAATTAAAAAAATACCAAAAACCATTGAATGAGTCAACAGGTCGACGGTTCGACCGCTTAAGTCAATGGGTCATTGACCGATTCAACGGTTTTTGACCAAGGATCGGGTCAGTAGATCAACAGGTCGACGGTTCCATTCGCAAGGCCCCTCCACTAGTCTTAGATTAAGCCAGTAAAGTATGGTTAAACTAAGCCATTTTAATATAAAAATCAAACCAAACCAAACTGTTCTATTATGGTTTGGTCTAGTTTTCGATATGGTTTGGATCATTCTATTGGGTTTAATCCAATTAGAAAGCCCAAATAACATGCATACCTACATAAATAACAAATATAATATAATTCAAATATCAAATTGAAAAGTTAACAAGAGCCACTTATTACTATTATATAAATTACATTCACGCTTCATTGAACATAGGCAACTCCTTGGACATCAAAATACAATTTAAAAACTAAAATAAGCAACAAAAATGTATGAAATATTAAATGAATATATAAACATTTGTATTATCTATATTATACATATAATTAAATATGTTATTATTAATTCATTTTATGATTTGATCAGGTTTCTAAAATTTAAAAGACCAGACCAAACCACAAAATTGCAATATGAGGAATTCTTGGACCAAATAAACCGTTTTAAGGCTTCAGTGCGGTTTGGCAGTCTAAACCATATAATGAACACCCAATTCCTAATTTATTGAAGGTTAAAGACCTAACCATGCCCTAAATTTTCACTATTTACTTAAACATACCTTGGGGTTTTTAAAATAGACTTAAATGTACCTTGTGGTGGGCTGACCCACTAGGATTTTAATATACACTCCATTAGTGAAACGTCACATGTAAATCCATACAAAATTTGAAAAATCCTGCTTTCCCTTCTATGTTCTTCATGAGATTGCTTTAAAATTTTAAAATTGTAGTTGCCTACAACCAAATAGTCACACCTGATTAGGCCTCTTACAAGTTAGACAATTAAACATGACTTTGTTTTATTATGTTTACTGACAAAACCTAGGTGCAGTCATCGTGATGATACAACGGTATAATACGCCCACAAGAATTATTCTCTTTTGGTAAACATACAAACCGATATACCCACCACTGAGAGTTTGTATAAATGAATAATAAAGTTTAATACAACAAAGCTGTGTTTGGGTGCAATGTAAATTAATTTGCACTGATGCGAGACCATGGCAGTGCAAATGATTTGAGTATAAATTCTGACCTATTTTAGTTTTAAGTTTTAGCTTATTTTGTTTTATTACAGTATAAATGAAGTAAATTAAGACATGAAGCAAGTAAATTCCAAAATAAAATTAAACAAGAATTTGCATTTTTTACATTTGCACTCCTATGGATTTGTACTAGTGCAAATAAATTTGCAATGCAACCAAACACATCCCAAGGTTCAACCGAACGGTTCAACACAAGTGAATCATGATATACCCACCCAAGATTTTAAAAGGCTAAAGGTGTAATTGAGGCATAATGACCCAAAAAGGTGAGGCATAAGCTTCATAGCTTAAAAAAATAGCATATGATATATCAAGTTAGAATGATAGAATGTACAAATATTCACAAAATAGCAGTTTTATAAGTAGTAAGTTCCAACATTTAATCGTTAAATAAAATAATAACTAATCAACTAATAATTATAAACATTTTACATTTCATGTTTCAAAATACAAACTTCTCAAATTATTCAAATGATTAATTTAGAAGAAAATAAACATATGAAGAATCTATGGTTTGTTTGTAATGTTTATTTCCTTGTTGGGTAGGGTTGAGTGTGCGAGGGAGAGCTTTGTATTCTTTGGGTTTGGGGCAAGGCAGGTTACGTTCTCCTCTGTATCTATTTTCTTGCCTTTTGAAAATGGTTAATAAAATTTTAGTGGCCATCCCTCCACGTGAAGTAAAGTTTGGGGCTAAAAGATGGTTTAGAATAATAAGAAAAAAAATATTAAGAGAAACTAATAGAACTTGATTGACCCTTTTAAAAGGCTTAAAACAATGTACCCATCACCATGGTAAACCACGAAACACAAATATTCATCACAATTAGCCAAATCTCATGATCTCTCTCTCTCCATATATTCTCTCTCATTTTCCTTTTTTATTTTTATTTTTCCATCCATCTACGAGGGTAAAAGTCCTTCAAACATTCGAAGGCATCAATTTCCGTCATTATCAAGCTTGAATAGCTTGATTAAAGACCCTTTTCTTCTCCAATTTAAATTGGAAGTAATTGGTGTCGTCTCCCATCATCTATTGACTGACGGCAGTGGCTTTGGGTTCCAGATCGAGTTAGGACTCCCAAGGATGCTCCCTTCATCACTAAATGCAAGTAAGTCCTGTCATTAGTTTTTTCTTATCTGAAATAATAGAGAAGGGTTATTAGGGCTTCACCCATGGCTCTGTGCCTCTCCCTTCACTAGTATAAACTAGTCCAAGAGAAATCAAGGGGAGGGAACTCCGGTAGACCTGTTTATGGGCCAGGTATCCCAACGGGCTAGCCCAACCCAGCCCGTTCTATTATATGATATTTTATAATATTTATATTATTATATAATATATGATATGATATTTTATATATTATAATATATTATTTATATGATTAATAATAAATAGAATAATATATAATACATTTTTGCTACTAACGTTATTATTATAGGGTCCAAATTAATTTATCCTCTCCTTCAAATTTGGGCAAATCCAATGCATAAATGTGAGAAGTTGTTCTTAAGTCAAACATATTAGAGATCTTGGAAACATTCTACTTATGGGTTTGCTAATCAATCAGATCACCCACCCATCTTTCTAGGTCAGGATTGAACCTGGGGCCCATAGGTTTAAAAGAAGGGAACCCCAACATCTAGGTGCCATCCCATAAATCAATATTTTCCCCATTAGAGATGTTCCAACAAGCTCCTTTCAAGATTTCTCTTCCTACAATCAGACTTTTGAATCCCCAAGAGCAGTTTGAGGAAGGTTTAAACAACCAAAAGTTCTTCCCTTGCATGTACTTTCCTTCTATCACTTGACTCTGCCTGTTATAATAGAATCTCTAGGATAGCTTGGCCAGAAGAGCTAGATTAAAGGCCTGAGGATCTCTAAAGCCTAATCCCCCATTAAACTTACTCTTAAAAGCTTTGGGCAAGCTCACTCAGTTGATTTTCTTTTGGGAATTTGATTCACCCTAGAGGAATTTCCTCTAAAATTTGGCTATTTGCTAACAAATACCTTTTGGGATTAAAAAAAAAATGACATACATAGGCCGAGATAGAGTTCAGAACTGATTTTACCACTTCTTCCGTCCCCGTAGATGATAAAAATGTAGACTTCCAACTAGTTTTGATATTCATCCTTTCACCTAAAAAGTTGAAGAGACCTATTTTTTATCTACCCATTGATGTTGGGAACCCAAGATAAATAGATGGTTTGCGTACCTTTTTAGTTCCCATGACTCCAGAGATAATTTTCTGAAATTTGGGGACTAAACAAGATTTCAGATTTCGAGAGATTCATCTTTTTGGCCAGAGACCTCATATTGCTTTCGCACTTCCACTATCATTCGTTCCTCCTTTTGCACTGCTTGCTTTTGAAAAAACAAAACAAATGAGCAATAGTTAGACCAATAGCGATTAAAAGCTCAATTCTAAAAATATTACCTGCGGAATGCATATTTTGAAAGGCAAGAGAAAGGACTTACGTGCGTAATAAGAATAAATATAGTGATAAAGGATCACCTATCTTAAGCCTCTGGAAGGAAGGAAACATTTACTCCAGGACTTACGATATGCATTGCATTACCCAACCAACAAAAATAGCTTCTAAACCTACCCTTTCCAAAACAAACTGAAGGAAATTCCATTCTACCTTGTCATAGATTTCATTCATGTCTTAGCCCAAGCCGGAATTTCTGGGCTTGGGCCTAGGATGTGGTTAGGCCCATCCTGAGCACAGGCCCGCATTAGATATGCAAATTTCCACCTAGGCAGGCCCAACCTGGACATATATGGTTAAATGGTATTTTATTTTATATGTAAATATTAGAATATAACACTTATAACACATATTGTATTTAATAGTTACATATAATATGAAATATTATGTATATTGAATAATTTATGTATAAAAGTCATAGGCCTGAAACCCAGGTCGGGCCTGACCTATAGCGTTTACAACGGGTGGTAAGCTTGGGCCGGCCCATGATCAACCCCAGCGGAAGGTCCAAGTGGGCCAGCCCAAAACTTCCCCAATCTAAAACCTAACTCAATTCAAGTCAGGTATTGGACTTTGTATGAATAGCAAATAGGAAACATGACATCACATAAACCTACAATGTATGAAAATATATTATAGACACATGCATATAGCGTATTGCATGTGCGTTTACTTAGATATTATATAGCATAATTATATGCATTACAAGATATTATATAACGGAGTAAGGCCTGAATTTATACATATACATGAACATGAAATGCAATGATATAATTTTTTTTTTTCTTTTTTCCTTGGTTGGGCTTGGGCTGGTTGTGTTCATTCGGGTTACCCAGGGCCTAAACCTTAGACCAACTCAACCAGCGTCAGGCCTGACTCTCAAGTTGAGGTTTTATATATGGGAAAACCTGTACTGCCGAAAAAACATGATACGGGAGGCCAGAAGGGGCTTTGACCAATCCAAACCCTCTTATGATTTTGATAAATACTATCTGATTGGTTACCACTTTTATGATACCAGTTGATTGGTTTCAGATTTTTTTGATATCATAGTTAAACCTTCAATATATAGCCCTGAAGCTTCAGAATAAATGGTACAAAATTGGGGTTGGGCCAACTTAAGTCGTAACATTAAGAGGGTTTGATGAAATGATTGGTTTTGTTAAATCGCCATTGCTGAAGGATCACCTTGCTGGGCAATTAACAGCTATCATGCTGAAGTTCGAGCTCTGCTAGGAGAATAGCAAGAGGCCTTAGCCAACAACATCTCCCATCTTTTGGCATATTCTGATAATGAATTCTTAGTAAATTTGGCAAATACTGGCATAACTGCTCAGTGGATCGATCAGTTGCACAAGAATCATCTCAAAAGACTAATCCCCTCGTTTAGTTTTGTATCTTTTGAACATGTTCATAGACAATGTAATCAAATGGCCCATATTTTTGCTTCTATGTCATGTAAGGGCCAATTTAAGTTACACTACAACTCACTGCTGTCACCTCGTGTAACTTTCTGCTTATAAATATATAGTTTCCTTTTTTGAAAAAAAAAATCAGCAAATTTGTATTTAATTTTTGGGAGAATGATGGTTCAGCCCAGGGTCAGAATTTGTAAGTTCAAAGTACTGTTGGAGTAGGTGCCAAGCTTGGAATTTATGCCAATTTACGGGTGAGCATTGATGCATAAAATGTGAGTATTTGACATTTTGAATATTTATAGATCTGCACTGTAATTCAAAAATCTGCTAATGTGGCAATTACTTTTGTTTTTAAAAACAAAACCAATCATGTCATCGAACACCCCATAAGTGGTAACAAAGGCACAGGAAACCAGGGTTTTACTGAATTGGTGACGTCTTATGACTTACAGGTTTGGTCAATATGAAGTAACCTGGAGTCGGGATTGACCTAAAGAGGCACGCTTAGCTGTTGGGCCTAAATCAAGACTGAGATGCGCGCTAGGCCCAATAGACCTTTATTTGAATCAATTTTAATAAGATTGTAATTTTAATTGTTTTATTTTTAAATTTTTAAATAAAATAAAAAACATAAATAAAATGGTTGACATTATAAAAAAATTATGGGGAATGGGAATCCCCATGGGGACGGGGATGGGATGGGGATGGGAAGTGGCTCCCCATCCCCGCCCCACCCCGTTGCCATTCCTACATTTCAGTGAATAACATCAATAACCAGAACTAACCAATTTTGAACTTAAATTAAGCTCATAAATTGAAAGGATGTTACGGGATTAGAATGAGTGGTGTACCCCATATGGAGATGTTTCCAATACATGGTTGGAATGTGTTGTGGGGTACCGATGTGAGCACATTTTAAGGAACAGGTATCAAAAAAACTTCCAAGGGTTTAGTCGGCGTGTTCATAGTATGTGCCTATCTGATCGGATTGTTAACTTACATGAACATATTCCATTTGTTTCCGTTAGAATGGGAATTGAAATTCATTGAAATTTGAATTGAAAATGGTCTGTTCTGCCTTTTTGGTTCAGTTGGAATGGATTCTCATTCCTAAGGGAGGGGAGGGAATGACCATTCCCTCAAATAAGAAAATGCTATTCCACCAAAAATAGGAATGAAAGTCCAATTCTATCCAATCAAACAGTGACAATCAGAATGGTCCCAATTCCGAACCCTTATTCTCACAAATGAAACGGACCCTTATCTCTTTTCAACAGAAACAGAATATGGCCCATTGTCCACAAGAACAAATGGACAAGGCTTGACATTTGATTCATTATGGACGTAGATCATAATTAAATTACCCAAAACGTTGAGGAACAACAAGGGAAAAGCATGGAATTTGGCTTTTGACCTAAGATAGATACATATATAATCTCGTGTTAGACAAATGCTTGAACACATTATTGCCAAACTTTGCCAGTCCTGATTATTTTGGCTAGCTAATTGTGCCTGACATTAAAAGACCAAACGGAGCCCATTTTTTAAGTTGGCTCATAATTATTTTCAAACTTGATGGGCCTACATTTACATCTCAAGAATCAAGATCTGGCTTAAAGCAATCTCCTGTCGTAGCCTTTTCGTAAAGGGGCTAAAAGCTAGAAAATGATTAACAGGGTGCTATGGCCTATGGATGGTTCATGCGTTCTACCATTAATTATTTACATGGTGTTTGGAAGTGTAGATATTTTTTGAAACCGATTTTTAAGAAAAAACGCTCATACTTTTAAGGCCTGTTTTTCATAAAAAAAATGCTTTTGTTATGTAGGCAGTGAGCAATATTATATTGTTTGGTAAGGTAATTTTTATCACCGTTTTTTATGTATGTACTGATAGATAAGTATCACATAGGATACACATCAGCCAACCATTGAAAGAAACGATTCACGGACATTTCATGCATTGGTGGGGTTCTGATTTTCAAGGCATGCCTAATTTTTTAATAATCGGCTGAACCAAACAATGAAATACATGGGCATTTATTGAAACGCCTATGTAGATCCGACGTAGCACCATTTTTTTTTTTTAAATCGGCCACGATTCCAAACTTCCCCTTAATGTTATTATTAATTTCCACAATCGCTGGAAATGCCCGTTTGATCTGCTCGATGACTTGAGAATTGGGATACCATACCTGGCCTCTTCCATGTTGCATAAGGGCAATAACACGCACTCCCTTACACCGACACCCACGTACTGAGTCATTGTCCCTTCTTGTGTGTGCATATATAGCTTTTGCCGCTCGCTACTGATGGTCCAAACTGGTCCCATATAAAATTTGGTTGAGACTTGTGTGCTTTCGTTTTGTGGCACCCATGCATTTAACTTTGAAGTTCCATTCATACCAACCTGAACCTCCCTTGAATCACTGACTTATTAATTTTTCATCGTCATTGAATTCATGTGAAGTCAATGGTGATAGGAATGCAAACGGATCAGATCGAATTTGAATCAGGGTAATTTAAATCCGATCCGATACTATTCATCTCGGATCTGATCGGATTTGATAGGACTTGATCTGAATTTGAATCTTATCGAATCTGAAAACAAATTAGATTTTTGGATCTGATTTGTTTTCTTTAAAAAATAATAAATTATTTAAAGAAAAAATAAAATATACTAATTTAAATAAAGAAAAAATAAAAAATATAAGTAGATCTGATTTGTTTTCTTTAAAAATTAATAGATTATTTAAAAATAAATAAAATATACTAATTTAAATAAAGAAAAAATAAATAATATAATAAATTTATAAAAATATAATATAAATAATATATTTATAAATAAATAAATAACATATATATATATATGTATAAATGTATAACATATCAGATCAGATAAGAGGGCAATTCAAATCCGGTCTAAAGATCTGACCAGGGGTGATCCGAATTTGACCAAATAGCATCGGAACGCTTCGATCCATTTGCACCCCTAACCGGTGAGTTTCAACTTTCAAACTTGATTGACTGTAAAGAGAAAATGTCACCACATTGCGTCGTCCCCTTTAATGTGCTTTGCACCTTCAACATGTTAACTACATGAACTGCGCTCAGCGTTATTAGTAAATACTAAATATTCTACATGGAATCATTCAAACTAAAATAGTTGAAGATTCCTCCTCGTTGCATGTTCACATGGAATAGTGCAAATTGTGGTAAATTCCTCTCAACGTACACCAATAACTGATGCCCATGTTCATCTTACACTTGCACCGTTTCTCGTGGGTGGTCGGAACATAAATTTCACTAAGGCTGTGTTTGGTTTGAAGGAAAAAGCAGAGAACCTTTCTTCCTTTCTCTACCTTTTCCTTCAAACCAAATATAGCCTAAGGTTAAAGGAATAGAAAACATAATCCCAAGTACGTCTGGGTCGGTGCGGCCTGCTGGCTGCTGCTATTCTGATTTCTGAGAGAGATTAATCGTGTACTCTTTTCCGTTTCCAGGTTCTCCGCTTGTATGTATTCTTTTGATGGGTATGCCACTCGGGTATGTTGAATTGCTAATTAGTGATCAGCATGAAATCGGATTCAGTCAGTGCAAAGCGCGTTCAAACAACTATCCTAATCTTGTATCAGGAATATTTTCTTACGAAATATAGTACAGAAGTATAAAAATGTTCCTGATACAAGGCTGTAAAAGTTGTTTGAACAATGTTGGAATGGGCCTTACACTGACTAAAGCCGATCTCGATCAGCATACATTGTTCACCACACTCACCCAATCACACATACAGAACATCGGTTGTGTTGTGATCGTAGTCATCAATAGGGTCTGAGACTTATGTTTGCGTGTACCTGATACACTTGGAACCGAAATGGCCCACATCCATATGAATGATCACAACCGAAATGGTTATGATCATCAATACATTGCTGACCGCTGGTTCGGGTTATGTGCATTTTTTGGGAGATAGTGGAAGGCCCATCCATTAGTCCGAAATGGCCGTGAGTCGTTAGTTCAGTTGATCACTTGTCATCCTTCATTTCAAACATGTGGAAGTGCAGGCTTTCTATTATATAATGAATGCTGATGGATTTGTACCAAGGTTTTTAAAACTAGATGGACAAGTTTTCGGGTTGAACTTTTTGATCATTCAGTTTGAAGAGGCCGTTCATTATTATTATTATTATTATAAAAAATTAAAAATAAAAAAATAAAAAAATAAAAATGGCAAAAAATTATTGTTCGAATCAATGGTTTGATCATTCAGGTCAACGGTTTGTTGACTAAATCAACAGTTTTTGTAAAAAAATGGTTTTGAGGTGAAATGGAATTGGTCAGATGACTAATTCCTAGTTTTTCCAATCAGATCATCTAGTCCTGGCCCGGTTTTGAAAACACTGGTTTGTACTTGTACATATATCTTGCCACCAATAACCCACCCACCAAAAAGTTGCAAAAGAGGTTTTTCTATTTATGGTTCACTTATGAACCATGACATATAAGCATTGAATGTTTGATTCATTAAAGGATTCCACTATAATACTAGAAAGACATGATACCAGAAAAACTTACATCTAACCAAATTATAAAAAAGATGACCAATCACGTGGTATCCATCACAATTCATTGTGGTACTTTGATTGGTCAAAGCTCTTTGGTTATTATGTATTTTCTACATCATAGATTTTCCCTTCATGTGTACATTTATTTTCACTATTTACTTTTGATCCGATAGAAATATTATGACTAGAACCATATTGGTGTGTGACAGATACACATATATAACTGCCATATCATGCTTATATCAACAAACCATATGTAATATAATACGTATCTATTTATATACAATTATATAAAATTTATAATATAAATTTTATATTTTATATTTATATAATAATATACATGTATTATATGTGTATAAATTAAAAGTAATTACATTTTTTTTAATTTCTCTATTTTTTTATCATTTTTATACATGTATTATATGTGTATAAATTAAACCCGACTTTGTTTTTTTTTTTTTTTGCTTAATGAGTCTATACAACGAGGTATAGTATAGCACATCCTCATAATCCCCAACATTAGTCGCAAGTTACAATGGGATTTGATCGTCTTCACTACAGTCAGAAAAAAAAGAAAAGAAAAGAAAAAAAAAATTCAACTATCAACCATGCCACCATCAAATTTTCAGCAGGTTTATTATAACTGGATTCATTAGGTCAAACACGACTGTTCCAAGATCAATTTAGTTCTGGGTCTAAAATTACTGGCCCTATAAGGTTTGTTTAATTCTGGATGTTTCATATTTCTTGTTAGGTGTTCTGATTCTATCCAGACCTTACCCATTGACAGCCTTACATTTGCCAAATTATTGTAGTTTAAACTCTAAATTACGAACTTTTAACACTTTTTTCTTAATCCGTGTTTGATTTGAAGGAAAAAGTAGAAAAAGGAAAAAAAAAGATAGGAAAATCTTTACAAACAAGCGTTGGTGAAATCGGTGAACCTGAATGATTCCCTCAGGGGAGCAAATCCGGTGGTCAAGGTTGTGGGCAACAAAAGCTCCATTCCGGTGTCAATTCTTTGGCTGGAAGGTCTTGATGAATGGAGTAAAGATGAATCAGTCAACTTGGTATCTGTGGCACTCAGGAGACGTATCCTATACTTTCTGTGGGAGTGCACCAGAAACCCAAACACACCTCTTTTGAATGTCCTCTAGCAAGAGCAATTTAGCTAATGGCCCAAATTGGCTAATCCAGATGCCTTTACTGCATCAGGGACGTCAGATTTCTTAAACTGGTGGCGGGAAAGAAATCCTGGATTAAGGGACCTTAAGAATTTTTTCCATGGCTAAAATTTTAACCATCTGGAGGGCACTGTGGGATCATAGAAATGACATGATCTTCAAGGGCAAAAGTCTCCAAACCCTCTAGAGGTCAGAAGACTGGCGCGGATAAGTATGTTTCGGATACAGAGGCTTTCAATTGGCTTGAGTCCCAGTATCAAAATGATCACTTTTCTCTTTCTACCTACCAGTTCTTTTCAACTCTCACTCGCTAGCAATAGTAGACGGATCTTGGAACCCAAAATACTTGCTCAGCCTCTACAGGTTTGTACTTATTGTCTTACACATACAATGTTTGCATTGGACAAGAACAACAATGCCATGTTATTAATGCCACAAAAGCTGAAATCCGGGCAATCATCAGAGGCCTAAGAAGATTCATTTTGTTGGGAATCAGTCAAGCTACTCTTTTATCAGATGCAAAAGAGGTTTTGTTAAAGCTCAAAGGAACCACTAGAAACATTGGATGGAATGAACAGACTCTGTTAGAGCACATCAAGTATCTTCTTACTTTTTTTTGTGATTTAAAATCAATGTATGTAGACAAGAAGGATGTTAGCCCTGCTCATACTATAGAACTCAGTTTTTGATCCCCAGACCTCTGCCTCAGATAAATCACTCGAGGCCTTATTTTGTACCCTTGATTTTGATGTTTCTAATGGATCCTTTGCTTATAAAAAAAAAAAAAAAATGGTGACCGTAAGTCCGGAATCATATGTTCTCGTCACTGTAATTCAAAACCTATCTTGAGCTTTTGATACAAAATTCCCTCCTTTCTACAGATCCAAATAATGCAAAAGAGACAATGGAGATTGTGATTTTTGACCCTGTTTGGGGCGGGACCCATTTAAGAGAGAGAGGTGTGTTATTAGTTAGGTGGAGTGCAATCTACTTATCCCTATTGTTAGTACTAGAATACGTAGAATCATTTTAGGCCTCAAACATTCTGATTTCTCTGAGGGAACCCTTGACAAAAGTGAAAAGGTATTAAAAAGTCACCTCACTTTAATAAAAGTGGAAGAAAAGCCAAAGAAACGGTGGGGTCGACCGTCGACACTGGAGTCGACGACAGTCATGGAGAATCAAAAGGATAACTCCTGAGACTGACACCCACTCTTTACAGTTTCCGTATTTCACAATGAAAATTCAAGCCTTCAGTTCAGCCTCACGATGGTGTGCGTTGCAGACTTGCGGTTGCACAACACCAATTTCGTGGTCACCATGACACTCATTTAATTTCCCCAAAGAGGAAGAGGAGGTGATAGAATCTTGATGTTTAACCTTGGCATCCACATCAGAAAATTGAAAATTGAAAACATTAATTAGGTCCACCTTGGCATCCACATCAGAANACCTTGGCATCCACATCAGAAAATTGAAAATTGAAAACATTAATTAGGTCCACCTTGGCATCCACATCAGAATTTGGTGCATGAGATAAAGATTATTAGAAGAAGACTGATGGTGGATTATTAGTGTCAAATACTCTTGCGATCGACTTTGTGAAAAATGTGAGGTTTCACAAGTTAAAGACAAAAACTATCGTTATCTTTGAGAATCAAATTTGCATTTTGCTTCTTCCAACACCACCTATTTTAGCAGGTGTGAAAACTTGCAGTGCATATTTGCATCCTCACTCCTTTCACCTATTTTGCACTTTATAATTATTACCTCTCCAGTTAATTAAACCTCTGGTTTCTTTTCTAATAATAATAATAATTACCTCTCCAGATCCAAGGCTTAAGGCTTTCCCTTGATAACAACTAATATCTGCCTTTGATTGTGACTGCACAATTAGTGAACATGGTGTTTGGAAGCGTGAGCGTTTTTTGGGATCGATTTTTAAGAAAAAATGTTCATCTTTTTAAAACCCGTTTTTCATAAAAAAACCTTTCTACTACATAGGTTGTGAATAACACCGCTGTTTGATAAGGTGATTTTTATTACCGTTTTTCATGTATATATTGACAAGTAAACACCACATAGGATACATATCGATCAACTGTTGGAGAAAACGGTGGTATTTCATGTATCGGTAGGGTCCCGATTTTCGAGACATACTCAATTTTTTAATAATCGGCTGAATCAAACAATAAAATACAAGAGCATTTATTGAAATACCTATATGAATCCGATGTGACACTGTTTCTATGAAAAACGGCCACAGTTTCAAATATCCCCGAAACATTTGGGGGGCTCTGTAACTTATAAACACTTTCCTACTTTTGTTTCTGATTGCAACCCTCTGGAAATTATAAACCACAATATAAATATGGATGCATGGAAAGAGCCATATTTGCCAATTAAAGTGGATGGAGAATTAAGAAAACTTGCATTCTCTTATAAGTACCAAAACTTGGCAAATTCAATGAGTATCATCTCCAGAGGAGCAGTGTTGTCTTTATTCGACAGAACAAGTCTGGCGATTGGGACTTATGAGTTGTGAGCGAAGGATGCCCTCTTAGCCCCATTAAGTAGTTTGTCCAAAATTTTCAAAACACATCCCTTTTGGTTTTGGCATGGGGGGGTGTAATGTACTTTTAAAGCAAATAAGCAATTGAGGGCCTAGTCAAGACGGAACTAGTAGATAGACAGCAGGCTACCGCTACACCATCTATCTCCATGACTTAAAAAGCTGAAAGAAGTGACGAAGGCCACAAAAATAGTTCCACCAATATGGCAAAACCAAATTCACGGGCAACTCGGTGCCAATGAGAGCATGGCACGGGTCCTTCCATCTGGGCCGTGGTGGGGTTGGCTCTCGATTCTTCAATTCCATCAATCAATTGTATGAAGCCAAAGTCACACAAGGCAAAAGGACCAATTATCAGCCTAAAGGCTGCATTTCAAAGCAATGTAAATCAAAGAATCAAAGGTACTGTTCAATTTTGTAGGTGTTTAGAAGGAGCATGTAATTATGATCATGTAAAACTTTATTTCAGTTTAGATTTATTGGCGTTTAGATGGAGTGAAGTTTTACATCATGAATTGATGTAAAATCTCATCAAGCATAAAGTTTTATATGGATAATCGATATAAAATCTATATTGATTTTATCAATGTAAAACTTTACACTTTTTTACACCGATTTTAAAAAATATAACGATCTGGTTTCAGATGGAAACAAATTGGTTTGGATGCTCTGTTTTGCTACTGTGGTTGCTGTATGGAACAACCACTGTAGCTTAGAACTGGGTTAAGGTGGGAGCTTTGTGCCAACAGATTCAGACCCGAGACTAGATTAAAATATTTACACTTATTTAATTAATTACATTGTAAAATAGTGGGGTTTTTTAGAGAAAGGTAAAGTAATTTATTAAAAATGTATTAATTATTGTGAAATAAAGATGGTTAATAATTAATTACGCTTCAATTATAAATCACCGCAATTAACACATGGGGAAATTAATACTATAATTATTATGGTTAAATTCTTACACATTGTAATTATTTTTGTACTTAATTATGATTAAAATTATTGGGAAATTTATGCTACAGGACCCTCCTATTTGATAGATTCCCCCACCTATCACTACTTCCCAATTATACAACCTCATAAAAATTTATGACGTGAAGGAATCTATAAAAAGCTCATTATGTTAATTATTTTAATAATTCATTAGCATTAATTACTTCAAATTACCTTAATGATCATAAATTACTATTAATTTAGTACAAATGTTGTTAAACTAATGGAAATATAAATTATTATAAATTGATAATTTTTTTAATTACTATTATGATCAATTAACTACTGTTATTTACAATAATTATAATTTTAATAACATAATTTACATAGTAATTTATACCACGGTTCAAATTTTTGATACTTATCAAGCTGTAGCAGCTGATACATATTATATTGGTGGCCTCCCGGTATACCCTACAGGGAGAGTTTCGGTGGCTGACCTGGTTCAGGGGGGCCAGTACGCCCCAACCGATGTATTGACTTGTATGAATACTTTGAACCTTGATCTATATTCTAAAACGCAGTTGTACATGTTAGCATACCCCATCTTTCATTCTTAACCCATTTACTAGTTTTTTTTGGGAATTTTTAGAGTTTTTGAATTTTTTAAAGTTGAAATAAATAAGAATTACAAGCACCCTCATCACGTTTGTCTCAAATTATAGTACCTTTTAGGATATCTGTATTTTTTTTTTTAATTTTCAAATATTTACAATTTTGGATTTGTTTCAGCACGTTCCCCATGTTCACATCTATTATAAGTTTATTCTTTCAGGCTGTGTTTGTTTTAGATGTAAATGCAAATCAATCTAAAACTCCTATTTGTACGTGATGCGGCGCGATCCAGGCACTCCTAGCTAGCTGCTGACTGCCTCCTTGTTGGCAACGAGCGGCACCTAAGAAGATGACAGGAAGGATTCCCGGGGATTTGCCCGGTGAGAACACTCCGATGCTTAAGTTAGTACTGTGTATGAAAAGTAAAGAGAGAAACGAAGGCTAAGAGTGGAGGCCGCGCTTTATCACTATACTCGAGATATTAGAGGTCTCAAGAAGCCATTTCTTCTCTGCCATGAGGGCTTTTATAGGAGCGCTCTTGTGAGATCGGGCATAACCGCCACTGGGTCCCTGCCACAGCCGTTACCTGCCAGGGCTGCGCAGGTGGCCGTTGGGGACGTACTCCTTACTCGGGCGAGTGACATGTCCTCAAAGTGATAGGCACGCCTCCGCCTACTAAGAGACGTGGGCGCAGACTGTCGAAAGGACAGGGACTGCGCCGTCAATTAGGGACGTGGCCCAGTCTGACTGGTACGGTTTATTAAATAGAAGCTTCCTGAGGAATACTCATGCGGCCCATTCGTGAGCTACTTTGCAACGAGCTTCGAATACTTCAGAAGTACCCTTAGTAGAATTGGTCCTCAGGATGACTTGTCTTGTTCGGGAGCTCGGGCGAGCTGGTTTTCTTAGCTCGCAAGTTAAACTTTGCCTCGGAATATCCCTTTAGAGGACGCTTGGGGAACCCAGAGCTTGCGTTGTGGCGAGCCCCTCCTTTAGCCTGCTACCATGTAGCGAGCTGCTTTATGGGCCCCATTACTTAGTTGTACTGGACCACAATGCTGACTTGTCGCTTACGCTGAGTCAGCATCCACGTGTCGCCATTTGATAGGTCGGGTCAAATCATCCTTCATCAATTGCCCCCCACTCCTCGGGCTAAGAGTATCACCTTAGCGCGGGGAAGTTATGAAGCGCGATGAACTGATTTGACCGAAATTCAAACTTGATTGACTATCCCCATTAAATGCATTTGTGGGAATCAAGAGATCTTCTGACTTCTCTGACTTTTCGGATTCTGAAAACGTGCTGAGGTGGCCTTTAATTCCGAATGTCGTGCGGCTGCGACTACCTTAATCGTGGAAGATGTGCCGCCAATCGCCTTCAGTTTTCAGAAGACGTGCAGTCAGGGCGCCCGCGAACCATTGGATCTGCTTTGATCCGGGCCGTCGGTTTGAAAGGGCGAGGGCTATAAATGGGGAGCCTCCTCAGCCCTATCTCCTTCCACGCCATCTTGCTTTGGACTCTGAGGTTGCGTACTTCACCTAGTCTACTCGAGTTCTTCAGTCCGCTCCATTCCGTCTATTCTGGTGAGTCCCAATCGCCATCAGCCATGTCTGGGTACCCACGCCATACCTACCACAGGGGCGATAGCCAGGATGATGATGCTCCCTCGAGCTCGGGGGAGCCTGGGAGCATATCCCGGAAGCTCGGGAGGCCTCTGGCGACATGGCGTCCACTTTTAGGGGGAGGGAGCCTGATACCTTTGGCCCTTCCTTAATGACAGCGGAGAGACTCAGGTCTCTAATCCGCTACTTTCGCCTTCCTGGGGACCTGGTTTACAGCCTCCCTACTGGCAACTTCCCCGGGGAGCATGGTCCCAATGACGTAGTGATCTTTCAGGAACAGCTCGAGGCTGGCCTGCGTCTTCCCCTGCACCCCTTGATAGTGGAGGTGCTAAACCACTTCAACGTCACTATTGACCAGCTTCACCCCAACGCTATTCGAAACATGGTTGGGACTATATCCCTATGTCACGAGTACTGCCTCCCTTTGGACCTTGACATTTTCGCCTCTATCCTTTGTATAAAGAATGTTGCTCCTGGGGTTCCTCCGGAGAGGCACTTTTATTACCTCTCTCCCCGTCGCGGCTATAAGCTCTTGTACCTCTCTCCCCGTCGCGACTACTTTGTTGTCCGTATCCCCGAGGGGTGGCCCTTTCCCATAGCTTGGAGGGGCGCCATCCAGGACCCCGGGGCCGAGCTGAACCCTGATATTCGGAAAACGATGCTGTCCTGGACATCGGTAGGCTTCCTTTCCTCGGACTACTTGGCCGAGGAGAAGCTCGTGTAGGCAGGCTTGAGCCCGGGTAGGTCGGCCTTTTAGGTCGCGTAGTGTCTTGTGACTATTGTGTACACATGCATTTTACTTCCTGTTGGACTAATATCTTGTGGTCTTTTGGCAGCCATCATGTCTAGTGCCGATTCGCGCCGCCTTCTCTCGGGCAGCTAGAGACGCCAGGTGAAGAGGACACGCCTCGACCGGACCCCTCCTTCGGGAAGCACTGAGTTCGGGTCTGCCAAGCTGGTCCTGCCCTCTCCTCCGCCCAAGGTTCCGGTGCCCCCTCCTGAGGGGACTAGTGGGATCAACCCTGGGGGAAGCGAGCCCTCTCTACCAGGGGAGGCCCCCTTTAACCCCCTTCAACCCCATCCTTACCCCCGGTTCCCAGTGGGAAACTGGGAAGGGGTAAACGATTATCTGGTAGCTCGCCGGAGGAGTCACAAGGCAATCAATAACGACGAGATCGCTCAGTGGGGAAACATGGAGCCTGGGGATCTCTCTGCGTTCACCTCTGCCCACTGCATGGTGGTAAGTAGCCTTTTTCCCCTTTTCCCTCTCGTTTTGCCCTTTTTCGCTGTCTTCTGATCTTCTTTTTCGTCAATAGGTAAATTCTGCCATCCATGCCATGGCTCTCCAGACGCGCATCCATCGCGTTGACGCCCTCGACCAACGTGCTGCCAACCAGAAGCTCCAGGTCGAGCTCGATCGGATTCGGGGTGAGCTCCATCACACTCGCAAGGGGAGTGAGTCTCAGGATGGCGGGGGAGAGGGAGCTCCTTAGGCAATAGGTGCGGAACCTGGAGTCCACTCTTCTGAATCGAACCCGAAACTTTGACCAGATGGTGGAGGCTGAGCGAGAGAAAGCAGTCTGGGATTTTAAAGACTCACAGGAATTTCATGACCTCCAGGCGGAGTATGGCTCGGGTTCGTATCGCTCAGGGTTTAAGCTCTGCCAGTGGCTGGTTCGGAAGAAGTTCTCCGGGCTTAACCTCGACGGCATTTCTATGAAGGGTCTGTCCCCTGAGACAGCAGACCAAGCGGATGAAGAGAAGCCTGACTCTCCAGAGGATGAGGAGGCGGTTCCTTGAGGTGGCATTTCTCTAGGCTTCAGTGGCTTCCGGGTGCCATAAACCCGATCTTTCATAAGTTTTTCGGTTGGGCGGTTGTGCCCTGTGATGATCAAACCTTTCCCGAGCTGTTTAGCTCGGTTACTGCACTTGTTATTTTCCTTTTCTGCACTTGTTTGTTTTTTTTTTTGACAATGAAAGTCTCTTCCTTCTTCTGCGTATGGTGAACTCCCTTTATTTTTGCTAAAGCGATCTCATCATTTGGGTTATTGAAGTTACCTACCCAAAGTAGGGCTCTTCGGTAGGCGTTATCCCTATTTGTCACGTTTAAGGCCTCCGTGGTATACCGCGAAGTGATTACTACGTACGTCCGAACTAAGCATTGGTTGGTTATTCCTTAGTTTGACCGACGTATCGAGACGAGCTACGCTTCGTAGGGTTTAAACCCGAGCTGCTTATGCCTTTAATATTTCATTCTTTGCCTACGCCATTGAAGTGGCTGTCTTTCTTCACGCCGAGGTCTTTGTTAGCTCGATGTTTTGGCCCTTAGGCTTTGGGAGTGACCCGTGGCCCACCCTCGGAGTTTGCCCATGCCATAGAGGCGACTGGGTCCTCTTGTGGCCCTTAGGCTTAGGGAAGGACCCGTAGTCCGCTCCTGGATTCTCCCAAGCCGAAGTGGCGACTGGGGTCTTCTTGTGCCGAGGTCATGTTAGCTCGGCATTCTGGCCCTTAGGCTTTGGGAGTAGCTCATGACCTACTCGCTTCTTATAGAGAATATTGCCTCAAATTGACAATATTCCATGCTCGAGGTACTTGTTTCCCTTCGAGAGTCTCGAGCTCGTATGTTCCTTCCCCGAGCACTCGTTTCACTTGGCAAGGACCTTCCCAGTTGGACCCGTGTTTGCTAGTGCCGGGCTCGGGTACCATAACTTTACGAAGGGCCAGGTCACCAATGCGGAGGTTCCGCTTCTTGACCCCTGGCGTTATAGTATCGAGTTACTCTCTACTGGTAGGCTGCGGTCCTAATGTACGCGAGGTCCCTTACTTCGTCAAGTAGGTCGAGGTTGGTACGTAGCTCATCTTCGTTTGTTTGATCACTGTATGCTTCTAGGCACAACGTAAGTACTTCGATCTTTGCGGGGATCACTGCTTCGGTGCCGTAGGTGAGATTGAAGGGTGTTTCTCCCGGGGTGGCTTTCTCCGTGGTCCGGTAGACCCATAGGACACTGGGTAGTTCATCTGCCCACAATCCTTTAGCTCAGTCCAGCCGTGTCTTTAGTCCACGGAGGATGGCTCTGTTCGTGACTTCTGCCTGACCGTTTGCTTGAGGGTGCGCGACTGA
>NW_010729100.1:5121265-5192230 GCF_000365185.1 Nelumbo nucifera
ACAAAATAAATTTTCCTAATTTTTTGTAATTTCTAGAAATTAAATATTAGTGAAAAACCATTTCTATCAATACTTTTTGGCATGAAACCAGCTTATTTTGGTGCACAAATCTTTTTGCAGGTGTGAAAAAAGCAAACCCCATCCTCCAAAATTATTTTTTCATATCTTTTCCAATTTTTGGTAATTTTTAGTGATTAAAAATTAATAAAATTACAAAAAACCATTTGTAATTTATTAATACAGGCTCTTGTGCAAAGTTAAAAGTATATATATCAATTCGTATTGATCGATATGTATCATTTTGGGATTTTTTTGATATGCCTCTATAGTGAGTGTATTGAGGGTCTGACCGGTTCAAAGGATGGAGGAGACTTAAACCGGTTTCAAAAAAAAAAATAAAAAAAAAACAATATTGATTCACCTGATATGCCCCTACTGACATATTGATTATATCGATATTTTGAACCTTGCTCTCATGGAAAATTAATTGACCAATCGACTTTGAGTTTCCAGCTGGGGTTAAAAGCTTGGGATTACCACATCAACCGATTGAATTCATGATTAAAATAATTAAGGAACACAAACAATAGAAAAATAAAATTGCAAAATGATTAGTAAAACTTAATCACGAAAGATAAAAGTAAAGAAAAAGTAGAACTAAAAAAACCCAAGGCGTATAATGAACGATGGAGAAGGTGGTGGTGAGGTTTTTGAATGAAGAAGGTAACGCAATCCCTTGATTTATCAAGCCTGATCCAATCCATCCCAAATAAATTTATCAATAATATCCGAAAATTGGTAATCTGATTCCATATTTGATTCAATTAAAATTTGAATATGATTATATTATAATATTTATTGATTTTAATATATAAATTTTATATAATTATATTTAAAATAATATATATATATATATATTTAGTATATTATATTTATATTAATTTATTATATATAAAAATTAAAAAATAATTAACTTTTTATAATATTTTTATATCGTAAAATTTAAAACCGAATCAAATTAAATCTAAATTTATTAGAATTCAAATTCGAATCGGAAGTCTTTAAATCTAATTTGATTTTGAATCAAATTCAAATGTAAGATTTTAATAATCGAATCTAATTAGGAATTACAACCCTAATCCCAAACCTAAGTAATGACGTGAGAATACATCTATGATATTATAAACGTATGATATCTAAATAACTCGCCAATCAAAACTCGTTTGAACTTTGAATGTTCACTTAACTTAAACTAATCAACTTTTTAAGTGACTAAACATAATGAATTCAATTATTAATGACTTAATTGGATTCTTTAATTTTCTAAACGAATTTAAATATTAAAAAGGTGTCTATGTTTCCGGAATGCGAGACGCTTTAGGAGGGAAAGTAGGTGACGGATCCGTTCCTCACAAATGGGCGCGTCACAAACACATCTACCGTACATTGGGAACATCTCTCGTGAATATTCATTAATAAGTACGGAAAATAATTTCAATGCATGGTAGAATTTGCGTGTGAGGAGCAGATCCCGTCTCCGAAAATAGGGAGAGAAGGAAGAAAGGGTGATGGACCGGGTCGTGACTGTTACTCTGTTGGTCCTACCAGAAGTCTCAGTCATTCAATGAAGATTGAAGATGACGGCCTTAAAACTGTCGCCTTCCCTCCTTCCAGGACCTTCTTCCCTGAGTGGTCGGGGCTGTGGGGTCTTCATTGAGGAAATTTACAAGTGTCTCCATCAATTTCTAGCCACGCGTAACGCCAGGTTTATGCTCTCCACACAAGTCGCTATCGACTATGGCCTGTCACCTGTGGGTGGCCTGTACGAGCCCAAGGTTTTTGCACGGTCGACCCTAACTTTACAATTCAAGTGGAAAGGGAGGCCACTACCCATTCACTACTTGTCTTCACGTGGCGTCTCTACCGCTTATTTTTCCTTATAAATACGATGCTTTGCTTGCGGAATGAAGAATCACAGAGAGATATCGCGAGAGAAGAAGTGAAAAGGAAAGAACGGCTCTCCTTCTCTTCTTCCATTTCCATCTTCTGTGCCGCAGTTGATCTCGCTTTCTTACATTCTTTCTTTTGCTTCTCATTCCGTCAAGATGTTTATTGAGAGTTTCAAGGTTGAGAGCCCTAACGTTAAGTATACAGAGAATGAAATTCACTCTGTTTACAACTACGAGACCACCGAGCTTGTCCACGAGAACAGGAACGGTACCTATCAATGGGTCGTCAAGCCTAAGACCGTTCAATACGAGTTCAAGACTGACACCCACGTTCCTAAACTAGGGTTGGATTTCAATAACCTCCTCATTTCTGTTTTGATCTGTTTTTTTTTTCCATTCTTCGTTGTGAAATAATGAAGATCCATCATTTGGGTTTCTTCAAAAAATCTCTTTTTTTATTTTTTTTGTTTGTGTGTGTAACTTCTTGATGATGTTTAATTTGTAGAGTTATGCTTGTGGGTTGGGGAGGAAACAACGGCTCAACCCTTACCGGTGGTGTAATCGCGAATCGGGAGTGAGTTAATTTCTTCTTAGCTCTCTTTCCCCACTTTTTCTGTTTCTCTTTTATGATGAGATCTTGTGTTGAATAATGATAAATCATCTATCATTGGTTCTCTTATGGCAAATATTTATATTTTCCCCATCAGAATGCCATTTTCCTTAAATATGTGGATCATTGATTTCTTATTTCCCCTTCAGAGGAATCTCCTGGGCTACCAAGGATAAAGTACAGCAAGCCAACTATTTTGGTTCACTGACCCAGGCCTCAACCATCCGAGTCGGTTCTTTCAATGGGGAAGAAATTTACGCTCCTTTCAAGAGCTTGCTCCCAATGGTAATTAATTAATGGTGAAATGCATACATAAATACTTTCTGTTTTTTTTTTTAAGTAAAGGCCATTATATAATACAATACTTAATAAATACTTTATTAATTGTTGAGTTTCAGGTGAACCCAGATGAGATCGTGTTTGGGGGTTGGGACATTAGCGACATGAACTTGGCAGACGCCATGGCCAGGGCTAAGGTGTTGGACATCGACCTGCAAAAACAACTGAGGCCCTACATGGAGTCCATGGTCCCTCTTCCAGGGATATACGACCCTGATTTCATCGCAGCCAATCAGGGGGCCCGCGCTAACAACGTCATTAAAGGGACCAAGAAAGAGCAAATTGAACAAGTGAGGAAGGACATCAGGTTGGTTTGGTTTAAATTTTTGTTTTTAATAATAATATATAAAATGATGATGATCAGAAGGCAGAGAGATGTATGCATGCTGATGATATTGGAATTTGTAATATTGAATTGAATGGTGAATAGGGAATTCAAGGAGGTTAATAAGGTAGATAAGGTGGTGGTTCTGTGGACTGCTAACACGGAGAGATATAGTGATGTAATTGTGGGGCTAAACGACACCATGGAGAACCTCTTGTTTTCGTTGGAGAAGAACGAGGCAGAGATTTCTCCTTCCACCTTATATGCCATTGCTTGTGTGTTCGAAAACGTCCCCTTCATCAATGGAAGCCCTCAGAACACATTCGTCCCTGGGCTGATTGATCTGGCAATTAGGAGGAACTGTTTGATTGGTGGGGATGATTTCAAGAGTGGTCAGACCAAGATGAAATCCGTCTTGGTTGATTTCCTTGTTGGGGCTGGAATCAAGGTACGTAACGTACAGTAAAACCATTCAATTCCAACTCTAATCAATCTTCATTCAAATCTAGCTACCTTTAATTTTTAACGGCCGGACGTCGGGATGTTTCAGCCAACATCCATAGTGAGCTATAACCATTTGGGGAACAACGACGGCATGAATCTCTCAGCGCCACAGACATTCCGGTCAAAGGAGATATCGAAGAGCAACGTTGTGGACGACATGGTGTCCAGTAACGGTATCCTCTACCAGCCCGGAGAGCACCCTGACCATGTCATCGTCATCAAGGTATTCTACTAGCCTATAGAAGCGGCTCGGGCGTTGTATTTCCGCTCATGCATGCTCCGCCTTAACTAACTATTCTTTTTGGGTGCTGGTGCAGTACGTGCCATATGTGGGAGACAGCAAGAGGGCAATGGACGAGTACACGTCGGAGATATTCATGGGCGGGCGGAGCACAATCGTCCTGCACAACACCTGTGAGGATTCACTGTTGGCTGCTCCCATCATCTTAGACTTGGTCCTTTTGGCAGAGCTCAGCACAAGGATCCAACTCAAAGCTGAAGGAGAGGTTCGCCAGTTCGACTCTTCTTAATTATCATAATATTCGATCGTTTTATCAAAAAAACTGGATTGACAAAGGCTACTTTTCATTTTTCCAGGGCAAGTTTCACTCTTTCCACCCTGTGGCTACTATTCTCAGCTACCTCACCAAAGCCCCACTTGTAAGCAACCAACCATCATCCTGATCTCCTAATCTTTTTTCTTTTTTTTTTCAGTATATATATTTTGAATTAAGTTTAAACATTCAGCACTAGAGAGTTGATATAATTGCGTGGGTGTGAATTGACACACAGGTTCCACCAGGGACGCCCGTGGTGAACGCTCTGTCAAAGCAGAGGGCAATGCTTGAGAACATATTGAGGGCCTGTATCGGTCTGGCTCCTGAGAACAACATGATTTTGGAATACAAGTGAAGCAATTTAAATTCAATAAACTGTGGCTTCTTCATTTCTTTCTTTTTCGTCCCCGATTTTTTATTTAGAGGTTCTAAGGATTTAGATAGATTATGCGAGGTCTGTGTGAAAACTGAAAACTTTGGGAGTGGTCCTTGCCTGCCGGTCCATTTATATGTTTCTTTCTTTCTTCTTTAATTTCCAGCCACAAATCGGTATCACATGATGATGGCTTGGATTGTTGGGTGGGTGTTGATGTCATAGGGAAGGAGGGGGGAGGGCAACATTTAAGGACTTGTGCAGGTCTGTTGTAACGTTTTCACATGTAATTGGTGGCATTATGTAAAAGGAATATTCTAGTCTTTGCCTGCACTACTTCAATTCCATTACTTCGTTCTCATTAATTGTGAATCAACGTGACTCCTTCGCTTTTGGCTACACCGATGGACGCAAGTCCAATGTGAAATTAATGGGCCCGGCCCAGCCCCAATTTACATATTTTTAATCTGGCCTCGTATGCTTCGAGCCCGCCTGTATAATTTTACATAGGGTCATTTAAGTATAGAACCCCCCTTTAACATCCCAAATAGAGAAGACGGGCCTTTTGGGCCTCCGCTGTTAGATGGATCATACGGCGTACACATGTGGGTGGGCCTTCTAATAACAATTACTCTTAATAGATAGAAAGAGATTTTATTTGTCATTCCTATGGGGCATGCATCTCAAAACATCCCAAATCCAGAGGTCTACGAGTACAATTGCAGCGATTTTCCATAGCCTAACGACGTTTGTGTTCTCGCGAGGATCATTGTTTAATTGCTTCTAACATCTCAAGTAAAACCGTCTTTGTCCTTAAGAGCTTAGTTTGGAAGGAGTATAAATGCAAATATGTACAATTTTTAAAGATGCCAATTTTTATTACTGATTCACGTTATTTTAAGATATATTTTATGCACCATAAACTTTACCAACTTCCCAAAATACATACTCCGTTTAAGGGAGGTATGTAGTAGTTCATGTTTGGGTGCATCCTATTTCTAGAAAAAAGTACTTTTATAAATCGTAAATTTTAGGGACAAAAAAAGTACTTTTTTAAAAATATAAAAGGGACCTCTTTAATAGTTAATTTTGAGCTGAAGTGGACCTATTAATACTCTTTCCACCTCATTATGAAAAGTTCTGCCCAAATAAAACTCCAATACATGGTTTGATATAGGACCCATATATAGAATTGGATGCATATATAGCCAACCTAATGGATGTCTCCCATGTGGTAAATGAAGGATTCCCATCTGATAAGAACAAAATGGCTCAAATAACTCATTCGCATGACAAAAATAGCAAATAGGTGCGTTGGTGTAGGAAGTTTCCTTTTGGACCACAAATCCACAATAACAAAATTTTACCTCTTACAAGTGTAGGTGAGGTGGTCAGGCTTCGTGGGAGTGGTTTTCTTGAAGGATGAAGGAAGACCGTAGGCAGGAAATCAACTGGGAGATTAGGGCAAAGGGGAGTGGTGAGACAACTAAGTAGAATGAGTGGGGAATCTAATGATTGAGTGAATCAGTGATCAAATGAAATGTTATAAGGGGGATCCTCATTTATAAGGAGGGATCCCAAGGTCCCGAAAGAAAGGAATCAAAAGTGCTTGGTTCATATGAGGAAAGGAAATATTAGATTCGTTGTCGGTCATTAAGGGGAACTGCTAGGGTTTCGCCATGTGTCTAATGAGATCTCTCAATGACTGATTTTCCTTTCGTCTAAAGATTCTCATAACTCGACTCGCATGTGCTACTTCCTTTCATGACCTACTTAACCGACGTGGTGTTGGTGACATCATTGTTTGGCGGGCGCATCTTTACTAAGCCTACATGGTACCTTATCACATGCATCACTTAAGGTAGCATGTTTAACCGATATTTAACTCCAGTTCATAGCGACCCGCGGTTCTATAATGGCCTCGGGTTCATTGCAAGACCGTACACCTCTGAGAATCATTATAGAACCATGTGTATCCAAGGATTATCGCAGAACTACGCGCGTATAAAATTCATCACAGGTTTACATTAACTAAAATATGTCTTGACTCGTGTCGAGTACAAATTCATCACGAACGTGTGATAAGTCGTATGTTCATCGCAAACGTTTGAGGAGTTATAAGCTCATCGTAAGTAACTGATGAGTTATGGACTCATTGCAAGCATCCATATAGTATCACTTTGGTGTTTTCTGTACTTTGATGGACTAAGCGAGCACTATGTACCTACAACAAGAATACTTCCAAAAAGTAATTTTCCTTTTGGACCACAAATCCACCATAAAAGTGATTTTTGCTATTGTTGAGCAACAACGTAATTTCTGGTGTCTAAGGCCAATGGGTCCAATTTGTTGAGAGAAAGAAAATGTCAAAAGCTCCAAGAGTTAACCCAGGGGCGTAGACTCTGATGGTCAAATTAGCCGAGATTTGTGAGGGGTTGGACAAAGCATGAGAGGAAACTTAGAGCTTAAGTCCGTATGTTTACTTCAATGTGGGAGTTCCTTTTATAGATGGGGTTGCCTTAGAAGAGGGGCAATTGAGAACAGGTGGTGGCAATTGACAATGGTTGATGATGGATGACTAGGATGCATCTAACTGGTGCCACATGTCAAGATTTGCAAGTCAGCCAGATATCCTTACATCACTTGTCCCCCACTCTCGAGGTCGTAGTGACCGAGGACGGTTGGCAGGTTGTGTTGAGGAGGCCTTGGTTTTGGCTGAAAAGAGTATGGTAGATTCGTGTGGAGGTATTGGCCTCAGCTGCGGATCTCTTCTCAACAGTTGTGCGACAACTGCTCCTCCGTTCATCCTTTACATCAGTAAAAGGATCATTCCAAGCCAAGGGTGTGTGACCATGGCCCATACAGGTGTAGGCTACCTGTGTTGCATTGCTTGTGCCCCATATGGGCGATTACATCATCCACCGTAGGTTCGTACACAAGACGGGTGTGGAAGTCAACTGGTTGAGGTGGTGTATGAGACAACATGGGGGGAGGGGGGGTCCACTTCGGCGTGTCCTTGAGCCAGAGTCGATAGACAAACTGGCCCCGTCTCTTGACATCATTTTGTCTCCTGAAGTCGGTGCCATATGGAACCCGTCAGTTCGGACTGTTAGGTTGATCGATTCATGGCTGTTTGTTCAATTGAATCTAAACCGTACATTTTCCTTTGAATAAAGAGACTAGTTAAGCGAAACTTCACCATTTAGTGACACCTCGTCTTTCCACAACCAATTCCACCAATTCCTTATATTAGCGAAAGTGAGGAACAAAATCTTAGTATGGGTTGCTTGTGAATTGTGATCATGGTTGGTATAATTGAAGTGCTTCATTATATCATAAATCGAGACCCACATAGAGGAAAAAAGAATTAAAAAGGAAAAAAAAAAAAGAAAAGGTTGTATACTTTTGATAAACTATTCAATCTTTTAGAGGCAAACTCGCAGTATGGATTCCAATATAAAAGGACTAGGTAAGGAGAGCCTTTAACTCTCCTTAATGGGGATTGGAAGGTCTGAGAGTCATTTAGTCCACATTTTGATCTGAATGAGTGGGTGCGTTTATTCTGTATATATCCATTTTTATGGTGAAAAGCCAACCTACTCATGCTGAATTTCTGTATTAGTCATCTTTGCATCTGGACCCATTCAATTCTGGATCCCTATCTCCTATCGACCATCTTGCTGGGATCCATTATAAAGTTGTGGATCTTGATCTTCTTTAGACTCATTGATGTATCTGCCATTTTAGTTTGGCGGGATCCATTATCAAGTTGCGGATCTTGATCTTCTTTAGACTCCATTTTAGCGTGAGCTTTTTGCAGATGTTTTAAAAAATAAGGTGGTGTTTGGTGCATCTTTCCGATTCATCTTTTGATCTGTGGGAAGCTGAAAAGACTAAAAAAGGTCTTTTGTCATTTGGTGTCGCGTGGATCAAAAGAGCCAAAGATGAGCACAAGAAAATACCAAAAAAGCCAAAAAATGGGAAGTTTCAAATGAAGCTTTGATCTGCTGAAAATAACCTTCCCAACTGCTTTTAACAGCTCAGAAGACCACGATGCGAACCACACCCCAAAAACTCAGTGCATCTTCTTATCTATTGGGCTGTTGAGAGATCATCTGAGACAGCCCCTAAAGCTAAAGTCTCTTGGGCTCAGTGGAAAACAAAACTGCTTTAGGGAAGCTACCAGATAAACTTCAACACAAAAGCCGTTTATTTTGGAAGAAGGACATCTGATTTGGGCTTTCTGGAATTTTCATCAGGCATTGCTTATAGACCGTCCGGTCCGGGTGATGGGGTGAGGCCTATCTTGCAAAATCAAAAGTCATCACGGGAAAGCCCTTCCAAAGGGCCACTGATTAACTTCAACGTGTGGGCTCTATTTTACAAACAAATAATTATTACTATAGCAAAAGACTATTAGAGTTAAACAAGAAGCTATGATTGTCCAAACACATATTGATCCTTGACTTTTCCATGATTTTCACGCATAGGGATTAGGGAGGCATCTTTGATGCCTCTTTCCACACATATGATAGGTATACAAAACCGGATTCAGTCCTAGTAAAGTTGTCCTCACACTGTGTTCACAACCCTGTGCAGTCGTGCAGGGAGTATATCTCCCTATTTGTATGTTTTTATTAATGGGGAGATAGTCTCGATGCACAGTTGCAAGTGACTGTGAACATGGTGTGAGAACGGTTTTGTGAGGATTGAATCAGGTATACTAACTATTAAAAAGAGATTTGCCATGTGGAAAAAAAGTTGATTAGGAGAACAATGTAGAGCCATTTTCATCTGCCACTTGATTTTTACATGTATTAGTTAGCCATAAGCAGGTTCAAGAATCAATGGTTAGTCTTTATAACAAAAAAAAAAGAAAAGAAAAAAATTATTTAGTTAATTTGTCTATACAATATTAAAATAAATTAGAAAGAAGAAAGAATGCCAGGTCATTCTAAGACGAGTAGAGATAATACAACACAATAAGAACTCTAACAGAAAGAAATCATCAAAATAATAATCCCTCAGTATACTGGCAAACAGTATACTTTTAAGGGAAAATACTAATAGCCGATAAAGAAGTTCATGAAGCAACAGCTAGACCAACAAAAAGAGCCATTAATGGAAGCAGAAACGAGGAAGCACCAAACTGCCCGGAATCTGAAGATGAAGAGTCGGAGAGAGAGCTCACAGGTGTAGGAGCTGGAGTGAGGGGGGAGCTCACTGATGACCCAGGTAGATAACTCAACGGAGACTCACTTGTGGGTGCAGGAACTGGAGATTCACTTGTATAGATCATAGGTGTAGGAGCTGGAGACATTGGTGCTGCCGGAGCTGGAGATGAAGCTCTATGAGAAGGAAACGAAGACTTGGGCGTGTAAGCTGCAACCAAACAACAAATAGAACATAAAACTCTTTTTGTTATGAGTCACAGAATGTTCATTTATTTTTCTTTAATTTTTGAAACATCACAAGTTCCTATTGAAAGATGAATAAACGAATTGACTCAATATAATTAGCAAACTGTAGTCGTAGTGATCAAATATTCAAATGCAGATGCAGTGGGTATAGTAATGAAATTTCCATCAGAAGTCAAATTTGGTTCTCCTTCATCTACAAGTATTAGATTAATGCAAGTGCTAAGTGGAGAATTGAATTCTGATACTTCTTTTTATTTAAATAAGCAGCGTGATCTTCTTTGTTACATATTTGGACTAAATAATATCCCGAGGTTGATTCTCCTGCCAAAAGCATTTTTAACGCATTATTTTTTTAATTAATTAGTAGGACCGTGCTAATTAAAAATTTAAGGTTACTCGGATTAATCGAAGTGACCCATCATAGTTAGATAATAAATCTCTCTCTCTCCCCTATGCATGACTAAAAAATTGGACTGGAATGTCGCAAGTTTCCTAGGCATTTGGATCCGTCACATGAACTCACATGGGCACCGTATCACACTAGAAGAATCCTCTTTATTCACTATTCTATTGAAGCTTTTGTTTACATGACACACATCACCCCTTTTATGGTTTGTCAAGAAGCGTGATGATGGCTATATGCCTATACAACTCTAGGCTGTGTTTGGTTTGAAGGGAAAAGTAGGAAAAGTCAAGGAAATGTAGAAAAACCTTTTACAAACCTTGAATAGGCTTCCCTATGTTTTCCTTCCTTTCCCTACCCTTTCCTTCAAAGCAAACATAGCCTTAGTGAATGATGATCGCAGTCTTACTTGGAATTGGGGTAGGTAAAACTGGACAAGGACCAATCAGATGTCCAAAACGCAAGGGCCCAAGTCGATCTCTCTTTTGGTTTCTTTTTTGTTTTCCCGTTCTTCTTTTGGTAGACATCTCTTTTCTTTTTCTTCTCCTAACTATCGTGATTGCTACTTCCGTCTCTGGCATGATAACCAGGCAAATGAGAAAATAACCCCACCGTAGACAAGTAGACAACCAATTCAACTTTATTGAAAGAAACATTCTCTCTTCCGGTGGCCAGTGCGTTGCCCTGTATCGTTTCACCCAGATTGTTTGCAAACTATGCCTTCCCAGATGTAATTTCAACTGGGTTGACACATTTCTAAACAGAATTCAATGAGCTCACCAAAGAATAGTCATATCGTTTAAAACAAAAGATATATCACTCATATAAACTAACAACTGTGATCTCAAAGCATGTTCCCAGAACAGATGACTGGATGTATAAGAAACAAAAACAAAAGTAAGGGAACCAAAAAAGAATGTGAATTCATGGATCCAGTTCTAAACCAAGTATAGACTCTAATACTAATAGCAAAACCAACCGACCCCAGACATTCAGAAATAGGCAATCAGTAGGCCAAGAAAAAGAGCCATAAAAGAAATCGGGACCGCGGAGGCACCAGATTGTCCTGGAGCTGAGGCACCCGGATTGGAGGCCTGAGGTGATGTGGCAGGGGTCTCAGTGACTGGTAATGAAGATGATGGAGACGGCGACGATGGAGATGGCGCTGCTTTCGGTGATTTTGGAGATGGTGATGGAGTCTTTGGCGAGTTCGCTGCAACACATTCCAAACAAATTATAATTACAAAAGCTTCTGTTTGTGATTTGTGATTTGTGATTTGTGATTCGTGAATGGTGAATACAGAGATAATTAAGCAGTAAGTCAATTCAAGGCAGAGGAAGATGGGTTTAAGTTCTATCAATAAAACACTTTTAAGTTCCAATAACAAATAAAATAAATAATATTTTGAACAAGAATAGAAAAACAGAAGAAAGAGAACTATCACAATGCAAAAAATCTTACTATTACAACTAGTTCGATATTCCCATCAGATTAGATTAAATATTCTCTAAATTTTCTATTTTAAATTAAAGGGAAACATTCTTGGGCTTTTTTATGCTTCACATACCAGAATACCAACATTGAAGAGTCCCATTTTATAATAATAAATAAATAAAAAATAAACCTCGCTCAATGTAATAAACAATCAGAATCAAAACATACCAGGAGCAGGGCTAGGAGCACCACCGGGCACTGCAAGACAAGAGAAAAGAAACCATAATCAATCATGAAAACCCAAATCCAGAAAAAAACAATTAGTACTACCAATACTAATCAGATTTTACCCAGATCAACAGAACAAAAAAAAAATAGTAATAGTAATAAATAATGGAAAAGAAAAACAGAAGGAAAAAAGAGGCAAAACTAAGAAAAAACAGATCTAAAAGACAAAATAGGTAGGGGTTAGATCATATGACTTACGGCCACAATTGCTGATAGGAGTAGAGACCCCACATGCAGCAGGAAGCTCCACGGCTTTGGTCTGATTGAGAGTAACACCAAACTGGGCACTGTTCTTGAAGGCTTCACAAAGACATTCTGGGTTGGTCTTCAAGACCGTCTTCAGTCCACTGCAACACGACCCCTGCGGCTTAGAGATCGTGCTCCCATTACTCACATACGACAAACAATCGGCCAAGTTGAAGATGACAGTAGAACAGTCGGCCGACGGCGGAGACGCGCAGTTGACAAATCCAATGGCAGCCGAGACCGCCAAAACAAAAAGGACAACGGACACCTTCACCATCTTTACACAAACAGAGAGAGAGAGCAATTAAGCCAAGAAGAAGACGAATACGCTGTTTGGAGTTGGAGAGGCGTTGGGAGAGAAGTTGAAGAATGAAGTAGAAAACCAAGAGTTGGTTTTGGGAGTGGTCTTGGTAAATAAATAGAGATGACAGTGGACAAAATATATATATTAATAAAAGGTAAAAAATAAAAATAAATTAGAAAAAGAAAAAGGAAATTAAAATATGGCTCCAAGCACGAGGGCCCGGCATACTCTAATTACTTTTGCATTACCACACGATAGTGTACACGTGTCCATCCTGATGGTCGTCCATCTCGTCCATCCTTCAGACCTCCAGTGATAGGAGTGAGTCATGAGAAGGTAAATTAAATTAAAAGGGGTTTTTACAGAAAGCAACACTAATCCCTAGTAAAAAATAAAAGGAAAGAAAGAAAACCCAAATTGTAAAAATTAACTCTATCTTGTAGTGCTTCCTATTTGTCATCAATCTTAGCCTTCCGACTATTAGACTACAGATTTGGTTTATTTATTTTCTTAATTGCTTTCTTTTTTATAGAATGGATAATTTCTATTATTTGGATTAATTAAATTCGGAATGCTTAACGTTGTAGCGTTGGACTCGGATTGACTACTTGTTAGGGATTTTTGGGATTAGATAAAAGATTTGGCAAATTGAAAAGCTTGTGCTATTAGTTTTTAGGGTTTCTATTGTAGGTGAAGTCATGTTGCCCCCCCAACTCCAAGAGTTTTAAAACCCCTAAACCTTTCCCTGTATTGGTGTATAGTGTTTCCAACTTTCCATGTTTTATTACTGATAACAATATGATACGTTTAATGCGGAACGTGAGTTCACATTTGCTGGATTGGGCTTCACTCCAAAATTTTCTTTTCGAAAACACTGGCGTGTTATTCGCAATTTCATTGGGATGCATGCCATGGAGCAGATTTCATCAGTTTTGGCCCATCCCATGCTTCATGTTTCAGTGTTTCTACACCCATCTATTGACATGGGCTTAATGGTCATCATATATATTGATGGACCCCATGTGGACTGTTCACACATAACACACGGGCTTTCTATTTTATGATATTGAAGTCCGAAAGCTGAGATGTCATAGCACGGGCATTTGTGTAGGACCCTATGATAACAAGGAAACAACAAAGAAGGAAGCTCATTCCGTCCCTTTTCCAAAAACTAGCTTAAGTCCTATACATAAAACAGCTATCAAATTCGATTAATCCTTCCTCAAATTTTACAGCCTCACAGGTTCACTCATTTTGATTGGTTTTGTTGAAATAAACTAATCGACTTTTGGTGATTATTAATTGTGAAACAAATATATATATATATATAAGGAAGGAAAGCGAGTTATTTGTTTTTGGTACCATTAATATGCGTTTTATGATTTATTCCTAGTATCTCAAGTGTAAACTTTAACTTTCCTTTATTTCAATTTAATTTAATGCCTGGCATCCATACATCAAGATTGATTAATTTTAATTGGTTCTTAGAATACTGGTTATGAGAAGACTACTTTTGCAACAATTGGACCCTTCTTTTGTAAAGCCACATGATTCTGTAATTCTAACAAGATATCAGCCCCTCCATGTGAAGATTATGAGACAGAGATAGAGATTTGAGACTTATTAAGAGTGGAATTAATCTGCAAAGGGAAGAGAGCGCAGAGTTGAAGTTATTAATGTTAAAAATATTACTTGGGATGAAAATGGTACTCAAAAGCTATAGAACAAACATTCTGAAAATACAGCTACTGAGCTAGCGATGGCAATGGGACCTTAAGCTATCATGTGCTTCCCTAGGCTGCCACATATCCCCTCTCTCCCCTACTTCCTACTCCTGACTCGACAAGAGAGAGAGAGAGAGAGACTTCCTTTTTCTCTTAATTCTTTTTTTTTTTTCGCTTTAGTAAGAAAAAGTCTGGGCCTCTCCCCAACAAGCTATAACTATGCTACTTCTTTTCATAGTCGGACATCATGGATCATGATAACAAGCAGAGCTGTAAAGTATAAACGAGTTGAACTAATTCACACACTGTCCGTGTGCTCTGGGCCTCTGGCTTTTGAGTCACCAGCCGAAGCTTCAAGTCTTGAACCTCAATTCCGTTAAAAATCTTGAGTTTATAGGACAAACAACAACTTGCTAAAACTCTTCTCCTTAGGTTGGGCCCTGCCCTTGCCTATGCCTAGGCCCAATTAGTGGTTCGTGACGTGACAACAAGGCAAAAGTGAGTGAGCAGTGAGCAGTGGGCATTCCTTCCTTGGATAATGTCATAACTAATAAGAATCAAATTAAGGTCAATTTGAGAAGATCATTATTCAAAAGAAAAGTTTGTTATTGGTTGTAAGCGGTATAATGTTAGGGAGTTGAAATATTGAAAGCTGATCCCCCACCTCTAGATCTCTGCTGAGAGCAAAGTCTGGTTAAAGGAGGTCCCATTCCAACCCCCAATACTCCAATCATGGTTGCACAACTGGGTTATTCTCCCCAAACAATTGATTATTTTGTTGAACCAAATCCAAATGGACTAAATGGATCATGCTCATTGTTCCCTTCTAGAACTAATGCAGTTGGTAGCTTTTTCTGCCACCTCCCTCTTTTTTTTTCTTTTAAAGGGGGGTGGCCTGTGGGCACCTACCATACCCCAATAACCAACAACAAAAGGAATGAAAAAACTATAAATAAACAGCAAGTTTGATGCTTTGATTCTTAATTCGTGGACAGAGAAGCTTATTCATTACCAAGGAATACGATGGATATCTTGAGTTGGTCCCATTCATGAAAAATTGAAAACTTTCCCTCTCTCAACCTTTCGGTGATATATTAATTAAACCTAGGCAACTCCAATTAATTATTGTTGTATGTATGTAAAAGATGAATATCAAAAAAGGAAGAAGTCAGAGTTGATAGGAGTATATGTGTCCTTAACGCCTTCTCACGATTCACCTGTGATCGTGGAGCTCATTTTATTAATTAGTGGTAGCCAAGGCCTAAGGCAAGCAATCTGGTGTAGCTGCTCCAACAATATCAATATTCTGGCCCAGACTAAAAAGGTGCAACACTAACACAGTAACACCTACCTAACCCTAAAAGTTGTCATCTGTGCCTTTGGTCCTTACAATTTCTCTTTGGGCTTTGGCCCTTTCTACTTGCATTAATCCACAACTGTATTACTTACTCTTTGCTATCCATAGCCTCCCATGAATCACGCATGCATGCATGTTGCAGGTAGGGTGTTAATGGACTGATTTTGGGTTGGACCCCGTCCCAATCAAAATCAATTTGGATGAATAGGGCGAACCAGTGTGACATAATGAATTAGACAGTTCAGACTTCAATGGCCCAAAGCAAGGTTCAAAGTATCGACATGTATTGGTTGATGCGTATCGTATCGGAAGCACCCTGATATGCCTTTATAAAGGGTGTATGGGGGTTTTGACCAGTTCAGGGGGTGGAGGAGCCTTAAATTGGCCCCCCTGAACCAGTGTTGAAAAAAAATAAATGAAAAGTAAAAAAAAAAGGACCAATATTGCCCAATATGCCTCTACCAACATATCAGGCATATCGATATTTAGAACCTTGGTCCAAAGTATTAACCTAATCGATCTAGGGCTGCAAGTCAGGCTGAGTTAGGTTGGGTTGAGGCCAACCCTAAGTTCTAAATCCCCGACCAACCCAAACCTTAACCCTAACTAAATTCCTTCAACCCTAACCCAACCCAACCCAATTTCAGGTTGGGTTGGGCCCAACCCAACTTTCTTCCCATCCCTTAAAGAATTTCTCGATTTTAGATCTTAACTCAACTTTCACTATATATATTAATCTTATGTTTCATTAGTATTTGTTTGTTGACATTATTTTTGTTCGTTTGGTACAAAGTTCAGAAAAACAAGTTTAAGAAATGATTATATTTTATTATGAGTTATGACTTACAATAGATCTTTCTTGGGCGACAAACAACATAGATGAAGAATAAAATTTTCAAAAAACATAAAATAATGTTATTAAGGTTTTAGTCTTTTTGATTAAGATTAAGTGAAGTGATTATCTTAAAAGAAATACATGATACTATGTGATGGGGGCTATACAATATCATGCATCTAAACAAATCAATGTATGTTATATATTACATGTAACATATATTTATGTATGACATGTACTATAGCGTCGGGTTGTCTAAGGGGTCAACCCTAACCCAACCCGAAGTAAAGTCGGGTTCATGAATTTCAACCCTAACTCTAACCCGAATATCAACCCAACCCAACTTTTTTTGGGTTGGGTTCGGGCCAACTGGCCCAAGTTGCAGCCTTAACTCTATTCGTAATGGTTTATATTGGATGGGATCAAACTGAACCAACATTCGGTCCATTGGTAGAAGATAAGATACAGGTATCAATGGACCAGGTTTGAATTGGAACAAATTTCAATTAAAACTAATTTGAATAAATTGGACAGTCCAGACATTGAATTGGACTGGTCCAAAGTATTCATTGGATTGGATTGGACCTATTCCTTGTAATGAACTCATATTGGACCAGATCAAATTGAACTAAATCCAGTGGAATTGACACCCCAACTTGCAGGGCACTTCGAACTACCTGGTTGCATCAACCCAATTTTTCAGATCCTTGGACCGGACCGGGTGATCGACCTATTATTACCTTTCATGGCATGGCATCGGTAGGGGTTTGGTTACCCCACTCAAGTCACAGACTTGACTCTTTGGTGCCTTTACAGTATGCATCTTCAGGAAGATGCAAGATAGTTTTCATGAGGTAGTGATTGAGGTCTGTGGGCTCTGAAATTCGCGAGGGTGTCAAAGGATAATGGAGAAGACAAACTCGAACAGCTCTTATTCTATGATAGTGGCGGAAGAATATAATGTCCTCTTTTCTGATAGGGTCTCTTTTATATAGTTAGTCTGGGAGCTGGGAGGGGTCTTTTCCAAAAATCTTTTCTTGATTTGGAAGATCTTTCCTTTTAATTATTAAGTAACTCATTAGATGGTTATACCAGCTGAGAATATTTTGAACAAATCGTATCTCTAGATGGCTAATTACATTTTAATTTGGACCTTTTCATGCTTGGAATTCAAAATCGGGTTGGTATTAAACTCACACTTTAATCACCTTACTCCAACCTAAACAATTCAACTTTCAGAGCTTACTAACGAGCTACTATTTTCATATTTTGAATGCTCTAATATCTGGCCTAACCTGAACCCTAATTAATTTACCAAAACAAGGGAAAAAATACTGAACGCAATATAAAGCTAATGAGTTGAGTTCGGGTTGAAGTTTTTGGGTTGCGATGTGTTAGGATCAAACATTTCACCTCCACATGTGGGTTTTTATGGTCCAAATTATTTATTGGGTTGGATTGGACCTGATCCATTCATAATGGATTTACATTGGATTGATCAGATTGAACCAATATCCAGTTCGTTGATAGAAGACAAGAACACAGGTGTCAATGTATCATGTTTGAGTTTGAACCAATCTAAATTAAAACCAATATGAACATATTGGGCGGTCCAGAGATTGAATAAGACTGGTCCAATTGAGTATTCATTGGATTAGTTTGGACCTGGTCCATCTGTAATGGACTCATATTGGACTGGATTGGATTAGACCAATCTGATCCAATTGACACCCCCTCTAGGGTCTATGCCCGCTCCATTATTGAATCGGATTGGATTGAACTATATATGGTCCAATTGACACCTCCTCTATGGTCTATGCCTAGTCAAAAGCTGGGTTGGGCTGTGGCCCATCCAAATATAGGGCTAGCACAGACCTAATCCAGTCTTGGGCGACTTCAGTGTAGGACTTGCTCTGGCATAAGCAATCACACTGCTTAGGCATCAATGCAGCTCAACCTGTTCAGAGAAGTGTTCTGTTACACGTTGAAGGAGTTAGAAGAATAGGGGTAAACTGAAAAGGATTTGGGTGGCAATAGTATAAAATAATTTAAATGCACAGAATGCCAAAACAATATTCGTACATGTAGCTTAATCTCCGTATAGTTGGGACAAGGGTTAGATGATGATGGTAAAGAAGAATTATAAGATGGGTTTATTAATGATCTATCAAACTCTTCATTAATGTAATAACAATTTAATGCGTCTCGTAATGGATTTTTAGTAGATTGGAACCTCAAACATTGTTTGATGTATTATTAGTAAAATTATTGTATGGTATCTACATGTTCAAATTCCTGGTATTGTTGATTATAATTTATCTCTTTTCTAAACTATTAAATTATGCATTTCTTATGTGTTTATATATTTTGTTCATAGTTATTTCGACCTTAGGTTAGTGCTATTGATGTATGTATGAGATATATTAGAGTTTCTCCAACTTATCTAAGTATATCCATGTCCTTCCACCATATCTATGTGTATCCAAAACAAATTGTGATATGTATTTAAATTCAACCTTACCGATACAATATGCCAATATTTTGTACTTTGAACCTCACTCAAACACAAGGGCTCTAATTAGATCAATGCATTGGGAAAAGGACAATACATATATACTCCTATTTTCTTTTTTCTATTTTGTTATTTACTCAGTTGTTTTGATGAAAATGCTTATGGTTGATGGAAACCTTTTTTTATTTATTTTTTCTAATCTATGGCCATTTGATAACAGTTGAAGGGATGAACTGAATGATATGTTAGTTTCTCGTGGATGGGTAGTAACCAATGTTCAGAAAATTGGACCGGGCATTGACCTAGAAAAGGGAGAGGTTCACGGGTCAGAAGGTTAAATTGGGGTCCAATCGGAGTTCGAACTGTGATGATGCATGTATACATGTATGTATATATATACACATATACATATATGTATGCATTTATGTATGTATATGTGTGTATATAATTTATATATAATATATAATATATTATAAATTATATATTAGATTATAATATATTCAAAATATATAATTATATGCCCAATTATATTAATTATATGAATATATTCAAAACATATAATTGCATTCTTCTATAACATATATTTTTTATTTTAGTTTTATTTTTTATATTAAAAATTAAGATTTAAAGCAAAAAAAAAGTGTTTTTAGCAAAAATAGTGGGACAAGGCGCCTTTTGCACATTAGGAACATGTAGATCTTGAAAAATTACCCAAAATAAATAAAAAAAAAAGATCACCCTAATCGAACATCCAAGCACAAAGTTATGACCTCTAGAAATTTATATTTATGTGCTAAAAAAAATTCCAAAAACCGGTTGGTTTTTAAAATTGGGACTGAGTCACCGGTTATCTGGTTCAACCATTTGAGTCACCAATTTTGACCGGCTTTTTACACATTACAATTTTGGGGGTATGACTACCTGTCACAAGGCTCGGTCATGGTTCAACCGGCCCAACCAACCAATTCGGTTTTTCAGAACACTGGTAGTAACTATGCATGAGAATTCAGAAATTCATCTACAAAACCTAATCACAAGGGTGCAGATTCAACTTCCACCGTTGACAGCATTTTCTGACCTTGTAGGTGTCGGCTTCTATAATCTCTCGGAAGGGGGCTCTGTATTTTGTCACACCAGTGACAAAACACATGGAACCACAATGAAAAGAAAAATGATTGTGGGTCCAATGTATTTTGTTATAGGCGTGGAGAACTATCAATGGTTCCTTATAGTGTTTAATCAATCGTTTCTCCTTTTTTTTAAGTCAGGCAACGGTAGAGTGTATTGGTATGTATCGTTACTTTTTTTTTAGGTTTTATTTATTTATTTATTTTTCTGAAACTAGTTCTGAGGGTCGGTAATTAGTTTAAAGCCCGACTACACTCTGAACTAGTGTCTGATCCGATACAATCGCAAGAAGGATGTATCAGAAAGTCATCAACACAATACATATCGATACTTTGAACCTTAAAATCAAGTTATGAACTTGAAGTTAAATACGTAACTTTTACATAACCAAGGCCATTTTATCATCGATGCCTACACCTATGACTGTGTATGACTGTGTATGGTGGGCAAAGGAAATTGGCCTTCTGCAAAGAAGCTGAGGAAAAGACATGGATTGTCATAGAAAATCCATGGTGCCCATTTCATGATGTCATAAGGGGCACTTCTATTGCCATAAATGATGGAGAAAGGATTCTAGTTTGTGACTTTGGTGATCAACCTCCACAAGACAATGGTGTCGCCCTCCAAAGATGATGGGTTTCGACAAGAATTATCTGGTCTACTCATCATCGGTGGAGTGATGGAAGGTGGCAGGTACTTGTAATCGCGTATTACGAGGGTTCCGACGAAGTGCTTCATAAGACATTTCGGTTCAATGTTTACATGTTGGATTTTACCGGGTTGAAGTGGATTGGGGTGCGGAACCTGGGTGATCATATGTTGTTTTTGGGTCACAATACCTTACTGTCTCTAAGTTCATTTGATTTTCCAAGATAGAGAGAGAACTGTAACTACTTGGCAGATGATAATTTTGAGTTCCCCGAGGAAGGTTCGTATTATGCCATTTGTTTTCAGTATTGTATTCAGATGTTTGTTCCCGTTTGGGTTATACTAATTAAGTTCTTGATAATAATTATTGTGAAGCAGTTTCATAAGCAAAATTTTAGTCCTTGTTTGGTGGTATTTCGTATTTTATACTTTTAAGAGTATTAAAGCATAAAATACATGGTAGCCCCGTTTAGATAGATTTCTATAAAATACTTTCATACTTTTGAAAGTACAAAAGTGCGAAAAACACAATATAACTTTAATATTATATACTTTATACTTTTTGCTTTCACTTTTTAAAGTACAAAATACACGGCCACCCCATTTGGATAGATTTTTATAAAGTACTTTCATACTTTTGAAAGTACAAAAGTGCAAAAAACAAAATATGACAATTGTATTATATACTTTATGCTTTTTGCTTTCATACTTTTTAAAGCATGAAAAGCCCCAAAAGCACAAAATCGGCTTTTTATACTTCGTGCTTTTGGTGAAATAGTGCTTTGTTGACCACCATTCGATAAAACTCTTGACCCTACCCTTGCTCACCATTGCTAGAATTGGATTGCCACCACCGGTCTTAGACCACAAAACCACTTGAAGCTGTCACCGGAAGTACAAACGAACATTCTTTTGCCAAATAGAAAATGGTACTTCTATTTTGGAAAGCATATTTTTCAAAATTTTTTTACTCAAACAATTTTCAAAACAAAAATGCCAAGGTAAAAGTATTTTATGTACTTTATACTTTGGTATTTTTAAAGTACAAAAGTAGAAGGTGTTGTTTGGATAGACTTCTACTTTTGTACTTTTTAAAAAATTGAAGTATAAAGTACATAAAATACTTTTTACTTTGGTATGTTTGCTTTGAAAACCGTTTGGGTAAAAAATTTTGAAAGGTATGTTTTCCAAAACAGAAGTACCATTTTCTTTTTGGCAAAAGCATGCTCATTTGTACTTCCAATGACAGTTTCAAGTGATTTTGTGGTCTAAGACCGGTGATGGCAATCTAGTTCTAGCAATGATGATCAAGGGTAGGGTCAAAAGTTTTATCGAAGGGTGGTCACACACGACCACCTATTTGCATGAAAACGAAAGCACAATTTCGTCAAAAGCATGAAGTATAAAAAGCTAACTTCGTGCTTTTGGGGTTTTTCATAATTTTAAAAGTATGAAAGCAAAAAGTATAAAGTACATGATACAAATGCCATATTGTGTTTGTCATACTTTATACTTTAAAAAATATGAAAGCATTTTATAAAAGTCAAATCTATCCAAAAGTATAAAAGTAAATGTTGATACTTTTACTTTGAAAACTATTTCAATGAAAATTTTCAAAGCAAAAGCAAATATTAGTGTTTGGATACAACAAAATGTTGTGTATATGCCACATGGTACACATGTGTCAACAACATGTGAATGCCACACGACATCATATTTGGGTGCCATATGCCATCTTAATATAGGGTGAATGACATGTGAATGCCACCTGACATTTAAAAGTAAGTTAATGATATTATGACAGAATAGATGGATGCCACATGAAATACACTTGTTATTAATTATGTTTAAATGCCACCACGTGACATCCATATATGCTTCTGCGTGTTAGAATTTACAAGTATCATACATGTGGTTGATTCACACGTTTTAAAAAATATAAAACATGTCAAATGGCTAAAAAGCAAGACATATCAAAAGCTAATTTCATGATTTTCGTGTTTTTTACTTTAAAAAATACATCAAACAAATACAATCTTGTACTATTCATACTTCGAAAAGTACATCCAAACAGGGCCTTACTTTCTTGCTCGTGCCTTCGTAGAGTGTAAATATGTAATACCGTGTATGGATCGTCTCGATTTTATTTTTACAATCAAGCTGAACTCAGCCTTGTTAATCTCAATGATTTGCGGATGTAGTCGATCAACCAATACATTCATCAGAAGCCATTAGGTTGGAATCTACTCTTGAAAGATGTTTGTGGTTGCAAAGTATCTTCAAGAACTACTGAACTAAGACTAAGGATGTTTGAGTCACCGGCTCATCTGATGCGAGAAACGTAGAGCTGGCCTAGACATCATCATGCTTAGGGAATTAACCCTTACTAGTTTTCCCTCTAACTAAACTATCGCTATTTGAAGACTAATAACTAGAGCCTAGAGGTAACAAAATTCACACATTGTTCAAGCCACCCGGGAAGCCTATGCCACCATGAAACAAAAGAAGTTTTAGCCCATCGAACTACAATATGGGTAGAAACATCCTATATGTAATTTTACTTAATCGAGGATACAAAGTACGCTAATACATTTGGACATCTTTTTCATGTGAAAAAAACTAAAAGGAATATTAAGCAATACCATCACATCAAGAGAATTTTGCATATTCGTGGTAAAGGGATTTACATAAGATCGGTGCCTTACCGCATCAAGACAGGGATTGATAGAGCATGTCTTGGCTTGGACGGGTACTGTTATACAATACTAGTGTCACATTGTCTCAGAATTGGTTGTCAATACCAGGTCTTCATCATCATGTTTTCAACTGGTGGTTGTATACGTTCCACAACCGCATTGTGGTGCAACCATTCCATGGGATGTCCATGTGACGCATCTGACCCAGATGATACCTGGAGAACTGTAGAACATTCAGGAACTACAGTGGCTACATGAACAAGAAACTGCAATTCCAGCAACCAATATGGAAGACTTATAATATCTTATTACACTAATAAATGAAACCTCAAAAAGGAAAGTATACTTACTCAAACTTGAGACTCAGATTTTCGGTGAACCAAGGAAACAATAACAGTAACATCGTCAAGCTTGCCACCAATGTATCCTGTGTAGCCAGCTGCCTGGGCTGCATCGGCAAACGGACTTCGTGCTGATTCTGACCTCCCCACCTCTTGTGCTCTCATAGCTAAGAACTCTGCCATTTCCTGAAAAAACGCCAAATAAAAGCGATTAAAAGATGATAGAAAAATAATACCAAAAAAATGAAAGAAAATGGCAACATTAAAGGAATTAGCAGAATCCTGTGATTGGGAAATATTTGTGTAACAAATCGGTTAGCTTGAGGAAAACTAAGGTTCATGCCCTTGGTGCCCTTGGTCAAAGATCAACCTGAATGGCCATCCAGTCCCCCCCCCCAAAACAATTATTATCCAATTACATTGAGTACAGAGTTCCTAAATGTAAGGCTTAGTTAAGCTGAGTACCTGTGCAAAAGTGTTTGCTAAATTGGCTCATAGAGCACATTCTTATATTGGCTATTGGACGTTTCCTGATTATTAACTTCCATTATGAAATCACTCAGAAAGTGTCACATAGACAAACCAATACAAGTGTTTAAGACCTTAGGTTTCAAGCTGGCCTTCAGTGACTTGGAGACAATTGACGCTATTTCCTGTTCATATAAATTGTCGAAAAGGCCATCTGTTGCAGTAACGATTACATCCCCCTCATCCAAATCAATTGTGTAAGCCTGAAACAAGAAGCAAAACAAGAAATTAAAATATATACCATGCCATTATATCCAGATATGAAAAATGAGTAATTAATCTGAGTGGCTTAGAACAATTTCTTGTGGCATTATGAATGATCAGCTAGTTCTGTGCCACTACTTACCTTCAAGGCCCTTCACCAAAAAAAAAAGAGAAAAACTTTAAAGGCCAGCGGAAGTGACAACCTAAGACAACATTACCTCTATCAGTTCTGAGGGATCATCTCCTCTTTCAATTTGAAATGGAAAATTGAACTCATGAACCATTGCAGAGGACCTTTTGAAAATGGTACCATTTCTTATTATGATGAATCCAGAGTCCCCAATATTTGCCACATGGAAAGCCTGTTGGAAATTCTGATAGCAGTTAAAATGATCCTTGCCATAGAAGAGCTATGGAAACAATATCTGCAACCTTTTCTAATAGCAGTTAGAATGATAATTTCCACAAAGCAACTCCCACACAAATAAGTGCTATGTTTTAATCATGAAAATTAAGTACTAGAAATGATGGAAGAAACCCCAGTGAGGTTTCTATTCTACTGATTGACATGGTCAGCCACAGGAAACTGCATCATCACCCTAGCAATAAGAACTTTCTTCATGTAAGTTTATATAACAGATGTTTCAGAAAGCATGTCACCATGTCACATGGATGTAGACAAACATACTGGAACTCCTAAAATATCATCTTTTTTTTAACATCCTCCATAAGGTGGAAACCAATATTACAAGCTAAAGACAAGCCAGGCATTGAGTGCTCTCATGAGTAACAGATAAGAACCGCACATGATGCAACATCACCTGTTTGTTAAATGAAGAACAATGTAGAAGGCTAGAAGGTGTTAAAGACAAGAAAATCAGCAGAAGGCCTTAATTGCTCCTAAACTCTTCATCTCATTTACTTTGTTCTATTAAGCAATTCTAAGTTAAGAGGTTCATGGTGCTCTGTTTCTAATAACAGTATGAATAATTTTTTGATAAGTGGTAATGATGTGTATATTAATCAATATAATAGAGGAAGAAAAACCCCAAATCTGTACAAAAAGATGACTGTATGGGTATTCACAGAAGACCATTCAATCTTGTCAATGATTGATTCCACTAGAACTGACTTGGCTTCAAAAATTCTTCACCCAGTAAATAGCAAGGGGGAAACAGCATGAAGATGTCATTTCTTCCACGAATGCCCACAAATTTTTTGAATTTTTCTTCTTCTGTACAACTCAAGACTTGTAGCGAGAAATCCCTCCATCCTACATCTTGTGATTTGTTACCCATCGCGGGGATTAAAGTGGTCGAGTTTGCATGCTTGTTAGAACAGTACCTAGGAAACTATAACTTTACATGTCCAAATTGCCCACTCTCCCCTCGCCCTCTCTTGATTGCTTCCTTTCCCCCCTATGTCAATTTTCTTATTACTTTTCACAAATCTATTTTCTTATGCAATTAAAAAAGGGTAGCCTAGTGCATGAGGCTCCTGCCAATGTGGGGTCTGGGGAGGGACAGATGTACACAGCCTTATCCCTGCACATACAGAGAGGCTGTTTCCAAGATTTGAACCCTGGTCAGCCAGGTCACAATGGAGTGACCCAACCATTGCATCAAGGCCCACCCTCATTTTTTTTTATGCATTTGGAAATTTACTCATAAGTCATGGAAGTATTCTCTTTACAAGGAAAGATTATATGATTTATAGTTGGAGTTTAGGAGAGGATTAATGGAAGATTATGAATTGGGTTTCCCAGATACTTTCTTGATGCACATGCTCAGAAGAAGGATGAGAGTAATTAAAAAAAAAAAAACAAAACAAAAAATATTACAAATAACATGGTTACTCTCAGTTTGAATGAGACCATCATTTAGGAAGAAATTACCTGACCATCAAAGCAAGCAACCAATGCTGTAGATGAGCCAGGAGACTCTGCTTCTGCAGCACTTTGGATAAGAATTTTGTCTGGCTTTGTTAATTGAACTCCTTGATATTCTGAAACTATCTTTGCACAGTTCTCCATTAGCTCTTGAGCATACAACCCTGCATTTATTCCTGATAAAAAAGAATAGATCAGATATGTACAAAGATGGGAATTGGTAGCATATGAATCGACTCTAGAAAGTATCCATCATGATGCATGTATGAAGAAAAGAATCTTGAGCTTTGGATAAATGAGGCTGTGGCATGGTTGTCCTAAGCAAGGTTCAAAGTAGCGATACGATATGCTGGGGCGTATCGTATCGTATCTTTTGGGGTCAAACAGGCGTTTCGGACCCCACTCTTTTTTAATAAAAAATATGTTAAAATATCTTCCCAAAAAACAAATTTTGAAAAAAAAAACTGAAAAAAAAGCCATTTCCGCTTGTATCTAAGTACCGATACGCCTCTACCGATACACAGAGGCGTACCGATACTTTGAACCATGGTGCTAACTTGTGCTTAAGTGGGAATTACCGAGAAAACCTATCAAACACATCTATAATAATCATAGAAAGGGCATAATTTATGGCACTGGGGAGTTTTGAAATTTCTTACAAATTGCCAAATGTTCAGGGTGGCGAGCAAAGTTATGGAGGTCACTTTGATATGGGACATGCCAATTAAAAGATTGGAGAAGTTGAATTGTGGAAGTATCTACCAGCAGGAGGTAAAGTAATGTGGATTAAAATCTCTCTGTAGAACATTCCTATCTATTTCTATCACTTTCATGATACTGCAAAATGTTGCAGTCTTGCAGAGAAACCAAGAAACTTCAAATAGACCATTTTATACCATATGATGGATTGGACCTGTGTTTATCCATCCACTGCACTGGTGGTTTAGGAATTAGAACAATTATAAGTATGAATTATAAAACATAAACTGATTATGAAAATCAGAGGGGAGTTAAAAAATTACAAGGCACAGGTTGGGATCTGTGAGGTGCTGGCACTTAGCAGCTATCCCACATCCATTTGTAAAGGCATAGGCACATTATGACTTCTGGAAACATGATACTTTTAGAGTTGGACAAAGTGACCATATTAATTTCTTGCAAAGATGTACGGTGGACCTTTGGCCTTTCACAATGGTTTTCCCATGTTTTTCCCTATGCAACAAACGAGGAACAGTTTACTGAAAGCTATAAATTTTTCATGTGACGAATAACTAAATCTCTGTTTTCCAGATCTTCGGTTTATTGGGAGGTTAATTATGTGCTATAGCTATTAGCTAATGACTTGTTATGAAGGTAATCCATCATTCAGTTCAAATAAGAGCATGTATGTAGACTTGGAATTGAAATGCCAAAGCATTTTCAGGTTTGATACTCTCCCTTGACTCCTTGGTGGAGACGACTCCCCAAACAACTTTATATGACAAAGTCTTGGTACTAACTAAAGTGGCATTCTTTATTTAGTGTGCCTGGACAAAATACTCATAGCAGACAACCTACCAAGGAGGAAGGTACATTAATTGCTAGATCTCATGTTAACCGCTACATTTTATGTCAAATGGTGGCAAGAATAATGGATCATTAATTGTTTCTTAATTGGTAGCATTTGAAATCAGTTTTTTGAATATTCACCATTTACTGGGTGATGTTAAGACTTTTTTTTAATAGAAAAGAGTAACTTTCATTAGCTTAAAAAACAGAAATACAACTGTCACCTACAGAGACATAAGGTGACCCCTCATCAAAAATCAAATTACAAAACAGTCCAAAACAAAGACTCCTGATTTACTCCTTGCTTTGCTAGATTGTCAGGTAAAGGATTTGCTGACCTCCTAGTCCATTTAACATGTGCACCCAGCTCCCTTGTGAGGCTCAATACTTCCCTTACATGTTGTTTAAGAGACCACGTTCCCAAGCTATTTGTTTGCAGCCAGCCTACTACTAATTTTGAGTCTCCCTCCACTTCTAACTGTCGAATGCCCAATTGCTTGGCCAATCTGAGCCCCTGGAGGAGGGCCATTAGTTCTGCTCTAAGCGAGCCCCTGGGTGATATTAAGAATCTTTAATGACTTGATTTCCAGTTTTATAAGCCCAATAGTTTGTCCAATGAAGCGGGATGATATGGAGATCACTTTCATTTGCCAACTTCCATTACTTGAAATGTATGGAAAAGAGAAAAAGAAGCAGGGGAAAAGCAAAGTGGAGAGCTTAACATGCCCTCAACCATTAGAAATCTGCTTTGGTGGGGTTTAAAGATTTGATACATCATCATTTTTATGGGATTGGGATGAACTGGCATATAATTATTTATGGTCTTGCATATATTTTTAACTGTCTTGAATTTTTTGTTATTTAATTATAGACCTTTTCTTATTTAGCATCAGTAATCAGCACTAGTTTTCAACTAAAATTCTTATTTTTTGTTTTTTTGCCATAAGCTGACACTGTAACATCAATAAACCAAATTCTAGATCTTAAACTTGGGTCCAATTCTTTGATATCACATTCTAAAGGTAATCTTTATGGCCATCATTAGTCCTGCAAAACTCCAATAGAGGTGGGTAAAGGGCTGACAAAGTGGACGCATGGCCGACACAGAGGGACCTCTATCTGATGAATTGTCTGTAATTGCCATGGGCTTCCTCCCTTAGGCAGAAATGGATGGGATGCAGAGATATGTGGACACTATTTGGTACTCAAATTTGCCTCAAGTTTGGGTATTCTTTTTGTGTTCTGTGATTATTTATGCACATATATGTATTTTATAATGACAATACAAAGACATAAATATATCATCAGTTAAATGTGTTCTGTGAATATTTATGCACATGTATGTATTTTATAATGACAATACAAAGACATAAATATATCATCAGTTAAACTACTAGTACTTTGGTATAAGCTTCAGAAGTTCTTCAACCATTTACTTTTTACATTTTTTTCAATTGTTTACCCCATGTTCTTCAACCATATGAAAGTTGAAATATGCATGGCACCAGGGGTTCATCAATATCCAAATTCCAGAGAAATAGGAAGCGAAATGATAGTTATGAATAAGTGGGATGACCATTTCCCAGTAGGTCATTTATTCTCAGTTTACATCTACAAAAATATCCAGTAGATTAAAAATCAGTTAAGCAGCTTCTGTTAGTTTCTGCTCAGACATTATTGACATTCTAGTTGAAACTCAAGAGTAAGCGACAAACTGAGTTCAAAAGGACCTAAAAAGGAAATAGAACAGAATGAAATGGTTAATACCATCATCAATATTTAGTTTTTATACATGCAGACAGTGAAGGCACATAATCCACCCAAGTTACAGATCCATTTTTGAAGTACATCATGTTATAGCCTAAAGGAGTTTCTAGGGCCATGCTTAGATAAGTCTGATCTGTTTAACTGGTGAAATTTAATGATCGAGTGAACATCAGAAAGGCTATGTTCTTTGTCACATAAATCATGATTTTTCCTACTTGACAAGAGTTGAACAAAGGAAATGGTAATGTTTAACACGTAGCAATACATCATTTTATTTATGAAGGAATACCTTCAAATGACCACTGGCCAACTCCATCAGCTACACCTAACCAGTTTTGACCTGTGACGAAAAAAGCATCCTCTCCACCTGTCAATGCCTGGCATTATTATTCTATGAATTATTGATGCTGAATTCTTTCATACCAAGGAAAAAAACTAGGTTTTAGGGCATCATATGTGAAGTTGTGAATCAAATATCTAGACTTTTTATCTAAAAGCAGTAGGATATATACTTAAGACAATGCCAGAAGACCAATGACAAAATAGAAAATTTTAAAACTAATCTACAGAACAGCATTAAGCAGACATGATTTCTTTATGAAAGCAAATACGTATTAACATAACAAAGAATTGACCAAAAGTTTACTCAGATATAATACATTTTGTTAAGATTGATCCTTTGAATAGTTATCATGGAGAAAGATACAACATTCTGGAGTGAAGTATATTAGCATGTCTGAGTTGCCAAAACAGAGAAAGAGAAAAATATGAATTTAAACTGCCTCCTCTTCTCAAACTTTCCCAATATAATGCTTGGATCCTATCTATCATAGATTATATGCTCCTTCCAACTTAGCATCACAGACCAGTATGAGTTGTGTTATTCCACAGAGTAATCTTGATTCTGATACTCCTTTAGCATCACAAGTTGGGCTAATTGAACCACCCAAACAAGCACAAATGCAGAAGTACCCTTTGAATGTTCTAAAGAATAATAAAATCTGATAAATTGGACAAAATATCTGGCTTAAGTAGATTCCATGAGATCAGATTCTGTGCAAACATAAAAGATCATGGTTTCTTATCTCCATTGCCAGCCTGGTACAGGCAGACTGCCAGAACCAGTTATAGAGCCCAAGCCCAGGTCAGCCTCGTACAGGAACGGAAGATCAAGGTACTAGCCAAGTCATCCAGTCCAGGGTTCAAGCCTCCAATTCATTAGGTTTATACCAGGAAGCCAAGGGAACCACAGGCCCAGACCCAGTAACGATTCATGCTGTTGTCATGATCCCATAGAAGGCAATATATAGATGGATGTAATCAGTCTTGGGGAATAAGAACTTACTACTTGAGTTCCCTCCCTAATTCTCTCTTCTTCCTTCCCTTCCCATCTTCTCTCCCCACCATTGTAAGTTTGTAACTCCATTTCAGGAGGTTGAGGCTCCCTCGAAGTAGCTCATATCTTTCTAACTGAAATGAGCCTTATCACCTGGAAACTGGAGGCCATTTTGGTTTTTTAATGACCAATCAAACTTGTCAAAATCCAGTGGAACTGTTGAAAACCAGCCAGTTTTCACAACCTGCCTGGGTCACCAAATTGTTATAACGTTCAAATACTAATAAGAAGATTTAAACTTGAAACTTCTTAGTCATCCATATTAACATGCTACCATTAGTCCAAAACGTGTATTAACTTGAAACTTCTTAATCATGTGTACACATCTTAAGTAAATACGTATATATTTTGAATAAAATGCAAATGGCAGGACTTGAACCCTGTGCAGTTGTATCAAAAACCTGCACTTTAACCAAGCTGCTTCTTAGAAACGTGAAATAACTCACAAAATGTACTATTTATTTTATTTTTATGGCTCGTGGTCGAACCATTCGACCTGGAGTCGGACCGTTCAGCCCCGGTAACTGGAGGTCATTCCAGTTCTGTGTCCAATCCAAGCCTTACAACATTGAATTCAATGCACAAATTCTTTACCAGAAAAAAAAAAAAAAATCTATGCACAAATTTCTCTGAAACTTAGCCAAAATACTGGAAATTATTTATTATAATTGGCTCAAAAATTGGCTGAAATTTAGAAATGCTAAAAGTTCAAATTGGCTCATTTTAAAATTTGCAGTTAGATGTAAAGCCTTGAGAAATAAAGCAACAGATAATAGAGCTTATAACTTAATAAGCTATCTTTGTTTCTTCTATGCTTGATTTCCAAAAACAGGTAGTCAAATAGATATTTAAATTAAAGTAGGATTCTTGGATGTACCTTAGAAGGATGTGGTAACATTGCAGCACCTGAAGAGAGGAAAAGTTCTGGTGCTGAGATTTCTTCTCCCCTATTATAAACAAAACAGCAAACCATGAAGAACAGATTTGAGAGTCAAAATTACAAACATATATCCATATATCCAATAAATTGAACTGTTATAATTTTAAAATCTTAAAATAAAAGAGTAAGGAGGAGAAAAAGAATAAATCTTCTCTTTCTTCCCACTCCGGTGCAAATTAAATCCCAATATAGAATTTTGATATTTAGTTGAAAGAGAGTTAGCTTGGGTAAGAAATATACATTTCTAAGGATCTGGCAGTCCTTTTTCATTTTTTATCAATAAAATTTATTTTAACAGGAAATAGTAATTAAGGAGATAACAAAGATTCAGTTATTTACAAGGACAAAAAACAAATGGCAAATCTGTTTACAGGATGTTTAACATGTGCAGGCATCAACTTATTGGCTATGCATTGACAATTCAGTCTCTAAATAGAACCGCCAACCCGTTTACAGGATGCTTAGCATGTGCAGGTGTCAAGTTATTAGCTATGCATCAATAAATCAGTATCTAAATAAAAGTGCAGACACAATATAAAACAACATCAATTTAGTCTTTTCCTTTTGATATTCTCTCATGTGGTTACTTGGCCAGTTAAAATTCTATGATGTAATTAAGGAGCATGAAGTCATTTAGTCATGCAGACAGCTCCAAATATTTGGGCATACTGAAATGATTCAAAAGAAATAAAAGGGAAAAAGAATCATACCCATGAGGATCAGGAGTAGTTTCAACATCTTGTAACTCTACTAGTTCTGTTCCTGCCACTTCTACACCATGTTCATTTTGTAAAGCACCTTCAATAACTTCTACCTGTAAAAAGTATAAAAGTGAATGGTACTTTAGTTACTACTAGATTATAGAAATAAAAGACTATAATTCCTTAATAAACATCAATATTTTTATTTAGTTCCCATAAGGTGATAGAAAGTGTCCAAGGGTCAGCTCTATAGGGTCTTAGCCGGCTTCTGACAATGGAAAGGATAAGAGTTAAATCTACTCTGGGATGCACAAAGACATTATCTGAAAAAAGAAAAGAAAAAGATGCGGAATAGGGATTGTATGAAAAGAGAGGATATGGTCTCTTCATTTTGGGACCATTGGACCAGAACATTTTGCGATCATGTCTTCCCTGAACTTACCTTAGTTGCCTAAATCCACAATTTGCTGATAATGGTTACAGTGATATTGAGCTAAGTTATAAGGCAAAAGGCTTTCAAAAAAATAAAAATAAAAAAAGTAAAAGTAATAAGGCAGAAAGCTTATATGTCAAATATATTATCACTGCTTTCTGTGCCTGTTTTTCATGCCATCATCCATATATGTTGACCACGGAAGGACTATCTGATTGTTTTGTATTCATTGTCAAATGATTCTCAGAACCATCTATTCTAAAACAACAACCCTCGCAATGAAATGTTTAAAAATAGTAAAAGGTTCAAGAGGAAAAGAGAAGAAATCATGCTGACCATAGCTGAAGATTCAACTGTATCTTTCTCCTCAAATTCTTCCATGGTTTTGGAACCTGTTTCAACATCCAAAACATGATCGGGATTAGAAGCCAGTGGAGGCATAACTGGCATAATGCCAACCACATCATCCTCCTCACTGGGGTGACTGGTTTTTGCATCCAAAATGCGATCAAGCTCTGCAGCTGTAGACAGAGACATAACTTCAACCTTAATATTCTCTGCACCGTTTTCCTCAGAGGCATTCCCTACAGCTTCATAAGCAGGTTCAGGCTCTGAATCAAGAGGGGAACGTACATCTTCAATTATAACCTTCTCTCTAGAATCATCCTCTGAGACATTACTCATGGACTCCAGGCCAACAGAAAAGGGAGTTACATATGCCATATTCATCTCTTTAGGGTCTTCCTCAGAGGCATGACTTGTCTCTGCATCAGTAATCTGGTGGAACTGCGCAGAAGAAGGTGATCCAATACCTTCATCATTACCCTTCTCTTTAAATTCCTCCTTAAAGGCATTAGTATTTTCTGCTTCGAGAACGGAGTCAGGCTCAGTAGCAACCAACTGAGGCAAATTTTCATCCTCACTCTTCTCCTCAGAATCTTCCTTAGACACATAACTATTTCCAACTGGAAGAATTGAGTCAGGCTGTGAAGCAGTCAACTGAAGCACGGTTTGGTCCTCATTCTTCTCTTTAGAATCTTCCTCAGAGGAAATATTGTGCTCTACATAGAGAACATCACCTACATCCTCTGAAGCAGTCAATTGAAGCACAGTTTGATCCTCAGTCTTTTCTTTAGAAGAAATACTTTGCTTTATACGAAGAACCTTACCTCCATCGAGAGCAGCAGTAGGAGATGGATTCTCATCTTCGTGCATCTCTTTGGGGCCTTTCCCTTCACCGTTACCCTTCTCTTCAGAGTCTTCCGTAGTATCAGTTCTTCCTGCATCGAGAACATTATTTGGGTCCTGAGTAGTATTAGTCGTAGTAGAAAGAATCACAGTTTCATCTTTGCTTGCTTCTTCGGCTTCTGCATTTGTTTCTACATCAAAAACTGAATCTGGCATTGAAGCCTTAGAAGGAAGAAAAACTTCAACGGCGTTCTTCTCTTCAATATCTTCCTTAGAAGAATTGCTTGTTTCCACATCCAAAGAAGAGTTAGGCAATGTACTACTACCAGCCACTTCCGGTCTATCTTCTGTAAGAGCAACTACATTCTGTTCATGCGAAGTTCCAGTAAATTCCTCGGTAATGGTCTCCCTCACCGGATCTCCATTTAGAGTTCCCAGAGTTTCCAGTGTATCTGTAGTCATCTGAGTCTCTTCCTCGGTAATGGTCTCCGTCACAGGATCTCCATTTAGAGTCCCCAGAGTTTCCAGTGTATCTGTAGTCATCTGAGTCTCTTCTTCTTCACTTACACAAGTTCCACTTTCACTTTTCTCTTCAGAAAGTTCTACTTCCTCTTCAACAAGAGTAGAGAATACAGATTCATCTTCCTTCTCCACAGGAGTGGAACCTTCAATTTGCACACCTCCCACTGCAACACTCGACGATTCACCAGATACAACATCGGTTTTCGCTTCCTCTACCTTTCCAAACCGGAAAATAATGCTTCCATCGGAACGCTCTGCCGAAAGCACCAAATTCGGTGTGAATAAGCAACAAGCAACGCAAAAGCAAATCGATGTCAAAAGAAAGGCCCGATCACTTGGATGACCTTCCAAACACAGTCATTCTGAAGAATTAAAAGCAATTCAGTTAGAAAAGTAAGGTTCAGAGGCAGTAAAATGTACCAGTGGTCGAAATTACAATAAAACCAGAAGAAGTAGAGTCCGGAGAAGGCGTTGCCGATGAGGAGAGTTGGGTTGTGGACGAAGAGGGCTTTGCAGATATCTGGTGAGCTAACCTTCGCTTCGGAAATGGCGTAATGGGAGAAATCCGGAATATGCCAAACGGCTTCGGGGAGATGTTGCAGGAAATGCATGGAGCACGAAAGCAAGAAAGATTTTTTAAGGAGCGATGGTCGAGAAACCTACCTACGAAGTCCGCCATGGTTAACAGGAGAGAAGCTTTTTACAAGAAATGGATATGTAATGGACGGAGGCGGAAGATGGAGAATTCCACCATTGGTTGGTGCTGTGGTGCTATGTGTAGAGAAAATTAATAAGCGGGAGCTCCAGGATACAGAACAAGGAGAAGAGGAAACACGTAATGAAGGACTGAAGGTGGTTATATTTGACTTCACCGCGTGGAGACTGGAGAGGGGAGAACGGGGGGACTGAGAAGAGCGTCACCAGTCGCGTCTCGCCGTCTCCTCACCTCAGACTCTGAGTTGGATAAGCCATCGCCCATCGGTTTTTATTCTCAAGACGTGACTCAAGAGTGAAGACGAGCGACAAGGTGACACTTGAGTCTTGACTGGCCCGTGTCCCGTGAGCCGTGAAAACTGAAAAAGTGAAAACGCTTGTTTCGGCCACATGCGGACGGCGGACCAGGGTGAGGACGGATTCGATACTCTCAAAATTGTACTCACAACCATTTTCAATCGTGCATTATGAATATCTTCAATACTTCTATTATATTCATGGGAAATGTTCCTAATACACGGCTGAAAAGACGGAGTGATTCTAGTTGCTAATACACGGCAGGGCGTTTGGTTGTAAGGATAAGTATGTTCTCTTTGAAAGGAGTGATGCTAGTTGCTAAGCCGATCTTGGCGAGTGAGGACACGGACTAAAGATGATTTCCGAATTCTGACCGCTTGGTTTGGGCACAAAATTATCTGGAGTCCATGAATGCGTTTCCATCTTTTATTTAAATCTGATTTTTTTTTTTTTTTTTTGCTTAGCTTATCAACAGATAGATTGGGTAGACCCATCCGAGCGGCAGGGGGAGGGCTGTGAATTGTGATGCACTCTAGTTGTGCAGAAAGTTAAAAAATTTTGTAGTGTTGACGGACTGGCCTCTAATTCTATATCTGACGGTATTTGCACATTGCCATGGACGGATTAACGGACTAGCCTCTAATTCCTTAATATGTGTTTGGCTTCGTTTATGCTTATTGAGTAAACTGTCATATAGGCGTTTTATCAGCAAAGGTCTCATTAATTACATTCGTATATATCGATGTTTGTAAATTTATGTGTCTCTCCCATTTCAGGAAGTTTTATTTTGGAATTTCCTGGATAGGCGTTTATGAGCACTTTGCTGATGTGGTGCCTAATGGCGCCTATGTGTTATAAACACATTCATTAATTGCTTTTCTCGGTTTTACAACCACACAATTACAAAATATTTACTCAATAAAACATAAATGGAACCAAACACCCTTTTAATGGCTTTAACAAGAGTTAGATTTATGTGTGTTTTGTTTTATGAGTGTTTCATAATAGGTAGTTATCAAAACACAATCATGTCATCGCCAAATCAGTAATTTTTTTATCATGATCAACTATATATATTACTATTAGGGGAATCTTCATTTTAACGCTTCCCCCAACAATTGAGTATTTATTCATTATTCCGTTGATGTGATGCCTAATGGTGCCTAATGGCGCCTAGTTGTCAATAAACGGTTTATCGAGTATTTTTCTCGATTTAAAAAAAAAATCAAGTACAAACGTTTATTTAATAAATGGAAGTTATACCAATATATTTATTGAATAAACGTTTGTACTTTATTTGTTAATAAAACCGAGAAATGCAATAATTGCAACCGTTTATGACAACTAGGCGCCACTTCAGCATAACAGTGAATAAACGCCTAGCCGTTTGTGGAAGCTTCAAAAAATAACGTTTACAAACGGCTGGCATGCACATAAACCAAAGTTCACGTTTTACATTTTCGATATATGCAGAAGAGCAAGAGAGAGAAAATGTTGAGATGGCACCTATGTGGCACTATCAATAAACGTAAATGGAACCAAACATCCGCATACTTAGTATATGTTTGGTTTTGTGGGTGTTTATTGAAAAAACTATGTGGTGTTGATGTTTATTGCATATGAAACCATTGTTTAATTTCACCGTTTATCGAATAAACACTAGAAAATGAAACACTTTCATTTATGTACATCTGAGAATTTGGGAAAATGTCAAATTCATCTTTCCCCCAATGCCTAGGCATTTTTTGAAATGAAATACTGATATGGGGCACTTTATCTGAGCTGAAAAGTAACTTTATGGGGTGTTACTTAAAACACCCATATTACGTCCAACCAAATAGAAAAAATAAAAGCATTAAAAATAGTGTTTTTCAGTTAAATGTTTATCTAAAAAAATGCCTCTCGAAATTAAAAAGCCAAATTATAGAAAATTTTGGCCTTTTAAGAAAAATTTAACCAGCACATAATGTCATGTGATGTTGACCAAGTTAATCAGTGCTCCTCACAGCACGTCACAGCCACACGAAACCGAATTCAATCGGTGCAGAACCGTTGTAACAGTTATTATAGCCTTGTATTGAGAATATCTTCCCTTAAAATAACGCACAGGAGTACAGAAATGTTCTCCATGCAAGGCTGTAAAGGCGGTTCGAACACCATTCGAACAGGCCTTCCACCGAATGAAGCCGATCTTCAGCCGCGGTGCGAGGGCGCTCTGTAACTGTAACAAACATAAAGTCTCATATATAGCCTTCCACAGCTCCAAGTAACAAACAAAAAATCCAGCCACTACAAAATTCTAGAATAAATAAGGATAACAGTCCCAAATGACCCTTGTTTGCCGATATAAATCAAAACTTATTTCAATTTCAAAATATTAAAATCCAAATCAGGGCAATCAGAAAACGTCACAGCCGCACATTGGTATGGTGGGTTCTACATGAGCGGTCTGTGAGGTCCGTGTCAGGTGCGCTACGTGAGGAGAGCACAAAATCAGAGACACAGAAGTAGAGGCGAAGACGATGTCCACGTGGTTAGAGAAAACGCAGAGATGCAGAACTCGTAATCCCATTGGCCCGAAATCTATCCACGAGGGATGTTAGATTTCCCCCCGAGATTTCACAGGGCCTACACTACGCATACTTCCCAAGCGAACATTAGTGTAAGAAGCAAACAAGGTGATAGGTCGTGAAGGAGAAGGAGAAGAGTTGGGAATATGGCAATGTCTGCAACATCTGCTGCTGCAGTTCTCAACGGCTTGAGCTCACCCTTCCTTTCAGGTGGCAAGAAGAGCCAGAGCTTGCTGTCGTCGACTTGGGGCATCAGAGCCAGAGTTGGTTCTGCCTCTGCACCCCGTAAGCTAGTCCTTGCCGCTGCAGCTGTCAAGAAGTCTTGGATTCCAGCCGTTAAAGGAGGCGACAACCTCATTGATCCTGAGTGGCTCGATGGCTCGTAAGCTTTCTCTTCTCTTCCTCACGCCCCTGTTTTAGCTTTTAGCCTTTTAGGAGATCACTAAGCATCGACTTATGCTCTGCTATAGGCCTTTAATCTAAGCTTTGTTTTTAACAGATTTTCAATGATTAACTAATCCCATTTCATTTTTGGGTTTGGAATTGATTTTAAGACTAGATCCCACCAGTTGGTGGTGAACTTGGCCTGTGTAATGTAGATCGGGTTATGGGATTGTTATTGTAGTCTGAACTTGGTCACTCCCGAGCACTGGCCCACTGATGATTTAATCCCATGAGATTACGGGTTTGATCCTCCAGGCTGCCAGGAGATTACGGGTTTGATCCATTGGGACTAGGCAAGGATCCAACCTTCCTCAAGTGGTACAGAGAAGCTGAGCTTATCCATGGTCGGTGGGCAATGGCAGCTGTAGTTGGGATCTTCGTTGGCCAGTCCTGGAGTGGCATTCCATGGTTCGAAGCTGGTGCCGACCCAGGTGCAATTGCACCCTTCTCCTTTGGCTCCCTGTTGGGCACCCAACTCCTGCTCATGGGATGGGTGGAAAGCAAGAGGTGGGTCGACTTCTTCAACCCAGAGTCCCAGTCAGTTGAGTGGGCAACACCATGGTCCAGAACTGCCGAGAATTTTGCAAACGCCACAGGTGATCAAGGCTACCCAGGTGGCAAATTCTTTGACCCATTGTCATTTGCTGGCAATATTAAGGATGGTGTATACATCCCTGATGTGGAGAAGCTGGAAAGATTGAAGGTGGCAGAGATTAAGCACGCCCGGATTGCTATGCTAGCCATGCTCATTTTCTACTTTGAGGCTGGTCAAGGGAAGACACCCCTTGGAGCCCTCGGCTTCTAAACTTCTTTACTGTAACCTTTTTTTTTTTTGTAAATTTAAGCTATTATTGAAGAGGCAAGAAACCACATTTACATGAATCGCATCCCTGGTCTCCCACCAAAATTTTGTTGATGATGCCATTACCTCTTCTTCCGTATTAAATGAAGAACCGGTGAAGATGACCTATTCATGGACCAGGTAGTCCGGCGAATTTGCCCAGCCTGACCCGTTTTAATCAGGCTCAAACATATTTTGAATTTTTGAGGCCTGCGGACTTGGTCGGGCTGTAAATATTAGGCCTGATTATTTTTTCGGCCGGGTTTGGACTTTTAAGCCCACCCTGTGCTTGGGTTCATTTCGATAATATTATAAATAACAAAAAATTATATTAATAATAGATATTAGGTAATAACGTACCTTACTATTTTATTTTTTGTATTTTGTTTATTTTGACTTAAGGTGTATAATTGTAGGCTGTAATATTTTTGATGTAGAAAATATGTGATTAGATAGGAAAAACTTAAAAAAATATAAAATTAAAAGATAGAAATAAGATATTGCATAACATACAAACTTCCGTTTCTATATTATATTAGGGCATGGCTCGAACTCAAGAATGGGCCCAAAAATAAAGCGCTTCTTTGACTTTTGTCGACAGCAAATGTAGTGGCCCATTAATATATCACCATGGTCCCTGGAAGATGGGCTCCCGTCGTAAATCCCATCCCTCCTATTGCTCACTGGTATCAACTTACCAATCGCCACCTAATTCATGCAAAAAGCAAAACAAAATGTACATTAGGGCTGCAAATCGGGTTAGGTTGGGTTGAAGCCAATCCTAATTCAACCTAAAGTTTTAAATCTTAATTCAACTCGGCCTTCAATTCAACTAATCCAACCCTAACTCTAATCCTAACTAAATTCCTTCAACTCTAATCCAATCCAACCCAATCCAAACTCAATTTTGGGTTGGGTCCAATCCAACCTTCTTCCCATCCCTTAAAATCTCGTAGAATTTTTTGATTTTAGATCTTAATTCAACTCTTACTACATATATTAATCCTATATTTCATTAGTATTTGTTTGTTGATGTTTTTTTTTTTTGTTCTTTTGGTACAAAATTGAGAAAAATAAGTATCAGAAATGACTATAGTTTATTATGAATTATGACTTATGATAGATCTTTCTTAAGCGGCAAACAACATAAAGGAGATGAAGAATAAAATTTTTAAAAAACAAAATATAATGTTATTAAGGTTTAGTCTTTCTAATTAGAATTAAGTGAAGTGATTATCTTAAATGAAATACATGATACTATATGGTGGGGGCTATACAAATATCATGCATCTAAACAAATCAATGTATGTTATATATTACATATAACATATATTTATATATGACATATACTATAGAGTCGGATTCGGGTTGGGTCAGGTTAGTTAAGGGGTCAACCCTAATCTAACCCGAAGTAAAATCGAATTCATGAATTTTAATCCTAACCCTAACCGAACATCAACTCAACCCAACTTTTTTGAGTTGGATTTAGACCAACCCCGCCCAAATTGCAGCCTTAATGTACATCCACATTTTCTCCCCACCATTTATCCTTTCACCTGATTGACCTAAGCGGGTAAGCCCACATTTTTATGGGGTAGCAGGTGGGTGGGCATCTTATTACTATTAGTTCATTTCAGTTGGGGTTCGGCCTCTAAACTTTAAACCGGTTTGCAATCATTGTCATGCATCTTAACTTCATACCTCAAATTAATTAACTAAGGGCGTTTTCTTCGAGGTGAATTGTTTTTATTTTGACTTCTAAAAAAACAAATGAAAACAATCTGTTTTCTTGAAATAAAAATATGGAAATTGGAAAATATGAAATAAAAAACAAGTTTGTGTGTTAACTATACAATTTATAATGTCATCTTTCATCAATCATGCAATATATATACTCCAATATTTATTTTTATTTTTTTCTTCTTAAAATAAAAATCAAGTTCAACAGTTATACTATACATGTATTAATTTGTTTTTTTTTTCTGATGTTGCAATTTCAAAAAAACAAACTACCATGTGAGAAATCTAATCCATATGTAGGATTATCAATCGATTGATTTTTCTGGCTCCTTGAAACCCAACCAAATTTAACTGACTATATCAGTTCTGATTCTGTGATTTTGTCCTGATAAATTTTAATTTATTAATCGATACAGCTTTGGGATTATGATTTTGCCCTAATTAATAATTGGTTTGGGAATGGGACCACCCTATCCCAACTAAGACCCGACCCATTGACAGTCTTGTTCAAATGCTTTCTTTTCTCCCAACTCGACTGATACCTAACCTCAAGAGCAAGGATTTTAAAACCGGACAGGACAGGGAATCGTTCTAGGGACCGGTTCCTAGGTTGAATAGTCTGACTGTCCGGTTTGAATGGATAACCTGTTCTGACTTAAAAATAAATAAAAATTGATAAAAACCATTGTTTGAGTTGATGATTCGATGATTCAACTGCTCGAATCAGTTGGCAAAAAAGTGGGTTTAGGGTGAAACGAAACTGGTTACCTGACCAGTTCCAAGTTTTTTGGTCCAACCATCCAGTCTGATTCAGTTTTGAAAATCATGCTCAAGAGTGAAAGACCATGCATCCAAATATTGTGTATAGTTTTAATTTAAAGAAATATTGGAAAATATAATGCACATTTATAAAAAAAAAAAGAGCAACAAGTCTTCCATCTTTTACACATACAAGGACAGCTTCTACTTAATTAGTTTTATTTGAAAAAAAGTACAATCGAAAAAAAGTACTTAAATTTCATATTTGCAATGTGTTCTACGAAAAACGAAAATAAAAGGGAACCTCTTGCTTGAACAAACTTCTAAGAAACCAAGGACGTTAAATATTAAACCCTTAAGAAACAAACTTGTTAGTTGAAATTGTTTCAAAACAATTAATATATAATTTATTTATCAAGTATGGGTTTGACTTGTAAGGCTTGTTATTTACTGATTACTCCACTTCATTGACTTTTTTCCTAGTTGAAATTTAGACTTTATTATTTATTAACTAATTAGCATCTATATATATTTGTAGCCTTGTAGGTTTTACTAATTATTAGTATTTGGTCAAAAAAATCAGAAGTCTCTCTCTCTCCCCCTAAAAAAAACATCTATTCCATTAAAAACCTATCTATTTTAACTGTCGTTTATCTTAATTGTCTTGGAGGTTGATATATATTACAGATAAATTCCCAATATTATTGCAGATCATGCCAAATTGCAATGTAGATCTTCTACCCACGAATGATAAAGTATAAATACTGAGATGTTCTGAATGTGCGATTGATGTAGTGATGCATGGAGGATAGGATTCTTGTGGGGAGGAGATCTAAACACGCCATATATAGGCTATGAACAAGTAACCACATCTAAAATCTATAGCATATGAAATGTTTCTCCATGCATGCTGATCAGAACTTTTTTTAAAGGGTATTTGGTTGACCCAAATTCTCAAGTTCTTCATCACACCTCCACCTCCCTCCCGAAAAGAAAATGGACAAAGGCTACTTTATTAATGCATTAATTAAAGCTGTCCCTATATATTAAGCATGCCTCAACCTATGGGAACTAGCCAGCTCTTACATTATGTAGTGAGAGTTTCATCTTTAGGGTTTCCCCCACCCTATTCACCTTGTTTGTTAATTTCCTTCAATCATGAACTCAAGATAGAGCCTTCACGTTCATACTTTTAATTTTCCAACCAACCACCTTAGTTCGAGCACACTTGTTCAATTGTCCAAACCTAGCAACTCTACATGAAGGTGGCCGGGCCCCTCTCATCTTTCTTTCATGTTTTTTACTTTCAACCTCAAGTGGGCCACATCAGTGGCAAATTAAAGTGAACAAAAAGTTTTCCTTTGGATTTGGGTCTATAATTATATTTTAGGCCATGTTCTTTTTTCGGAAATATATTTACCTGGGTAAGTGTTTTCTAGGTAACACTTCCTTGGGTAAGTGTACTTACCCATGATTTATTTTTGTTTAATTTATTCAGGTAAATAACATTACTTACTTTCCCATGTTCTTTTGTAACACCCACTTTCCTGGATAAGTTGTTATTTTGTTCATATTTTGCTAATTTTACCCTTTCACCATTAGTTTTTCTAAAAGGGGAAAGAACATTTTTTAGTATATGTGAACCATTCAAATTTTTCTAGATGAGAATCACTCAAAATTTATGACGTCTAGGTATGGCATATCTGGATAAAGATCTACTTCTTTTGCAAATTTTTACCATTATCTTGCTATTAGTTATAGTTGAAACTATTGGTTAGAATCTGATTGAACAACATATTTCGAGTTTGGGATAATAGCATTCACATCATTCTCACAAACGTTAAAACAATCTCTGCATTCAACGGTTAGAATCTAACTGAACAATAGGCTCTAGGTGGATATGGTTATTGCACATCATCTCTCTTGCACAACAGTTCTGCAGATATGCTCCAAAATGACTATTGGATATGATTACTGCACATCTCTCATACCCTATGCATATCTATGGCAAATTGAACAAGAATCATTTAAATATGAGAATCTAAACCATATATTTGCATATGTATAGAACACTCATGCATACAATATCTGAGAAGGAAATCAAACATGACTAGCATGGTCAAATGAAAAACATAAACAAGCATTATGACATTGCTTCATGTTGGCATTAGCCTCTTTTTTTTTCCTCTTTTTCAGGTTGTACTTTTTTTATTTTTTTATCATTTTATCTCTAATCTCTTCTAGGGGCCATTGCTTGGTTTAGTAGTAAAATCTCATGCTAGCAACTATGAAAATGCAGCTTTGAGTCTAAGAGCAGCCTCTTCGTGCCGCGGCAATGGCATGTAAGAGGATCAGCGGCGGCAAGAACAATGAAGATGATGAAACAGTAGAAGTGGAGAAACTCTCAAACAGGTGAAGCCTTATGTTTTGGGGGCAACTTTGTCATTTTCATGTTTATTGTATTTACCTTCCACTTGGGAAGAAATAAAATTTATTGTGGGTCCCACTTGTTTTTGAAATCCGAACATGGGAAAGCTACCAACTTTCCCCACTTTTATTTCACGAAAAACGAACGCGCCCTTAAAGTATTTCCACCACCCACATTGAAAGCAGTAGAAAGTAGATCGCCATGATCAGATGCATTTAACGGTGAGTTAGGCATGGAATGGAACCCATCCCACCCATTGCCTTCACCAGGGGGCCATTTGATCAGGACACAAGTCACTGAGCTGAATGAGTTATTGCTTGGTCTTTTAATGAATAAAAATGATGATCAGGGATATTCGGTACAATAATCATCCCAACATTTTAATTATTCAGTCATTAAGCAGAGTTCACAACTCACTTAATAACTTGGTAGTAGCCAATAAAAAACTTTATTAACTTGTTCATAAAAGGTTATTCAGTTGAGCCACTCCGGCCAACTGTTATTAAATAGAGGGTTTCAGATTAGAGCTAGTATAAATTTTCGCTACAAATTAACAGGCCTTTCATTTAGTTGTCTTAAAAGGAAAGTCAAAGACATTATAAAATATAAATCAAGAGTATAAATTGTTTCTTTGAATTAGGTCATTTATAGGAAATGTATCAACCAGAATGGTCTTTTGTGAATAGCATTATATATAAATATGCTCCATGCATGCAAACACAAGGATTAAAAATATGATATATGCAAAGTTTTGCACGGTTCATATTTATATTTGGACTCTTTGCATTTCAATGGGTTCAAAACCCATATGTACAAATTTGTATGATAAGTACGATATCGATACGTTGTAATATTAATTTAAGTGTCGTTGTCATGTTTATGGGTCAACCCCATTCTCACCCAATTGAATGGGCTCCGCAACATCTGAGGGTTGATTTGGTACACTGTGCTATCAGCATCAGTTTTAATTAGTCGAATAACAATTAAATACTTCTTTTAATTAGATTAATTAAAAAAATAAGGTACGTTCGAGTATAACAGTTCACCTATGCTTCTCTTGATCAGTATTTTATTAGTGAGAATATGTATCTACCAAAAAAAATTTATTAGTGAGAATATGTATCTACCAAAATCTCTTTCACTTACTTGCAAGCTACACCTAATTTTTCATGAAGGAAGCTGATGATGTTCGATCCGAGAATGTAATTAAATAGTTCTGTTAATTGGATGAGGCCAAGGTATAAGGTTGAACTGCACACTTAGATCTACAATCACAAAAAGAGTCAAAGGTCTGAGGAGTTATTTTCTTGGTAGGCACTCCGACGTTCAAGTTAGTAGAGTAATGGGATCAGTTGGGACGAGCATGTCAGAATGATGCTAGTTCAAAGCCGAAGAGAAGATATGAAGGGGTACTGAATGAGTGGAGAGTCAAAAGTTCTTTACCTCGAGGTGGGAGTACCTATTTATATCCAAGCGTCTGGGTTCTGGTTGGATAGGGCTTCCGGGGCTGTTAGGATGAGGTTATTCGTCGAGGTCTTTGGGGTGTGGGGGGGGGGGGTCGTTCCCCTTTAATTTCCTCGGCAGAGTTAGCTTCCTTATTTGTATGAAACACTACATTTGGTTGCGCTCTTCCATCACACGGTTTTGGGCAACAACGATGTTGATGCAGTTTGAAGAGGGCGACCACGGAACTTGCCACATAGCATCCTTGGCCAGATCGACAACCAGCCAAACACCACTCCCCTAGCTCTGAAGTCAAGGAGTATAGTGCCCAGTTGCAGCCGAGCAGAAGAGTTCTAAGGTCCTCGATTGAGGAACTCTAGTTTCTTTGAGTTGGCCAGTCCAAAGTCAGACCAGGTGACTTGACACTTGTACCGTCTCTTTTATGGGTTAATGGACATACTTCGTCTTCTCAAGGTTACATGCGTGCGAAGTGCGATGCTAAATTGGCGTCGTTGATCTAGTTTTATCTAGACCGTTGGCTGCCTTTATAAAAAGGGATGTAGGCGAGCCATTTCATTTTGTCATTTGGAGAGTGTTTGTGCCTTGGAGTTTGGCTGGCGTCTCGTGTTGTTTCCTTGCTTGCTGTTTCAGGTGTTTCGAGCTCCTTTTTTCCTCGCTAAGATGTCTTCCACTACATCTTCCCTTTCTTCTCTTTTTACTAGGTACACCTCGGGGGGTGAGAGCGAGGGTAGTGCTCGGCATGAGGCGACTGAGGTTAGGGCACTGGAGACCGATGCCAACACTGCCGAGGTTGATGAAGGAGGCAATACCGGAGTTTAGGGAGATGATGCTTGGGAGGCCAGTGCCGACGAGATTGTCAAAGCCTATGTGGAGTTGGAAGGGCGAGCCCTTGAGAGGAGATTTGGGGAGGGATTCTCCTCGGCTCCATGTAGCCTTTCTTCGGCTAACATGTCCTGAATCCAGGAAGCATATCGCGTACCGAAGGAGTTCAAGCCGAGATGTCTGGGGATCGGTGAGAGAGCCACTTCGGCTCGACCTGGGGAGATTTGTGTGTATGTCCACAACTTGGATACTAGCCATAGGTTCTCTCTAGATCTTGAAGTAGTTGTTGTGTTGAGGTGGTATCAGGTTTTGCCAGTCTAGTTGATGCTGAACTCATTTCGATACCTTGGTTGGTAGACCTGTACATGGGCCAGGTATCCAAACAGCCCGGCCCTCGGCTGGAATTGAACATGATTTTTAGCTCGTGGGCTTGACCTCGGGCCTAAAATCCTGGCTCGATTATTTTTTGGGCGGGCTCAGGATTTGTTAAAAAAGCCTAGCCTGAGCTTGACCCGACCTAACTAGTTTCTAAACCCTAAATCCTTATTCCCTAACTCGACTAACCTTTCCTAATTTCCCTATTTTCGTAATTTTGTCTTCTCATTCTTACTCTCATAGTCTCAATGACCACTGACAAAGTTCTCTCTCTCTCTCACCCTCCCCCCCTCCCTCTCTCTCTCTCTCTCACAAAAGAATTGAGAGAGTTTGACGATACGAAAGCTAGCATTAAAGGACTGGTTGACACTGGAGTGGCCAAGATCCCCTGTGTGTGGCATGCTTCAAAGGCGTGGGGCTTCTTTTAGGTAATGAATCATGGGATCCCTCTCAATGTTTTGCATGAAATGATTGAAGGGATACATAGATTTCACGAGTAGGATATTGAGGTGAAGAAAGAGTTTTATAAACAAGATCCCACACGAAAGGTAAGATTCAATAGTAATTTCGATTTGTATCAGTCAAGAGCAGCCAATTGGAGAGACACGTTGCTTTGTGTCATGGCTCCTTATCCTCCAAGCTTGGAAGAATTGCCACTGGTTTGCAGGTATCCAGTATTCTAGTATTGCGTCTCTCTCTCTCTCTCTCTCTCTCTAGTGGTAAGTTTGCAGTTTATTTCCAAAAACCATTAAATTCTATGTAGAGCTTTTTTGCCTTCTACTGACTAGACCGCATCTCCATTACATCTACAAAAATAATTCTAGCCATTCTGCCTCTATTGCTATCACCATGAGCTGAAAGCGACCTTTTTGAAGGGATAATACATTGAACGTCTATTGAGGGCCGGGCTGTTGAACGTTGCAATCATCACGAGCCCGACCTAACAAGGGATAATCATTTTGTTAGGTCGGGCTTTAGGCTCAGGCCTAGGCTTTGGGCATTTTATGAGGGCTGGGCTTGGGCCCAAGTTATAGGCCCGTTGGTTGGGCTGGGCTTGGGCTCGGGCCTGAAAAAATTCTGTTAATGAAGAGTAAAAGCCCGGCCCATGAACAGGTCTACTAGTCGGGTTTCTCTACTATTGCACTCTTAAAGAGGTCGAGATTACCCTACCAATGTTTAGGTACTTCCTCCACCTGAAGAAGCACAAGCAAGGTTACTATTATTTGTCTTCTAGGTCAACACCAAGGTGCTTGTTAGGGCTCCCTCTTCCATCAAACATTGGAAAGAGGACTTCTATTTTGTTAAGCGTCAAGGAGGTTGGTTGTTCCCCCATACCCTATCCACACCAAGGACTAAGGATAAGGGCCCTTCCCAGGCCAAGTTGTTAGAGGAGGAGGTTGTTGCCATAAGGAGGTACGGGTACACATTAGGGAGTACACATTGTCCCGAATGTTGACCCTTGATGGGCTTATGTGTCCACCGACGACCAATCATAGTCTGGTCCGTAGATTGCACAGTCCTTTCTCAGTAAGCCTCTTTTCATTTTTACTTTGATTGTTCGTGATGATTTGTGAAGATTCCAATATGGATGATGCTAAGGATAGAGTTCGATGCATGAAGGTCGCAACCATGAGGAAGGCCCAAGTAGCAAGGGCCTCAGGCGCATTGTTGTAGGTTGAGGACCCCAATGTCGTCCAACAGAGGGCACGCCTCAACAAACGAAGAGGTTGAAGTCAACGAAGGAGGTAGTGGTGGTCGATTCTGATGAGGCCACTCCTTAACTCGCGCGGTCTTCATCGTAGGGGGGGACACTTCAGAGAACGTTTTGACCGAGGGTGACGGGTCGACTAGTATATACATGTCGTGTTGTTTGGTATGACCAGATGACACCCTTGAGATCGACAAAGTGGCTGGGTAGCTTGTTCGAGGTGTGATGCTCCCCAACATCAGGAGGGAGGCCAATAGCTTCCTAGAGAGTTCAGCCATACACTAGATCACATGGGGGTAAGCTCGGCTTCGTCTTGCTTTGCCTAGTTTCTTTTCCTTTCTTTCTGCTAACTGTGCCTTGGTCTGCAATCGGTGTCCTCGATTGCTGGCCTGATCGACCATCTTTAGAAGCTATAAAAGCTATATGAGGCGAGGGAGGTCGAGAATGCTCAACTGAAAGCCGAGCTATTGGAGTTGAAGCGGGGATTGAGGAGAGGGACGAGACTGTCTACAAACTTAGAAGTTGCATCCATGACTTGAAGGAGGCTCATGAACAACTAAAGAGAGGGCTAGAGGAGGCTGAAGCAAAGGTAGCTAGGTCCATGGAGGAAGGCATCACCATGTACCGGGCTTCAGAGTCCCATCAGAATGAGTTAGACGACTACGCCACCAACTCTCAGCAAGAGGGTTTCGCTCTCTATTAGAAGAGAGTGATGTGTCGATTCCCCGAGGTGGTGAGCATGGTGCAAGAGTTTGGCCCCTTCGATCCCGAGGAGACGGCTCAAGAGAACACCAGAGGGACTGGAGTTGCGGTGGTGGAAGACCATGTTCAAGTTAAGGACCCCCAACGGAGATCTAACCATCGAGCTCTACTCCTTCCCCTTTTTTTGCTTTCGCCTTTTCTGATTTGTTGTATTCAGCTCGGTATGTTGGGCTTATTACCAATGTATTGACTTTTTGTGTTAATGAAAATCTACCTCTGTTGCCCAATCTCTATCTTTTTTTAGTTCAAAATGGCGAGCTTGTTTTGCACCTCAGAACTTGAAGTGAATTAAATGTGAACTATGATCGTGTGGCATGGCCTCGATCTTATGCTGGCCAGGGTCTCGAGCTTGATGCTAGATGGCCGAGGTCGCAAAGTTCGTGGCCTCAGTCTCATGTTGGCTGAGGTCTCAGACTTGATCCTAGATGGTGGAGGTTGCAAACTTCATGGCCTTGATCTCATGTTGGTCGAGGTCTCGGACTTGATGCTAGATGGCTAAGGTCACAAACTTCGTGGCCTCGGTCTTATGCTGCCAAGGTGCTTCCAAGCTCTTAATGTTGTTAGGGAGCTCGGTGGCACTTGGTCTTGGAGAGCTCACTCTCTTTGACTGGGCTAGCTATGGTCCTCGGTTGGCTCTACCTCAACTAAGAGTTGGGTGGGTGCACAGAGTTCGGTGGCCGTCCTCTTGCCATTGTGTGGTAGGAACGTCGTTCTTGCGATGCTCGTTGAGGGCTTGTTCAGACCTCAACTATTTGTAGTCGGGTCTTTCATGCGATGGCTATCAAGCCTCGGTCGATTAAGGTCAGTTGGGCCTTTGACGAGGTTGTCACCATGCCACGACTGCTCAAACCCAATTTGGTCAATGCGTGCAGCGGCCTTACATGGCTGCACTGTGGTCTTATGTTTTTGGTTGTTGGATCTAGTATGGGCTGGTGTGTGTGTGTGTGTATATGCAGTGGATCTGTGTTCCCAGGCCATTAAAGTTTGACCGAACTGTGCATGGGTGTTTGATCGTTTGACCTTAAGTTTGCACAAAGCTTTCCGGCCACCATTAGAGCTCGGTCCGATTATTGTCAATGTGTTAAGTTCTTGACATTCCAACTTCTTGCTACAGGGTGTCTGTTTCGAGCCGCTCTCCCCTCCAAAGGCCATCCTGCACGAGATGACGGCAATGACCCTGGTAGGGGGAGCTTGGGCTGGGAGAGCTCTGGTGCGGTGTGGCTCTTCTTTGGGCTTATGCTCTTTAATGTTGATGAATCCACGAAGGTACCCATGTTGGACGAGGTCTTCCAGGTGGTGGCAAAGGTCGTGGCAGCTCTCAATCTCGTGTTCATGGTCTCAGCGGAAAATCACAATACTTGTATCGACTTCTCTTATTGCCTTGGGACTTCATCATTTTGGGCCACCTAACGAAGCTACGGTTGCAGATTTGCATTAATATCTTGGCCCACGATGCGTTGAGTGGAGTGAAGTTGCGATACATCGACAACAGGGTCCTCAGTCTACAATTAGCTCGGTGTTCCTGTCTTTTACTTTCCCGGTCTAGCTTTCGATCATTGTGATCCCTCCACTTCCAGTCGTGTTGGTCTTCCTCCTTCCTGTGCAGTGCTTGAGCTTCTTCGGCGTTCATGTATTTCTGCACGTGTGTCATGGGTGCAGTCAGAGTGAGCGTAGGATTCTCTTGCAGAAAGAAGCTGAACATCAAAGAGCACAATCCGTTCATGATGACAACCATGACCACCGAATGGTTTAAAGTCCGGACTTGAAGTGTTTTAGTGTTGAACCTTGCTAGATAATTTCTAAGGGTTTCTCCTTCCCTTTGTCGAACTTGCATGAGGCTGGCCAAGGTCTTCCAATACCTTTGGCTAGCGGTGAACTACGCCAGGAACTGCGCTTCCCAGCTGCTCCTAGGAGGCTATGGACCACAACAAGAGTGAAGCATACCAGGTTCTAGCAACTCCATGAAGGATTGCAACAAAGGCCTTGCACATGAGACCCTTAAATGAGCTGTGCAACAACGTTATTGCCTTGAACCCTTCGAGCTGATCGTTAGGATCCGAGGCCCCATCATAGTTCTTGAACTGAGGGGGTTTCCATCCAGCTAGGTGGAGCTTGTCCATGATCTCTTGCACGAGAACGAACTCTTTTGAGAGGTGCTGACCATGGTGCTATTCTATTGGTTGGACTGTCGGAAGAGATGCACTATAACCTGCTTGGTTGTGTTCTAGTTCAGCCAACCTTTCTCATAGGTTTTTAATCTCAACATCCCAATCGGCTAAGACCGTGTTTGTGGACTTCTCCACTTTTGGGGTGCTTGTCGGCCTCAAACTGAGTTGGATTCGGCTATCGAGACCGAAGGTTGCTACAAACGTTGGCTGAGCCATTCCTTCACTGATATTCTGGTGTTGGAGTGGTGGGATCTTCTATGAGCATCGCATACACGAGGCTGTGCTGGAGAATCAGACTTCCGGAATGGCTAAAGGTGCTTGTGGTCTAATTAGGCCCTTTGTCGGCCTGTGTGGTGCCTTTTGGGGTCCTCGATCCAAGGATCAGCCATCATAGGCACCTGCGTAGAAGGGCAAGTTGCTGGGGGAGCTTATGCTAACTGTCCCAGCGTTTCCATCATAGCAACGATGCGGTCGACCTTCTGGGTGGATCGTTGTCTAAGGTTGGGGCTTTTGAGGCGGAGAGGTACGGAATGAGTGGGATCCTCGAGATTGGGAGCGAGCTCTAGAGCGGAGAGGTACGGAATGAGTGGGATCCTCGAGGTTGGGACTTTTTGTACGTTTCCCATAAATGGTGCCAATATGATGCTATCCAATCCGAGGTGTTTCGAACCAAGGACACAATCACATAGTCTTGCCAACTGAATGGGGTCGAGGTGGAAGGACGAAGCTGCACACCGAGATCTACAACCACAAGAAGAGTCAGAGACCCAAGGAGTTGTTCCCCGAGTAGGCACTCTGATGCTCATAGTAGGGTAATGGGGTCGGTCGGGACAAGCAGGTTAAATGATGCTAATTCTAAGCCAAAGAGTTGATATAAAGGGATGCTGAATGAGTGGATAGTCAAAAGTCCTTGACCTCGTGTGGGGAGTGCTTATTTATAGTCAAGCATCCATGTTCTGGTCGGATAGGGCTTCCGCGGTTGTTGGGATGAGGTTATCCGCTGAGATCTTTGGGGGGTTCCCCTTTCCTCAATGGAGTCAACTTCCTTGTCCGTGTGAAACACTCCTTCTGATCGTGCTCTTCCATTATCACGTAGCATCCTTAGCCAGCTCATCAACCACCCGAACAAAAGCCACCAAACCCATAAAATGTGAAGGTTGTGGACCGACACATTTTTTGTCAAGTATGATGAAAAGTTGGAGTTGGGATCTCTAATCAATAAGGTTTCATTTAGCATTCCTTATTTTAAGGACCTATCTCCATTTTACAGTAAAAAAGAGATAAATCCTTAAAATAAGGAATGCCAAATGCAACCTAAAAAACACGTTTCAATACCTTTCCAACATGATCTGCTACTACATATCTCATGTATGGTGGGTCCCAGTTTTTAAAGGGGGTGTTTGATAATATGATTGGTTTTCAACCATGTTATCGAAAGTCCCAATATTGTTGTGACTCATGGTTTTTAAAAATGAACCAGAATCGTTAATTATATATGTAACCCATGGTTTTTAAAAATGAATCGGTGACCGAACCGGTCAGGGGTCCGGTTACCGGTTTGAACGGTCTGACCGTTCGACCCAAACAACCGACCTATTTTGACAAAAAAAATTAAAAAATTGGAAAACGGTCAAAACCGTTCAAACAGTTAACTGGCCGGTTCAACGGTTTGCTAATCAAAATCAATGATTTTGGAGGAAAAAGCGGTTTTGGAGGAAAATAGAATCACTTAGATGACTGATTCCCGATTTTCCAGTCCGATCGTCCGATCCAATCCGATTTTAAAAACAGTGATATAACCCACTAGCCTATCTAACTTTAGCCTTGTCCTACCAATTCATGGAAGGTTCAGTTTCTAAGCCAGCTAGGCCTATTTTAGATAAGACAGGCCAACTCTTCGGAATGTGTCAAATTGCTCCCTACCCTAACAATCAGGGTCAGAGGGCCTTATAATTACTATTGGTGAGGCCAGGTCATACCCGAAGCAGGATCCATGTGCGTTATTGTGGATTAATGGACCTTCAAAAGAGGTTTTGTGAGCTGAGAGGAGGGCCATGCTGCTTAGTAGTTAGGACTGCCGAATCATGCATTGCCCTAGAATCCTAGATTGATCAACTATATATTTTTCAACATTATTCTAACTCAGCTTCCTGCTTTAGAGTTGCATTTATTAAATAAGACTCAAGCTTGATTTATCTAAACAACAAACACTATCTATGATTTTTATGTGATAATACGAATTTAGATAGATTGTTTGGTTTACAAGCAGGATTACTTCTTTGGGTTTAAAATAAATTTACTTTCAAATTCATGCTAGCTAGTTCTTGGCTCAGTCATAGTCTACTCCTTGACGAATAACGATAATTGGGAGGGGGATTATTATTCAGAAAGAAAAAATTGGGAGGGATTATAATTAGTTAAATAGGATATTGACAAAAGTAACTTTTTTTTTTTTCTGTATAGGAGCATTCTAACTTCATTATAATAATAATTTTTTAGAAGAAGAAAAAGACAAGACTACGTTAGGGCATTTATATGAAAAAGCATGGTTTTCAAAAAGTCGTTGTTGACCTGGGCAGTTTAACAGTTCAACCTGAGAATTGGTCACTTGTATGGTTTTGATTTTAGGGGTGCAAATGGATTGGATCATATGACCTGATCTGATTTGAGATTCAATCCTATTTAGTTGAATTCGGGTCATTTCTGTTCGGATCTTTGGATCAAATAATAGGATCCAATCAGAAATCGGATTGAATTCGGATCACCCTTTATCCGATCTGATATATGTTATATATTTATTTATATCATATATATAATACATATATATAAATATATGTTGTTTATTTATTTATAAATATATTATTTATATTATATTTTTATAAATTTGTTATACTATTTATTTTTTATAAAAACATGTATATATATAATGAAAATAATTAAAAAGATACTTGTATTTTTTGTTTTTCTTTATTTAAATTGATATGTTTTATTTTTCTTTTAATAATTTATTAATTTTTAAAGAAAACAAATAGGATCGGATTTGCCATGAACAGTTCGGATCATATTCGAATTACCCTGATTTGCATATGATCTGATCTGTTTGCATCCCTATCTGGTTCCATTTAGCCCATGGCCTGAATTCTTTCAAAAAACTCGTTGCTTGGGTTAGCAAACCACTGACCAATAGTTGAATGATTGAACCGTTTGACCCAAGCAACAGTTAATGGTTTATAACAAAAAATTATGTTATTTTTAAAAAACCAAAATAACATAAAATGTTAAAAATAGGTGTTGACTGATCGGTGAGGGGAAAAAGAAGAAAAGAGAAAATTGACTGGTTGGTTGGTGGGGTGGAAAAAGAGAGAAAGACCAAAATACGAGAAAAGAAAACAGAGAACAAAAATGAAATCAGAGGGAGAGAGAGAACAGAAACGAAATCAGAGTAGAGAGAGAGATGCCTTCTTATTTTTTTCTTTTTTTTCTTTCTTTCCTTCCTTCCTTCTCACTCTATTGTGTCCCTATTCTCTTCTCTGAAATATATACATTCATTTATTTGCCCTAATATTCTAAAGGCTTAGATGGAAAGTACATATATTTTACTTTGCTCAACGGGTTAACCCATCCAACCCAGAAAACTGTGACTAAAACAGTTTGATTTTCAGGTCAGTTTTTAAAACCTTGTGAAAGGGAGTAATATTACAGTGTTGAGTGTAAGTCATCTCTTAAATGAAGAAATTTGGAAACATGCATATTCAAAAGAAAAGAAGAGAACAAGCATTTTAAGGTGGGTCTTCACAGGGTCAGGTTTAGAGCTTTATGTTCTGGGTTTGAAGTAAGGCAAGTTAAGTCCTGCCTTATTAATTGTATCTATAAATTTTTCGTTTGATAATAGTTAATAAAATTTTAAGGTGGCTGCCTCTCCACCTAGACTAAAGTTTGGAATGTAAAAATAAATAAATATTTTGTGTTTCAAATCTACTTCTAAGTCCCAATAATCCATTACAGCCACAAATCAAGAAAATCACCAATGTCATTCATGAGGAGATGTTTCCAATGTGTGGATGTAGAGACTTATTGGAAGGCTCCTTGAAAAGGTTTGTTGGGAACAGATCTGGATGGTATGGGGATGAAAGGTTGAATCATCTTTCTGTTCTAATATTAATTAGAAGTCTATTCTTAAAAGAGATTAGAGTGTTAAATAATTTTCTTGTAAGTGGTATAGAAAAAAACAATTAATTAATCAAGAGCTCGGATTTCCTTCTCACACCCACTTCACAGCACAATGTAATTGCATATAAGGAATATTTTTTTTATTTATATGTTTTCATTCATGGGAAAATGTTATTAATACAGCACTGCAAGTGTTGTTAGGTGGGCTTGAGTAAGATTATGTGAGGAGGAAATCCAGATTCCTTAATGAAGAGTACAACATATAAAATAATGATTTGCCATTTGTTTCAATATGAATTGGCAAATTTAACCCTACCCAATGGGTACCCGCCCCTACCCTCTCCAATGGGATGGGTTTTTTTGCTTGATGGATGGGTTTTGGAATTCTACAACTTGTACAGGTATGGGTAAGGCACGATATTATGTTAAATCCGACCCTCCCCGACTCGCATATTATTGGAAAGCATATAAACTTTATGTACTAGGTGTTGAATTTAATAACATTTTAAATTTTATGTGAAGGATAATTGATAGTTTATGTATTTTCTATATGTCTTAATCAAATAATTGGAAATTTTGTTGTATATTTGTGTTATTTTACTTATTTATTGCTTATATATGACAAGAAATAACAAGAAATTAAATGTGGATTCTAAACCCAACCCGCTTCTACCCTTGAGTGCAGGGAAGGTAGGGTCGGGGAGGGTTTTGCATTTTTATATGTGAGAAGGGTTTGGGTTCCTAAAATCCAACACACTACGGGTTTTGAAACAGATATGGGTAAGGAGGTTAGGAATGTAAGTAGGATCTAAAATTTACCAAACCCTCTCCAAACCCGCCCATTTGTCATCCCTAAATATGATTCATTAATTGCTTAGTAAATCATGATCCCTTGATAAAAAACAAGTGATATACTGTTATGGGCCTAGACACACAGGTTTATTTGTCTTGTCAATTGGTTCCAGTTTAAAAGCTAGGTGGGTCTTTTTGAGAAGATCTTCTTACAGTTCTGACAGTCAAAAGATGCATTAAGCTTTTGACATAAGATCTGGACAGCCTGAAGACAGTCATTTGAAGCTTCTTGTAGCTCTGACAGTCATTTGAAGCTTCCCGAAATGGCATTTTTGCGTTTTTTCAACGCACCATCTTTTGGTGGCTAGATCTTCCGCAAATCAAACGGGAATAGACCAAAAATTGATCTTCACGACTTATAAACAATCGAAAGACCACGCGAAAAGACACACCAAACACAGGCCCTAAGTAAAGACTTGATTAATTTGTAGATGAATCCAAGTATAACATATATATCGAATCATAAGTTAGTAAGGTGTCCAGGTCATCAATTAGTATCCAAGACACGTCAACATTGCAAAATGGTGTTCATTCACTGTTGATGCTCAAGTATACCCGTGTGAAGGATAGAAACCCATGTATAATTCCAGAGATTTCTTTGAGAATTTTATCCAAGCATGTGATTCCCGGGCAAAAGTTGTTCAAGTAGCTTCCAGTGTCAGTCAGCGTTGGGTCACATTTCCATTTATTCGGGTAAAGACAGGTGAAAGAGGATTAACGTTTTTGGTGGGTGAATAAACAACTTAATTACCACCGTTCAGGATCTGATACTCTGAGTGAGAAATTTATTTCTGTGGAATCTATTATAGAAGAATGAAAATATAGAGAAATTGGTCAATTACCTAATTCACCATCTTGTGGCTTGTGAGATACCGAAAAATGAACCAAACCTTAAGGCTCAGTTCAGAAGAAATATAAATATAAATATATACAATAAAAATACATACAAAATAATACAAAATGCAAGGTTTTGCACTCACTCCATCCAAATTAAACTAAACCTGAAAACAAATTCAGACCAGACAAACGGCCTGTTAGTTAACAATTGAATTCAGGTCAGATCATGGGTTATTGGTAAGAACCCTGTACTAAGCTAACAAGAAATCGTTTGACTTTGTTAATGGCCTAGCAAGGAAATTTGGGGCGAAGAGAATCGAGACACTGGTGACCCGTGATTAATTGGTGCTAAATTTTCAAACATTGAATGACCCAATTAGTCTAATAGCAACTACCTTGCATTTAAAAGTGTTGATGGGTCAACCCTTAATTTTCTAGGTCAATTGGATGGTTAGATCTTTGATGGGGGCCAGCTTCTGTCTGCAAAGGATCTACAGTTTTATTCCACTACTCTTAAAATGCTAGATTCCCAAAGCAAGAATCCACATAAGTTTTAATTAATCCAACTACCATTGCCTTATTCTGTCTATCAATTCAACCAAGTCCCCGTTTACACAGTAACTAATGACTTTTTCGTTAGTACTTAGTCCCCCGTCAATTCATCAACAAAATGACAAAATTAACTTCATCAACGTGACAGAGATGTGGACCACTGTTTTCAAAATCGGATTGGATTGGACGGTCAGACTGGAAAATCGGGAATTGGTCATTTGACCAGTTTTGCTTTTCTCTAAAATCGTTAAAACCGTTGATTTTGATTAACAAATTGCTGAATCAATCGGTTAATCATTTGAACGATTTTGATCATTTTTTAATTTTTTAATATTTTTTGTTAGAATAGACCAACCATTTAAATCAAACGATCAAACCGTTGGAACCAATAATCAAACCCCTAACCAGTTCGATCACCGATTCGTTTTTAAAAACCATGATGTGGACCTCAAGCGGACTGAGACTGAGAGGCCGCTAGTCTATAGAGTTTTCCATCACTTGTAATTGTTATTTACATATGAAAGTGAAAGTGACGACTCTTTGTTATTTAAAAAAATAAAAAATTAAAAAAGAAATAGGAACAGATGGTATCGAATTATTGGTCATTAAATTACATATATACGTTTGTGTTTATACATTTTATTTTGTATGATGTGATGGGCAGGGTAATAGGGTCGGATTTACATCGTGTCAAGTTGCGCGTCCAAGGGTACTTCTGTCCATTCCCAATCCCATTAAGAGCAATGGGGCAATTCCCTCTCTTGACAGTTGCGGCGTATTTAATGTCGATGCATAATCTAGGTGCATTTACTCGAAGGGGTCATGGTCGGCCAACGACTCTTGGTTTTCTTAAAGTGACTGCAATTTATGGGTCGTGGGGTAACGTATCTTTGAAAAACAGATACGGGGTATGTATGCAAATCTGATGTCTCATCTTTTTTTCATGCGTATTGGATCCGTATCGGGGCGTATCTATAACGTATCGATGAAAAAGATACGACCAAAAGTTAAAAAAAAAATAAAGAAAAAAAGCAAGCTTCTTTTCTCTAAAATAAGTTTTTTTTCACTCTCAAATGACTCTAAAACTCTAAATTTTATTCATAGAGTGCTAGATTTACAAAAATTTGCAAGAAACAAGTGTGAATCATTATTTTTTTTTTCAAATTTTTCAAATTTGAAAAAATATGGCAAAAATAGGTAAGTTTTTTCAATTTTTTATAATATCTTGTGATTTCTTTTTTTCTTGAATGTTTAAATTTATGTTGATCTACATTTCTTACATTCAAAATCACAATGTTTTTTTGTGTTATTAATAAATTTATGGAAATTTCATGAAGATATTTAGGGGAAATATAAATGAATAAAAATTTTGAAAATGTAATTTTTCTCTACCTATAAAGATTAAATATGTTTTATATCTATGGATTTATCTATCATATCCATAGAGCAATTGAAATTTCTTTTTTAGTGTTTTATTTATTTTTTATATTTTTAGAATTTAAAAGTAAATAATAATTAATTATATTTTATCATTTGATTACAAAAATTGAAGATATTATAATTCTATGGATGATCTATCATATCCATAGACCAATTGAAATTTCTTATTTAATAATTATTTTTTTATTTTTAGAATTAAAAATTAAATAATTAATTAATTATATTTTATCATTTGATCACAATGACTGAATATATTATAATTCTATGAATGATCTATCATATCCACAAAGCAATTGAAATTTCTTCTTTAGTAACTATTTTTTGAATATATTATATAATGTTTATTTATTTTTTATAATTTTTGGAAATAAATAATAAATAATTATTGATTATATTTTCACTTAAAAGTTGTGCCAATGCATGTTTTATAGTTGGATGGGAGAGTTGGGTTTTTCCATTAAAACTTAAGAATTATAATTTATAAATTATAGTTAAGCATAGGATTTTGAATAAAATAATAATTAATTATAATATATTTCTTTATAAAACCATTAAAATATATTAATTTAATGTATATACACTTTATTGAAGTCTTATATTTAGTGTTATTGATGTATTTTTTTGATTTATTAAAGCATTTATAGTGTTTCTCAACGTATCTATGCATATCTTAGTTTTTCTCTGATACGCATGCATATCCAAGGTGTATTGCCTTTCCAATATATTTGGCGTTTTTGATATTTTAAACCTTACATGCATATTTGGACTATCACTTACTCTCTTGTGATGACCTTAATTTATTTCGAGCCTTCATCTAATTTGACCATTGGAATTTTTACCCCAGGTAACACTAGGGGTGTCCATGAAAAACCGAACCGAATTGAGAAAACTGAATCGCAAAATGCGGTTAACCGAACCGGTCGATTCGGTTTTGGTTCGAAATTTTTGAAAAACCGAAGGACCGGTTCAGTTTTTGGTTAACCTATAAAAAACTTACGGTTAACCGAACCGATAGGTATATATATTTATATATATATTTTTAATATATCACATATTTTCTATGTATTTTATATAAATATATATTCATTATATATAAATATATATTTATATTATATTTATAAATATATTATATATCATTTATTATTTATAATATAATATTATACATATATTTATATAATATATATTATAAATATAAAAAACCAAAAAACTAAATCAGTCAAAAATCAAAATCGACGGACCAATTAACTAACGGTACCGATTTAATTTCAATTTGATAAACAGTTCGATTTACACAAGTGGACCATAATTCAATTAACCGAATCGTGGACACCCCTAAGTAACACTCCCAAGCCTACGACGCTTTTTCACTCTCGACAGACAGAACCCACAGCCTTCGGACCACGGCTCCAAATTCGGCAACAACAAAAATGATGAATTATATTTGTGAAAAGGGGGAAGTGGGACCCATGCCTATATTGCTAACAATTAGGAACCGCAAACAACACTTGATCGTGAAAGCGGTTGGTGTTGACGACAAAGCTTGTGACATGTGAGCAAGTGCTTAGGTGTAAAGCCACAAGGGGATGCGACTCATGAGAGCTTTCATGGGCCCACTCCGTCAACAAATTATTGCGTCCCTTTCTCCTCTAATCTTATTAATAAGCATGTCTTTCATACTTAACACCTCTGAAAATGATCCCGTAACCACTCCTCATTATTACTTTTTTTCTCCTTTTAATTTTTCAAATTGTTCCCGTAGTCTCTTTATTTCTGGATTTTTATTGAAACTCTGGTGTGTTAGTGAGGTAATACTGAATCATTTAAAAGCTTTGCCTTATATTAGATTGCAGATGCAGAGAACACCCTGGCAATGCAGGATTCAAAGCTCATAAGTCATAACATAAAATATTAACTTCAGGCTTCAACTGCTAATATAATAATAATTTGCACAAAATTTAATTAATGTAAGAACTTGAATAATTATAGATTTTGTTTAGATTATATTTGGTTTGAAGGAAAAGATAAGAAAATATATACAACATTTGTAAAGGTTTTCCTACTTTTTCCTTGAAACCAAATACACCATGAGAGTACATTCATGCAAACTCCACACTCCATAATCCCATATTTTATTGCAAAATTATGTTCTAGAATCTACACTTGGGTTGTTCACGAGTTCTTCTTCTAAACCACAATCCAATCTTTTAGTTTCTCTGTCGGGAGAGATAGAGAATTAAAAGTAGTATGATCTATAATGGCTGCATCGTGACAGATATCATGTTCCCTTCTGCTGTAAACCACTGAGCGATGTGTACGTGTGAAAGGTAAAATGGAAATGCCTAATCAAATAGCAACAAAAGAAATTCTCTCTCTCTTCTCTGGCCGATCATTGTGTCTGGTCCAACCGGTCCTTTGAGGTTTTGGGAGCCATGCATATATAGTTAGAAATTATCTCAATCATCCAAGGCTCCAATGTTTCGTTTTGTGGGAGCCGGGATCTGCTCACATCAAAATATTTTTCCAACATCGTCCGTGTCCACACATTTTTATCATAAGACCCATTATAATAAGATGTGCGGACACAATCATGTTGGAGTTTATTGGAAAAGTATTTTGCTATGAACAGATCAGCCCTTGTTTTGGCCTTTGGGGAGTAATTGGGTTTGGGTGCATGCCGTTTATATAATATACCCTATATCTACCTATTACAAACCCCTAAAATAAATATAGATAAAAGATGTCCTAGAAAGATTAATTAAAGCCACCTTCACCGTTACAAACAGTGGATTTTTTTGTCTTTTTATTAGAGCTTGCCTACTTTCATCAGGAGCATCTATCTTCCAAATGACTGACCTCTTTCTATTCTAATCTTAAAATACCCCAAAAGTGTCACTCGATGATGTCAATGGCTTTTGAAATGAAGCTTCACCCGTGGACGTAGGTGATCACTGGAGAAGAATATTAAGGACCAATTAGGAACTAATCAAGTTGCAACGTGGACAATTCTTCACCATTGAGGCTTCTCAAGAGTCAATATAAGAGTCGCATATGTTTTCCTTGCCCTCTCTTCCAGCTTTTTGCCTTTTTCTTTAAATCTTTTTTAGCAACACTAGTCAATAATTGCATTACATAAGAATAAATCAACTAAGGGTTGGTAGTTGGAATTGGAATCGGAATGATCTATTCCTATAGTCTGTTTGGTTCAGACAAGAATAGGAATGGGAATTAAAATCAATAGGAACGGAATTCCATTCTCAAGGGAGGGGCAGGACCATTCCCTCAAATAGGGGAATATTATCCCAGCATGAATGGGAATGGGATTCCGATTCCGCCCAACTAAACAATTAGAATCGGAAAATTCCAATTCCAGACCTCTATTCCTACAAACCAAATGGACTCTAAGAGTTAAAATCCTATTTCATACACTTACTAAAAAAAATAGATAGAAAAAAATATCCTACTCATAGAATTATGAATGGTTGACCTAGTCTTCGAGCTTAAATAATAGCTGGAAAGATATTTTGTCAATTTTCCAACAGTCGTCAAGAAGGAAAAATATCCCCAGAAATGTATCTTTTAGATATTTTAATGAATGGGTTTGAAGAACTGAAGCACGATAGCATAGTCATTAATTATTAAGCAATTGTTGTGAGAAAAAGAGAAAAAATGGGATTCAGTCAGTGCAAAACCCGTTCAAACAATCATCATAATCTTGTATTGGGAATATTTCCTCATGAAATAAAGCATAGAAATAATAAACATACAAGTAGGAAGATGTTCCCATGCAAGATTATTCGAACAGGCCTTGCACTGACTGAAGAGAGGTTTGATTGAGCGTGGGGTCAAAAGTTTGATGTCACGGCTTCATTGGTACAGTCCGACGTCCAAACTCCATAGCTACAAATAGTCACATACGCCTCAACGATGAGCTGACTCCATTGGAGGTACAGGTGGGTCACACTGCCATACCATCATTGGTGGGTCAATCCATGGGACAAACTGGCGTAGCTTAACTGTCAGCAACACGGCAGACTTTATCATGATTTTCAAAATCGGATCAGACCGGACAGTTAGACTGGAGACGGGAAAACCGGGAACCAGCTTTCGTTTTACCTAAAACCGTTTTTTAGCTAAAAATCATTTGAACCTTACAGTGGTTTTTGATTTTTTTGTCAGAATGGTTAACCTGTTTAGTTTGAATGGTCAGACCATTTGACTCAGAAACCAGACCCCTGAACGGTTCATTGTCTGGTTCGATTTTTAAAACTTTGTTTTATATTCTTAACCCAAGATCAAGATCTAGATAGGTGGAATATGATTTCAATAACACCACTTGCTATTGCTAAAGCTTCCATCAAGTATAAAGAATTTTTAAATTCAGAGGTTGATGGTATGAGAAGGAAATAAGAATGGAAGCAACCTGCAATAGAAGAACACATGTATAAAACAATTCTGATGGCAGAGCTTTAGTTTTAGTTTATTGAGTCATGGCCCCGAAACTGGCTCTTGAGAGCTATAAAAACCAGACCCCATTGTCCAAAGCCAAAGGGAACATTTAATAATATGTTACTGTGGCTGAGACTATAAATATTAGTATTATTAAATGATGCAAGCTGGATTACTGTTAGATGCTTACAAGGAGAGAAGGCCAATTGATAATGGAAAGTTGAATTTAAAGCATTTCCATTATTCTTTCCCCAACCAATCCATTTATGGTTAATTCACACCTAACCTCGAGAATTTGGAGAGAGAATTAGAGAATATGAGAGCTTCCTAATAGGATAGGTCTGCACTAACACAAAGAATGCAGTCATCTGAGGTCTGATGGAGATGAGCTTCTTCTCCTTGGATCCATCTTCCAACTCATTTGCCGATATATATCGCGAGATACTCTCTCTAGAGTCTAGAGTGTAGAGAAGGAGCTGTCACTACTCACTACTCACTCGCGAGGGCTGAGGTAGTGAGGGATCCATTACCATGCCCAATTTGTGTGGACTATGGACCCAGTGATAAAAAAGTATGCGGGCTTGCTATGCGTGTCAAGGGTCCCACCACAGGCCCACTGTACAGCCCAAATTAACAATCACTCCAGATGAATCTCTTTCCACTTTCGTCTGGGCCTGGGCCTGGGCCCTATCATCATTCAAGCTGACTAAGCCACAGATTCCTCACATCCTTATTAAAGTAACAAATCAAGCTTTACCTAATTGCTTCTTACTTTATTAAATCGAATCTTCTTGAACATATCTTAAAATTATATGTAGATATTATTTAGTAATATATATATTCCATCTTGAATTTGCACCCAAAGACATAATGTGATTTATAAAGGGAAAATACAGAGTCAATACTCAGTAGGAGTCGCCCTCCTTTTGTGTTCTGTTTTTTCACTCCTTCACTCTTCCCTTCTTACGTGAGAGAGATCCACGGTTGTGGAAAAGCAAAGTGCAGAGAAAGTGAGAAAGAGAAACTATCCAATTAAGCAATTCGATCAGCTGGATCTAACCAATGGTAGGTATAGGCGTATAGCAACAGACGGAAATAAAAAACGAAGGGAGGGACAAGAGGGATGACCCGAAAACGATGGGAATCTCATTCACTAGTTCAAACTTCAAAAGCAACCTCTTTTCATGCTTCATGTGAATTGTGAATCACATAAAATTTAATTTGACGGACAAATTAAATATGGGAAATTTTGGTTTACAAAGCCTTGCTAGTTTTCTTCCATTAATACTACGAAAAGAAAAAAAGTAAAACAAGAGAGAGAGAGAACTATAAGAAAAGAAAAGGAAAAGGAGGGAACAAGTACAGACATCAGGTTGTGTATGTTGAATGGATGGATCCACAAGAAAACCGCAGTTCCAAAGCTTGACTAGTTCCCATAAAAAAAGAGAGATTTTACGGCACCGGCCCCATCTTTACACATATTTGAGACGATATAATACGTATTACTACATATATAAAAGCGGGGTTGGATAGTAGCGATCGTCTCAGTTCTCTTCTTTTTTTTTTTTTTATTGATTTCTTATGGCTATGCGGCAGCTACCGTCTCTCCTTTACTGAGTGCTTCCGATCCTGATTTGGTCGCCGATGCATCTTTCTTAGATAACAAAGAACACTTCTCTTTCCGTTCGTCTTGATTCATCTGTTGCTGCCGGCACTCCAGACTGCAAAACGCGCTATCGCCTCTGAAAATTGTTAATCACAACATCAGAACCCAATCTCACTACGTACGTGGAGAATTGTAGGAAGAGTAAAATGCAAAGTTAATATTTTTTTATCATAAAAAATAAACATGATTTTGTTTAATTTTTTTTCTTTTATTTTTCTCTCACTGATTGAATAGTGGAATGGTGACGGTGATAAGTGGCAAGAAATGGGTTATTAGTTTGTTGTTCGAGTTAAATATCAGTCGAAACTAAAAAACGTAAAAATCGGAGAAAGTCGCCAAGAAATCAGGTAATCTAAGTATTACTCAGTCAGCTGGAGCATAACCGGAGTCCAGAAAACGAAATCTAACCATGAAAATATCCGGAAACAGAAGCAAACCAAGTTATTCAAAGAAGAATAATTTCATGCAGTGAAGCTTTCTCCAAGTGAGAGATCTATAATGAAATGAAGAGAGAGAGAGAGAGAGAGAGAGAGAGAATTTCCAACCTGCTCGGATTACATAAATGATGAACCGAAACTTATTTCAAGAAAAGTGTAAAGCACGCAGATTGGTTGATATTTGCTGGGAGAGAAAGAAAGAGAATATAGAGAGGGTATTAACCTGTACATGTAAATATCTCGACCAGGAGCCAAACGGCGCTTACAGAGACCGCAGGCCCTTAAGAAGTGAGCCGTCTCAACGAAATTAGCAGAATTCCTCCTGGGGTTTCTGGGTGAGACAGCAGATAGGAATCGGTGATCGATTCCGTCAGAACCCAGACCTCCTCCCGGTTGGTTTCTTCTTACATGAACCTCTTGGGGAACTGGCTTCTGCGCATCCTTTACGGAGTTCTGTAGATCGGATGGCACCGGAGCTTCTATGTTGCTTAGATCGACAGTGAATTCCGTCAAACTTGTCGTTCTCTTCATCGGAGGACGTGGACGCTTGCCCAGCAACATCTTCTCTAACTACTCTTGACACCGAAAACTAGAGAGAGAGAGAGAGAGAGAGAGGTGGTGTCTGGGCTAGAGGAGTGAAGAAGGAAAGAGGCCAAGAGGGGATGCGGAGAGACCGGGGAGGGGAAGATAAACGAATGGGCAGCAAACAAGGATCAAATCTGGACGGTCTGTTGGAGCCTTGCACAAAGTAAGTGCACGTCAGCATCTCCTTGGAAAAAAAATAATACATTTTCTCACGGAATGATTGAGCAGTGCGAAAAGCCGAAAATTAGAAAAAAGGGTCCCGGGTCCGGATCGAGTCCGGATCCGGGTTCATCCTTGATCAAATAGCTTACAGTAGTAATAGACAAGAAATAAAGAAGAAAGGAAAATTAGTGGCGATGAGGTAGCGCTGGGAAGTTGGAAGAAGTGGTGGTGTGGAATGAATTCAGTTGGAATGCTTTGTACATGAAAGACCGTGGATCTGGCGCAAATATCATTCTTATTCCTTTGAAAATTGAAATGTAGTTGGGAATGGGAGGGACTGTTGATGGAATAGAATCAGAATACAAAATTACAAGTCATTCATTAACCCACATCACCAGATTCTATGAAACCATGCTTGGTTAGACGATGGACCATGGTTGGGGTTTGCCAGGGTGTAATGCCTTCTTTATAAAAGTTCTAATCTAGTGGCCACAATACATTGCGGGCCATATTCATATCTAGTCGCACATTGAGAACATCTCTTCTTATATTTTGTATCACTGATATTCCAGATGTTATGTCGGTTGGAGGCAGATGATGCCTTCCATTTTAGTGTTTTTATGACTTTTGTGCTGTTTGCACTGATCAAGTGATGTTCTACCCAAGTTCATGGGGGGCTACTTTTCGTGCATTGATTAATGAATTGTGTGCCTTGTGGCTTCCAAGATAGAGAGATACAACTACAAGTTGCTGGTTGCTGGTTCCAGGCTCCCTCCCAATCAGTAATTTCAGTACTCAGTTCAGTTCATGTGTGATGTGTGCGGTGGATCGAATCTAAATGAGCTGAGCTGAGATGACTTGCTCCCTCCTCAGTCCTCTCTGTCTCCACCCTCAAAATTGTTAATAATCCAGAAAAATAAGGCTAAAAATCTGCAGATTTGGGGATTTAATTAGATTGAATGGGGTGGCCTTTCTTAGGAGTTAAACTTGGAAACTCATCAACTTGCACACGGTGCCATTATTATTTCCCCCTTGGATTCCAGTTGGGTAAGACATTGAAAAGGACACCTAGAAATCGGAAGCTGGTTTTCCCATGTATCACGTATGTGGCGTATTTGGCTAAATTGTGAAATTTGATTGATTGAGAGAGAGAGAGATTCACTCCATCCTCAAGATTCCAAATAAACAAAGACAATCTTAACTTGTAAGTAAAAATAGATTCTAAAACTAACCCAAATTGATGATTCATAAATAGAGTATAATTCGCTTATGGCCCATGAAAAAAGGTGGGTAGGATCGTAATATATGTAAAAGAGAGTAGATTGATTATTCCACACTATAAGTCAATAACTGATTTGGACGGTAATCCTTAATCATAAGGTTTAGTTTAGAAAGAATACAAATATGTATGTACAATATAAATATATTGCAAAATAATACAAAATTTCCAATTGAGCCTAAATTGCAATCCCAAACCTGACATTAACCTGCACCGTTCCAAAATTGCAATTAATATATGTCTGATTTTATTTATTTTTTCAACTTTGAGGGGGCTTTGTTGAGAAGTAATTGCCCGTCTCTAACTCAACAAATCAACAACACATCAAGATTGACCCTCCTTAGTCTTTCTCCTTCCCCTTCTCCACTTGGCTTAATAAGATAGTAAAGCTGAAAGGGAATGAACAGATGGGGTGGGGCTGGGATTATATTTATACCTCGGTTTGAGCGTCTCTTTGTTTGGCAATTGGCACTAGCTTAGCTAGTTGAAAATTGAAATGATCTCCACACCCAACATCCAACTTTTGTTTGCTGGCAATTGGCACTCCCACGGTCTCAACTGGAGGGTGGTTTTTACTGCATTCTCTACAATGGTTGGTCGGTTGCCTTACTGTTCTTCATTTATTTGCTATATATGAATGATTGTTGCGAGACGAGGCGTGCAATTCTAGGCGATAATTTGAATACTGAGAATTAAAGAGCAACTAAATGCTTGTCAAAATGTCTCAGTACAAGAAAAGAAGGAGACCTGGTGGAGTAGTGATCAGTGGCTCCATGAGAGCGTGATGAGTCAAGACTCAAGACTCATGTTCTTCTCTCCTCAACCATGGACTGTGAACTCTCACTGTCAATGTGTGAGTATGTCTCAACCCCTACCTACCTCCTTGGCCCCAATTCCTGTATTTATTATTTTTAAAGAAAAAGTAAAGAAGAAGAAAACCTTTTAAGTTTTGAAATTCTGATAGCCTGCACTTTTGAGTTCAGATCTGCGCCGCTCAACGTTCCACAGTATATCTCCGCTGGGTATTAGAAACATCTCCTCATAATAATATCATATCATGGGTTGGTTATAATACTATCATATCATCGAAAGATGTTTCCAATACACGGCGAGCATGTGTTGTGAGATGTTGCGACCCCCCAACTCTGTACTTCTGGACATGGGGAATGTACCTAAAATCGACCCACTGCCACTGGTCCCTTTCCCTTTCCCCTTGTGGCTTGTGCCAATGTGCCAATGTGCCATGCCATGGCTAATTTTTAAAATTTTGCATTTTCAAAAATGTAAGACAGATCCCTTTGTCGTTTCACTGTGTTCGAAAGGACAGTGGAATGCCGTCCTTAAAGCCTCAGCCATTGGATTGGAATTTGGAATTTGGAATTAATGAAGTGGAAGTGTACAAACTACAGCATGACATCCATGCAACAGCCAACGGCATCTGTTCTGACTTCTTGGGGGGTTTAGCCAGCCTAAAACAAATCCTGCTAGGCTGAGAGTTGACAGCCCTATTACGCTCTAGCTATTACTCATCAGAAGGTGGTATGCTTGTAGGGATGGAGAGGCTATATGTTTTGTTCAGTGGATTCAGTACATAACTAATTGGGACTTGGGAGGCAGTGTGCCAAATCAGCAGGGGCACCCTTCGTTGGGTTCTAAGTTTCAAGTCATTACCGAGCAGGGATTAGCTCTTTATCAGCAGTTTGGGGAACCAATGGTAGTGTTTTAAGTTAGTAATAAAATACATGGGGAAGCTTTTATAATGGGGCATATGAATTCATTAATTACTGGCATGGAACATATTCGTTAGTTCCACAGAACAGCCATCATATTATTCATATTCAGCTAATCCAAATTCGAGTGGTTCATTGATGGAATAGGTGTATTTAAAAATTAAAAGTAAAGCTCAGCTCACCACCTCTCCACTTATTGCGTGGGGTCCTTAATTTGTGAGATCACATCAGCGCCCACAGGGGAACACCTCTCGTACCCCACAGCCACCTCACATTCAGCGTCCATTGGAAATCACATTCAGCGTGATTTCAAATATCTAGCTAATTTTGAATCATTTGATACGTGACCACTTTCCAACCTCATAATGACTCGCTAGTATACACTTGTTTTTATAAAGAGGGAAACAAAAACAAAACAGGAAATTAGGATTGGAAAGAAAATACAACTTCCCCACCTTGTCCAGATGACTCTCTGCTTATTACTGAAAGAGGAATGGAAAGTAGAAACGTCGGTCATCAGAAAGAAAAGCGAGGACGCCCCCCCCCCCACCACCTTGTCCAGATGTCTCTCTGCTTAGGCGCGAGCTCAAGATGTACAACACTAGCAA
>NW_010729100.1:5204305-5225370 GCF_000365185.1 Nelumbo nucifera
TTCTACCCCCCAGGAACGAGGTATGCTAACTTTCGCGCTATCTGGTTTATCTTGCCTTTGAAGGATTCTAACTTGAGCTTCGGAGCCCTTACGCCAGGTTCTCGCCGGAGCTTCTCTTCTCCTTCCATTTCAGGTCCCTGTTACTCAGTTCAGATGCAAGATCATTGACAGCTAAGACCGGACAGATTGTACATCATCAAATAGATAGTTACTTAATTGAAATTTTGGCATCAGTGGAGTGGTTAATTAAACATGTGTTTCATATATGGAAAGTCATAATCCATAGCTTCAACTAAACCACGTGGATTCTACCTAGCCATGCATCAAACTCAAGGCCATTAATGGACTCTTTAAACCATAAAACACTCTACCCCAGTCTTTATGACATTTTTCAGCAAATAAAAGCCAATTAGAACTTGATTGCAACAATATTTTTTTCTTCATCTGAATAGTGAGCTTGGATTAATTATCTCGTTTGCAGATGGAAAACTAGAGAAAATGAAATTTAATTTGTTTTTGAACCCCACTCTAATGGCCCCATTTTGATAGAGGAAGCTCAACTGCTTTCCTCGGTAATGTCATTGCATTGAGTGATGAAAATAGTAATATCAACAGATTAAGATGTTACATGAAAAATATCTATACCTACAAGTAAGGGTGGTCACGAGTCAAATTTTTTATGAGATATTCGAGTTCGGCTCGTTAAAAACTCGATTAGCCTTGGTTTAAATCAAGTTTTGAGTCGAGTTTGAATTTAATAAAGCTCAGTTCGGGNATATATATATATATATATATATATATATATATATATATATATATATATATATATATATATATGAATAAAAAATAAAAAAATTGTTTGTATAATTTTTTATTTTTATAAAACATTTGACTCACAGTAGAGTTTGAGCTTACGAGTTTTTGACTCAAGCTCAAGTCTCTAGCTTAAATCGAGTTTGAGCCTCATAGTTTATTGTTGAGCAGAGCTCTAATAACTAGATATTCGGTTTGGCTCGGCTTGAATCCATCCTTACGTACAAGCATGTTCTTGTCCATAAGGGATACTACAAATATAGGCTATGTTTCGTTCAACTCTCATTCTTGTTCATTCTATCCAATAATAAAATTCTAGAATTGACAGAAATGGGTAGAAATGGACAAAATGAGAAGATATTGCTATGAACCAAATATTTTTTTTCAAAATAAATAATTCTTTTCATTGCTAGAATGAAAATGAATTTTGAACATGTTTGGTATAAATTTCATTTTCATTCTTTTTTTTTTCAACCAAGCCAATAATGTAAGTATACATACAAATATAATACTGATTAGCAATATATAAAGAAAACATGCAAGACCCACACTAACAAAACACAAATACACCACCATGTAGGCCCTACATCAATGACACAAAATATGAAAAAGAAAAAAAGGACAAGAAACAAGAAAATACTTTGCTTTTGGTTGCATAGAGAAAATATAAAAATAAATAAATAAAGGAAGCAATTAGCACTTATTTAAAAACTAATTAAAAAAAAAATTAGTTTGCAGGCAGTTGTGTAAAGGAAGAAAAGAGCTTGGAACTTTCAAATAAAATATGTAAAATCAATAACATGAAAAAGTACAAAATGTCTAACAATTTCATCAATAAAAATATATACTAAAAAATCATAAAATAAAGTAAAACATCATATAAGCATGGCACATGTGGCTCATTTTCAATTTTCAAAAAAGCTCTATATTGGCAATCATAAAGTGCCAGCATAGTTTTACCAACGGATGGTCGGCGATTAATATCCATCGACGTAAGTTTTCACGACAGACCTAAGACAACAGTCAATTTTTTGTGCCACAAACTCATTTTTCATTCAAAAATAATGGAGTTCATGGCAAATATTTTATAACCAAATGCTCGCATGTTATTCATTTTTATCCATTCTTATTCAAAATGAAAAAGAAAAATTCAAGAAATTAGGCCTATAGCAGTGAACCAAACATGGTTATAATTGATTGAGTGTTGCAGAACTAAATACATACTATCAGGTTTTACAAGATGCTAAAGACTTTATTAATTACAACATTAAAAATTCAACTGTGATAAATCACTTCATAAAGTCATAACTAGTTCAAATTTTAAGTTCTATTTTTTATTTATTTATTTTTTTTTTTTTTGATTTAACACCTTCACAGTGCCGTTCATGCACCATAGTTTTTGCCATAAGTTTATTGGGTTTAATGCCTAGTTAAAACTAGGTCTTTCTTGTATTCTATCTATTTTCTCATGTCGTGACTTTCTTTTTTCAAATATTGTTCCAGATTCTGTTAGTCCCAAATGGACGAGAAATTAAACAGTTTTGTAGGCCTTTTGGCACAGTTGATAGTTGACAGATGCATTGTGGTGGTCTCATGCATTCCATTCTTCTTAAGCGAAGCATCCGTGTGTTGCATGGTTTAATTACTATTTTGGTGTTTGGGCAGATTGGGTTTTAAGACCACAATAGTTAAAGGCTCCCAGCTGCCCAGATTACATTAAGCTTCTGGGTTTCTATTTAATTTCGTGAATAACGAAGAAGGAAGAATTGGAAAACGATGAAAAAGAGAGATTCACAACAACCCGCGCGGTCCAATGTTTGGACCATTATATGCCTCCTTAGTTTCTTCTTTAATCTTTTATTGGCTCTCGCTTACAGTAGAAATTAATCTCCTGTTTCTTCTGTCAAGTGCCCACCTTCTACAAGCTGACTGGGGTGAATATATTATTTGAATCATGGCAAAATTGCTTTAATAGAAGTTGTTAGCATATTGGGCGACTGTCCTGTCCACGTAGAAAAAAAGAAAGAAAGAAGCATTAAAGAGTAAATAAAAGTAAATGAAGCAAAAAAGATAGGAAAGGGATTCCCACCTTTTTTTTTTTTTGTTCATTCATACACTTGTTTTGTTTTGATTTAACTTTTATCGATGAAAATGAGTGAAAAAGGTGGTGCAATCTAGGGAGACACCATCATAATGGTGCACCAAGGCTTAAAGCAAAACTCTGGGTGGGGGTGACAGAAAAGCTGATACATGATCGTGTGACCGAATGCTTGTCCACCATTCATATCTCGATATCTCATGACCTTTGTTTGCAGATCGACAAGGAGATCAAAGATTTCTAAGTCATTTAGATATATGTCAATGTTGCTTCTGTCAACATATGAGAGAATTAAAGTGGAAACCCCAATTGCTGAATAGAATTTCCTGTATTTTTATCAAAATAAATAACCCACATTCGATCGATATGAATACCTATTATCATTATTATTCTCTTGGGCAAATTCTGAGTTAATGGAATCCCTTTACAGTGGATTCGGAGTCCACACAGTCCACAAGTGAACATACATTGAGAGAGAGAGAGAGAGCAACTGCTGACCAGTACTTTTTGGAAGATTGTTGTAAGAAGGTTTATATATTAGTAAAAGGAATTTGCTTTGGAGTCATGCTTAGTGTCTGTGCATGTGCAAGTGGGATATTAGATGCTGATGTCTCTCTCTCTCGCAAGACAATGATGCTAAAGAAGGTACGCATTCTACCAGCACCTTTAATCTTCATAGAACACTAGCTAGTACAAACATAGACATGTTGAGAGTGAGGGCATCTTTTCAAAGAAAAGATGGGAGAATGGTTTGGTTGTTGCCTTATTGGGTACACCTCGTCCAATAAACTGCTGCTGCTTCTGCCTAAACAAAAGTTATAGTCCACTTGTACATGAATGCTTTATTACCAACCTCCTTTGTGAAAATCAAAATACTCTGGCTTTCCATTCCAATTTCCAAACACCTGGCTGAGCCTGAGACCTGCGAAACATGGTGATATAGGTAGTCACTTTATTTTGGCCATAAATTCTATTTTGGCCCTGAACCAGTTTTGAAAAAAATAAAAATAAAAAAGTAAAAAAAACACTATTGATATCGCCCAATACGACCCTGCCAGCGTATCAGATGTAACTTTGCTCACCCACTTCACAGCACTTGCAGCTGCGAGGGGCACTTTGATGAGCAAATCCAGCTTCCCAAGTCTCCACTACAAGCATCCAGACCTTATACCAACTGACCCAGATCCAGTAAGGGGTGCTCATGGTTCGAGTAACCAAATTGTCGGCTATTTTTTGAAATTGAACCAGTACCAACGTTTAACTGGTTGATCAGTTTCAGTTTTTGACCAATTTGGTTCTTCAGTATTTTATATTTATAATATATATTATAAATAAATATATAATATATTATAAATTTGCATATTATATTATAAAAATTATTAATATATAATATATTTACAATACATTAAAAATATATATATCTGATGCATATATATATTTATATACCAGTCAGTTTAGTTAACACCGGTTCTTTAGCTGAAAACTGAACTGGTCCTTCATTTTTTTCAAAAACACCTAAGTGATCGGTTAGATTAACTGCATTTTTTGGTTCAGTTTTCTCGGTTCCGTGAACACCCCTATTTCCAATTGGCACCTTCCCAAGGATTATAAATTCTTCTTTTTTAGGTCTAGATGATCTAACTGATATAATATTTTTATTATTTATTATTTTTGAGGTACTGATGGAATCGGCAAGTAACACAGTTCTGGAAATAGCTCGTCTCCAAAGTCCTAAAACAAAATTCATGTTACGAACCTCATCTAATTGCATTGGTCCTTCTAGAGTTCTAGTGTTGGTATATGGAAGAGGAGATTCCTTTCCAATCAATTCGTTGTTATCATTGATGTTTCCCACCCACTGAGGCATGAAGAAAGGCTAGCTATGATGCCTGCCTAAAGGCTACAAGTCTACACTCATTATGCCATTAGGACTCCACTGAAATTAAGCCGCTGTAGACATAACTAACTTCCAATTCCCCCTCCGGGAGCACGAGAAAAGAAGCCAAAAGTATTCCCAGAAGCCAGATCTCAATCTATTTCTCCGCAAACACGACCACTAGCCCCGAAAACAAAAACAAAAAAAAAAAAGAAAGAAATACAAAACAAAACAAAATACTGTTTTCTACATTCTACACACCACAACCAGGCCATTTTGTGAAGCATACATTTGGCTTCTGCAGGAAGCCAAACAGTAAAGAATTGCCAAGAATATAACTTGAAGAAGGTTCTGCAGGAAATCCATTCTTGACACATGCACATTCTAACAAAGTAAAATTTCAGGTTGCCACTATGACTTGCATCAGTAATGATATATTTTGGGCCATTATTGGGGGAGTGCAAATCAAAGTTAAGCAATCTCTGTAAATGTGACAAGCAGACTTACAAACATTCTCGTTATTCGCCACCAGTAGCCATCAAGAACTCGCCCTCGCAAACCACCTCACCTCCAACATATGCCTTTCCTTCCATCTTTGCAATTCCAAAGCGTTTTTGCAGTTTAACAAGTGTCATTCGCATAACCAATGTGTCCCCTGCAACAACAGGTTTCCGGAACCTCACTTTATCAATTCCAGCAAAGAAGAAATTTTCACGAGAGCCACCCACTTCTGGTTGCAGCATCACCAACCCTCCAACTTGAGCCATTGCCTGTGTTCAAGTACCACATGCATTATTAATTATCAGGGAGGGGTCCAGAAGGCCATTGAATTTGCAAATGCCAACTTAACAAAGGCAAAGGTGTACAAAATGGACAGAAGTATAATAATTCTGAGGTGCTAAGAAATTATATGGGACTTTACGCCATGAAGAATTTAAGATATGAAGATGAAAGAATTAGACATTAAGGGTGTCAAGAAGCTTAAATTAAGTTTATATATATTCTTTTATTTACTACAAGAAATTATATGGAACTTCATGCCATGAAGAAGCTATGGAATAAAAAGATTAAAACACTAGACATTTAGGATGTCAAGAAGCTTGGATTAGTTTTTTTTTTTTTTTATTAAAAGGAAGTGTGCACCACCACAAGGTGCAGCAGTTTAACACTTGACTTCTTAAACCGTATAGGGAATGTCACACTTTGGCATTTTACAGGCAAATCAACAAAAGACCAATTCTAGCATTGAGTTAGAGCCACAGACGCCTTAAAACACAAAAGGACAATATGTAACGATCACATAACACATATATTGCACAAACATATCCATGTTCAGCCTTTACCCTGTTGTGATTCAAGACCTCCACAGTGCTCTCTGTAAAAACACACCTTGCATTTCACACAGCAATACAAAACGAATTAATATTAGCAGTTTTATCCAACACAAGCCATTTAAGGAGGAAATCTGGAACCTTAGAGCAACCATGTTAGAGAAAATGAAGGTTCTAATACTTTTATAATTGTAGGAAGATGGAAGATTTAGAAATTGATATCATAAAATGTGCAGAAAACAAAGTCTTCCATGGAAAGGGGCAAAAATATGACTGAAATATTTAAGAATATTAGTACAATAATCTTGTTGACGTGGAAAAATCCACTGTACACAAAATACAGAATGGTTCATTCAATCAAGCCTGTCAGCTTTGATAGCTCAGACTTGGGTTCAAGTCTGAAAACCACCCCTAACACAAAGAAAGAGATGTATAGGGGAAAAAGAAGAAACATTTCTTTAAGGGATAAGGGGGAAGGGAGAGACTGCAGTGAAGAGCTTCCATGACAATATTCCTTTTTCTTTATTTTCTTTTTTATCTGAGAGGAGGGGAAGAGGAGAGATTAAGGTCTCTCTATCCTGTTTGCAGTCAAACAAAGATTATATAGTTGGGCATTTCCTTCTATCTAGCTCAAACTTTAAACATAAGGATTGTCACATTTTACAGAAACTTAATTTGTCATATGAATACCAATATTTCATATATCAAATATAGTCCAAATAATCAGATTGATAATAGGTGGGCCCATAGTTGTCAAGGCAATGCCTAGGTGGCATGGTGGTTGCCTAGAAGCATCACTACAAGTATTTCAGGAAGGGCACTTGCTCAGCTCATTACATCACTAACCTTTTTGTGATTTGGACTGGGCAGGGTGTCTTCTTACTAGGCAATCAACCACTGGGTATGTTACTACATTGGGCCATTCCCCAATGTCATGGCACACCAAGAAACAACCTATGGTGTCCTGTTCATCTGCTGAAGCAGAGAACAGGGCCATGGCCATTCTCAATGGTGAACTTGTTTGGTTCAAGCAGCTCTTCTCTGATCTGGGCCTTCATCATGCCCAGCCCATGCAAGTGTTCTGTGATAACAAGGCGGTCATACACATTGCAACTAACCCACCATTTCACGAAAGGACAAAACACATCGAAATAGATTGCCATTTCATTCGCAAACATTTGAAATCTCATGTCATGGCCACATTGCAGCTAACCCAGTGTTTCACAAAAGGACAAAACACATCAATATAGATTGCCATTTCATTCGCGAACATCTGAAGTCTCATGTCATTGCCATATTCCATATTCCTACCAAGGTCCAGCCAACCAATTACTAGTGTCCAGGGACCAGGTTGGGCATGTTCAACCCACACAGCCCAACTTGAGGGGGCGTATTAGTGAAATGTAATACTTAGAAAAGGTTCCAGTTTGTTACAAGTTGTTATGTCCACTTGCCCAAGTGGCACAACTGACTTTACATTTGTTACACCAACTTTACATTTGTCCCCAGTATCTATAATATAATGTTCTTAATGAAGGACAAATCATCTCCCTCGACTCAGACTTTCTCACACCTCTGTAATTTTCAGCATCTAAAGATGCTAGATGGGTGCTTTAAAACATTCTCAACATATTTAAATCAGTTGAATCATTGTCATGTTCTATTAAAATAAACATGATACACTGAATAATTATTAACAACTTTTAACTCTCATACCTTCTGCTTCATAGCAATATTTTAAAACGCGGAGGCGTGACGCAAGGTTTTCCACTACCTAGAGGCGTGAGGCATAGTTCAGAACGTAAGAGGCATAAGCCTCCCAAACACAAGGAGGTGTAAGCCTCCTTAAGAGGAGGGGGATGAGGAGGAAGGGGAGGAGGAAGAAGAGGACAGAGGATCTCATTTTTCTTTATTATTAAAAAAAAAAATTATATTAAGAAGAATGAAGATGCATAACACTAGTTGAAAGGGGGGTCCTATCTTCCCTTCCCTTCCCTTTCCTTTCCTTTTCTCTTTTTTCTTCTCATTCTGTTCTTTTTTTTCCCTTCCCTTTCTTTTCCTTTCCTTTCCTTTTTTCTTGTTTCTTTCTTTTTTTCTTTTTTTGTCTTTTTATATGAGGTGTGTGTGAGGTGCATGAGGCGTATGCCTCTAGCACACCTCATGAAAAAGGCATATGAGGCATACGCCTCTTGCACCTGAGGTGTCCTCAGAGGTGTCAACTCCTCTGGCATACACCTTCGGGCATTTTGGGGGCACCTTGCCTAGAGGTGTGCATCCAGGCATACGCTTCCTATGCCTTTTAAAATACTGCTTCATACTTGAATGTTTTTCCTTTTTCTGGGAATTTTATACTCTAATATCTAAATCAAGATTATGTAAACAGGCTCTGTAAATGTTTTAATTGAAGAAAAATTATGTGAAAACTTATCATAGGCACTGATCAAAAAAGGCTGATGAAATGGCTGAATCAAACAGTTTATTGGCTTATGGCTATAGCTTTGTCTTTTAGTAGGTAGACACTATAGGCATAGGAAGGTTCAAAGAAAAATTATGTTAGAACTTATCTTAGGGGGCTGTATGGTATGGAAACCTTCAAACTTGCTCCATCTTGATAGAGACATGGATATTTTCTGATTGAGACATTCAAACACGCACAAACCTTGTATGTCAACCACTCCACTAATCGTGTAACCAAGGTAACTTCACTAAATATAATCAATTATATGTTCATCAAGAACCAATTCAAATAAAATATCTCCTTATCATCCAAGAGCATGGATGGCAGGGTACAAAAGGGAACAGCATTATGCTGACCTCTCCTGTTTAATCACTACAATTCAGATATGTTTATATATGTATATTCATGGTTGACTAGAAGAAAGATAGTTGCTGTTTTTCATAATGGACATGTCATTTTCTGTTGAAGGCTTTAATACCCAAAACCATAATTATGTGTTGTTTCTGTCAAAGCAATATGGTTGGGCCTAGCCCCACCCCTTGAACCCCAAAGCTAGTTTTGTTGGGAAATATTTCAATTAAAGATCAATACTTGTGTGATCCTCCAAAGGAGAAGACCTACTTGGACTCTTTTGCCATGAATATGCTTTCTCTACAAGGCAAGTTTTGAAACAACCAGTTATCAAAAAATAAAAAGTTTTGAAACAACCGTACATCTACTAATCTCCTATTCCATATCTACAAGTGTTTGGGAACTTTTTTTCCCTATTTTATCCCAGGTAGAGTCCTCTACTAGACATGCATATATAGTTTCAACCTTTTTATTCTCCCCTAGGAGAAAGAGAGGAAAGATCCTTGGAGATGTGTGTGCAGTAGTGTGAGAATATTATAAAATCCCTATGGATTACATCTTCATATCTCTTTTCATTTCTTTAATAAATTCTTACCTTACCATTCTCAAACAAAAAAAGAAAAACTCTATGGATGACATCCTTGGGCTGCGTTTGGTTTATGAGAATATTATAAAATCCATTAAGGACTTTCCCAACTTCAATAATAATTTCCTCAGAAATCAAACACTTCAGTTCTAGGGCTTATTTTTTATATAATATATAAAAAAGAAAATTTTATTAAAAGAGAAACAAACTGGTTTGGTTATCCCCACCACAAAATAGGTTAAAGCTAAAATTTTATGAAAGCAACACGGAAATCTTGGACAATTAGGAATAAGTGGAGCTATAACAAATCATGAAATACATATTTATTGTGTACAAAAGACTGTAGCTGTACAAAAAAGAAGAAGAAACCACTTTCTTTCTTTTTCTCTTCTCGAAACCCTTGGATCTTTTAAATTTCAATAGTTAAAACATTAAAGCAGAAAGTGATCTATATCATAGCATGTATCAAAGCACATACTAATAAGATGTGCTTTGATACAGATCAAAGCCGTTTTGGTAATAGCATTATAATATTCAGTTTTGGTACAGATCAAAGTATTCAGTTTCAGTCTTGGCGCCTGATGAGGGGTAATTTGGCACGACCTAGTAAACAAGGGTCACATGGACGCGATCTTCCAGTAGGATGACAACTCAGCAAGAAGAGCCTAGTCAACAGTTTTCAGAGCTCGGGTGTTCGATCACCTCAATACAAAGCCACCTCGGCATAGAGTCACCTCAGTATAGAGGCACCTCAGCACCTAAGCCAGTTTGGGACCCAAGAATCAAAGTGACACGTAATCGACTCCAAAAGCTTCTCAGCAAACTCCGAACCTCTCGGGCAACAACAGGCCTTATCCTCTACCCACCCGGATCGGGCGGTAACGATAGACTTCATTGATTGATACGTTACTCCCCGTCTAAAGCGGAAACGAATCTCATCTACTCAAGCCGAAGATCCCAGAATCGTTTCGTGAGACCCACAGTAGCTCAACTATATAAGGGCATCAACCCCTCCAGGGCCCAGGTATGCGCGATTATTTGCATTCAAGCTTTTAGCTCACAATCACAGCAAGAATACTAACTTAAGCATCGGAGCAGCGACCTCATCGGATCATCCACCCCGGTCTCTCTGATCTCTATTTTGCAGTTTGATCCAGCTCGCCATGCGAACAACGTCCAAGCAACCTTCCAACTAGGAAATTTCATACCACACATCATCAATTGGTGCCGTTTGTGGGAAACGATCGAAAGGTCATCCCAATCCTAGTCACAATCTCAATCCCAATCTCAACCTCAATGGTATCATCCACCCACAACGGAAAGAGTGACATGAACATCACTGGGGGGCAAGACAGTAAACAGTCACTCCCCAAGGTTCCTCGGTGACCATCGACCAGTTCACCATCCCCCTGATTGTCTCCGAGGCTCCATCACTGTCTGTGCCGCACACTACCCAACAGGTGAGTGTCCCGCTCCCCCAAGTGAATGCCACATTCTCGGAGCCTTCTTTGATTCCCCCTAGGGTCGGGCACTCCTAGTTTAACGACCTCGTCCAAAGCGTCCAGACGACGCAAATTCAAATGCAGCATACCCACCAATTCCAACAGTTTCAACAGTACTATTTCTATCAACAGTACCAGCAACAGTTCCCACCACTACAAGCCAAACAAATCAACATCAAGGGCAAACTTAGAACCAGAATCAACACCGGGCTCACCAGAACGTCCACCAATCTCCTCCCTGCGGTGAGAGAACTTCGTAGGTACCGGTCCCTCCCTCGGGACGGACCCCGCCACAGGGTATAGTAGGCAACCGGCGTACTCCCCCTGTTTTCCGAAGAGAGAACTCGAAGGATAGGCCCGAACCCAACCAGCCCGAGAGTCATAGTCAGCAGTTCCCACGTCAAGATAATGTAAATTGTCAGCTCGGGGCCCGAGGTGCAGGCTCGAGAGGAGACCCATTGGTTCCCCGCAACAGCCAGCACCGGACACACGGCGAAGCAATAGCGGCGACGTCGCAAGACTCACCGTTCCTCAACAAGGAACAATCCACCAGCGAAGCCCAGCCATCCGGTAGATCAAGGCCGAAAAAGAGAGGAGTTTAAGTGGTGGCCGATCAATTCATAAGGAGTTTAAGTGGCACGTCGTGGCAAACAAGCCGAAGAACATCACCGAGTTCCTCAGGCTGGCCGATCAATTCATCAGTACAAAAGAGGAAATAAACCAGAAGACCAACAACCAGCAAGGTGAAAAGAGAAAGAGAGAGGAAGAAGGAATGAACAACAAGCAGAAAAGGAAAAAGAGCAAGTCCCTGAGGCGAAGAAGCAAGTCCCCCTTACGAAGTTACAAGTAGGGTCGGCATTCCAGGACCCCACCAGTGGAGAGAACAAACTATTCTCCCCTTAATGCGAAGCAAGGAGAGATCTTGATGGCCATTAAAGACTCCTCCATCGTCAGATGGCCGCCCAGGCTACAGGGAGACCCAATGACCAGAAACCCGAATGTTTATTGTCACTTTCATCAAAACCATGGTCATAGCACAAAGAACTACAGAAACCTCCGCGACGAGATCAAGGAACTCATCCATCACGGGTACTTGAAGAAATACATTTGCACGAGGAGAAAGGACAGGGGAACCGACAGGGAGATCGGAAGAAAGACGCCCCGAAAACCAACAGGTATAATGAGCAGCCACCTCGCCCACTGCCAGAAGAAAGACTAATCCGCGGGTGATCAATATGATCACTGGAGGATCCATTGTAGCGGGGTGCACAGCAATAGCAGGAAAGACTTCAATCCGAGAACTAGAGCACGAGGCAGAGAACCCACCCAAGTGACCTCGAATCAAAGAACCCATTTATTTTACCAAGGACGATGCTCGTGGGATTCAGTATCCTCATGACAGCGCCCTAGTCGTAAAGTTGATCATCAATGACTTCGAGGTGAAGCGGATCTTGATGGACTTAGGCAGTTCGACTGATATCCTCTTCAAATGAACCTTTGACAAGTTACAACTGCAGCAGAGCGATCTAAAACCAGCAAATACCCCACTAGTAGAGTCCAACGGAGAAGAAGTTAGGCCTATAAGTTGGGTCACCAGTCATAGTATCAGTGGAGACGGGCACATAGCCGAATATTGTACGGTTCGAGAACACATTCTTGGTGGTCACGACTCCGTCCCCGTACCACGCAATTATAGGTCGGCCATTGCACACGCTTTACGCGCGATAGTATCAACTTACTATCTCGCGATGAAGTTTCCGGCAGATTACGGAGCAGGGGTCATACGAGGCGATCAACTCGAATCCCATAAGTGCTACGTGGCTGCCCTCAAGGGAAAGGCAAAACTGGCAGAAGACATCGAACTGGAGCAACCAACACTACACCGAGGAGCGAGTTGCCTCGATGGAAGAGACAGTCCACATACCGGTTTCTGAGATCGAGCCGACCAAGACTCTCCAAATTGGTGCACTAATAAGTGAACCGCTCCGAACATAGTTAGTAAGTTTTTTACTTAATAATTTAGATGTTTTCACCTGGTCCGCGACAGAAATGCCCGGAATCGACCCTAGTGTGATAACTCATAAACTTAATGTGAACCCTTTAATCAGGCTAGTTAGACAAAGAAAACGCAACCTAGCCCCAAAGCGGTGGAGGGTGGTCAATGAGGAGGTTGGGAAGCTCCTCACCGCAGACTTTGTCAGGGAGGTCCATTACCCGAGATGGGTCGCCAACCCTGTGCTTGTGAAGAAAGCTAATGGCAAGTGGTGCATGTGCGTCAACTACACCGACCTGAACAGAGCCTACCCAAAGGATTGCTTCCCCTACCCAGAATAGACCACCTAATAGACGCGACCTCAGGGCATGAGTTTTTGAGTTTCATGGACGCTTACTCCAACTACAACCAAATTAGGATGGATACAGCCGACCAAGATAAAACTGCTTTTGTAACCAAACTCTAACTATACTGTTATAAAGTTATGCCCTTTGGTTTGAACAACGTTGGAGCAACTTTCCAGCGGATTGTAAACAAAATTTTTGAACCGTTGATTGGTAGTAAAGTGGAATACTATGTTAATGACATGGTCGTGAAGACCCAATTTTCTAGATCTTTAATCAATGATTTAAATGTTGTTTTTCAAATTTTAAGGAAATACAATATGAAGTTAAACCCAAACAAGTGTCTTCGGGGTCACGTCGGGTAAATTCCTTGGTTACATAGTGAACCGACGTGGCATCAGAGCTAACCCACTATCTTAGAAATGCGACCAACCCAAAAAATCAAGGAGGTACAACAACTGACTGGCCGGGTAGCTGCCCTAAACCAGTTTATGTCTAAATCGGTAGGTCAATGCCTCCCCTTTTTTAAGACAATTAAGAAGATTGAAACTTTTGAATGGACCGAAGAGTGCCAGCTCGCATTTGATGAACTGAAAAGGTACCTCAGTACCGCCCCGGTTTTAACCCAACCTGAGGAAGGAGATGAGTTGAAGTTGTACCTCTCCGCGAGTTACGACCCATCTATTATGTAAGTAAAGTGCTGAGGACGCGGAAACCAGATATCCCGACATCGAGAAGATGCCATACGCGCTAGTAGTAGCAGTTCGGAAATTACACTCATACTTCCAAGCTCATACCATTGTCGTCCTTACTAATAGACCTCTGAGGCACATCCTATGGAGGCCAGAGGTGTTAGGGAGATTGACGAAGTGGTCCATCGAGCTTAATGAGTACGACATCCGGTTCGAGCCACGGCCAGCAATCAAAGCCCAAGTCTTGGCGAACTTTGTAGCATAATGTACGTTCAGCACATCGACCCATGAACCGACTGAGCCCGCTAACATGTAGGAGGCGTCAACTAGCGCGGCACCGGTCCCAGTCAAAGCAATACCGACCTAGGACGAGGAGCCCTAGATCCTCCACGTAGACGGTTTGTCCAACCAGCGAGGAAGTAGTGTTGGACTGATACTGTACAACCTGAGCGAGGTGAAGCTGGAGTACACTCTCCGGTTCGGATTCGAGGCGTCGAACAACAAGGAGTATGAAGCACTAATTGTCGGGCTAAACTTAGCGAAGGAAATGGGTACAAAACATCACATCGTGTGCAGTGACTCATAGCTGGTAGTTAACCAAGTCAATGGTGACCTCGAAGAACGCGACTCAACTATGGCGGCCTACTTAACCAAAGTCAAGGAGATCCTACCAGGCTTCAGCTCTTGTTTCATCAGGCAAATTCCAAGGTCCAAGAACGCTAAGGCCGACGCCTTATCACGACTAGCAAGTATCAGCGACAACACCATGTGAACTGTGTACATAGAGGACCTGCCTCGGCCCAGCATTCTCGGGGGGGGGGGGCAGAAGAGGTCGCTCCCGTGTTGCAAGCAGAACTGAGTTGGATTGACTCGCTCGTTGATTATCTGCTCCACAGGACCCTACCTGCAGAACACAATGCAACTCGGAGGGTAGAGCGTCAATCAGCCCGGTACGTCATTATAAACAAACGGCTGCACAGGAGATCCTTCACGCTCCCCTACCTACATTGCCTGCGACCCTCGGAAGTTGAGTTCGTACTTCGCAATATCCATGGAGGATTATGCAGAGGACACTTGGAGGGCAGAGCCCTCGCCCAAAAAGCATTAAGGCAGGGCTACTATTGGCCCACAATGAAGGCAAATGCACTCGAGCTCGTTAAGAAATACGACAGATGTCAGAGGCATGTCAACATCCTCCATCAACCTATTGTTGATTTGAAGTATCTTACTAGCCCGTGGCCCTTCGCACAGTGGGGAATTGACATCCTCGGTCCTTTTCCGCCGGCAACTGGGCAGAGGAAGTTCTTGGTCGTGGCAGTGGACTACTTCACGAAGTGGGTGTAAGCCGAACCGTTGGTAAGCATTACAGCCCAGAATGTGCAAAATTTCTTTTGGAAAAGCATTGTGTGCCATTTCAGACTACCCAAAGTCTTGATTTCGGATAACGGGAAGCAATTCGAGGACATCAAATTCCAAAGCTGGTGCGCCGAGATGGGGATTCAGCAAAACTTCACTTCGGTAGCACATCCACAAGCTAACGGACAGGCCGAAGTGACGAACAAGGCTATCCTTTGCGGACTAAAAGCTCGCCTCACGTGAGCTAAAGGGTTGTGGATAGACGACCTACCCAGTGTCCTTTGGGCCTACCAGACTACCATCAAGACGCGACCGGAAAGACACCCTTCAACCTCACATACGGGACGGAAGCTGTGATCCCGAAAAAGATTGAAGTACCGACGTTGCGGTTCGAAGAGACAAACGACGACGAGCTCAAAAATAACTTGAACCTCGTCGAGGAGGTATGCGATCTGGCCCACATTCGAACTGCAGCTTACCAACAGTGAGTAGCTCGATATTATAACACCGGGTCAGGAAGCGACTATTCCGAGTCGGCGACCTGGTCCTCCGTAAAGTAATGGCACTTGAGCTCGGCATGGGCAAACTCGGTCCGAATTGGGAAGGACCTTACCGGATGAAACGGGTGTTCGGAGAAGGAACCTATGAGCTTGAGACCATGGAAGGGAAACAGGTACCTCGAGCTTGGAACGTTGACAACCTAAGGAGATACTATCTATAAACCTCAACGCAAACAAAAACAACAGTCCATAGGATCACCGAGTTGATCCTATGGACGACGAACTGGTGAGAGGACCTTAAGTCACTCCAGAAGCCTAAGGGCTATGGTGTCGAGTTGACAAGAGACCTTGCATGATATAAGACCTGGTCGCCTCTTCGACATAGGCAGCTTAAGACCCGGTCGCCTCTTCAGCACAGGCTCATTAAAACCCAGCCGCTTCGGCATGGGCAAGGCGAAGTAGCCCAGGTACAGACAGGTCAGCCATGTACCCTACAATATTTGTTCACCCCGACGTACAATGACAATTAGATTATTCCTACTCGAGTCGAGCTCGCTAACTTGGGAGTAATCTACACTTAGAAAAATTTTGCTCCTATTTGGTTTAGCTCACCAGCTCGAGAGTAATCTATACTTAAAAAAAATTTTTTGCACACAGAGTTTTGCAAAATACTTGTATTCATTGATAAAGCACTTCAAGTACATAGTAAAAAAAACAACAACAAAAAGATTACAACTATTTAGTCGAGCTCGGAGGCTCGGGAAATCGAGTATTTACAAAGAGGGTCCAAGAAAAGAGGCATCAGTCAGTTCGGGGCTTCTCATCCCTAGTAGAGGCGTTGGCGAGAAGATCTGTCTCCATGTGGTCCTCGGTGGCATTAGCTCCCTCTCCCTCTCCAATTGTCTCATCGTCGAGAAGGTTGTCGTCGCTCTCCTCCTCGAAGTCCGGGTCCTTAGCGTCTTCAACGGTCATCTCCTTAGTGATCTTGAATGTTGTGATGGCACCGAGGCCGAGGTGGGAAAATTCACGTCGAGTCAACCATCTGCTGAGCTTAAACCCCTTGTGGTAGCCCGCTGTCCCGGCCTCGACCAGCTTCTCGCAATATTCCGCCGAAGACTTGTATTCCTCAACGACCTTGACCTTCGCATCCTCCATTGCCTGAAGCAGAATTTTAGTCCGCTCCTTCACCAGCGCCTCAAGGTTCTCATTCTCTCTCTTCAGAGTCACCTCGCGCTCCTCCAACTCTTTCTTCTCCGCCTCTAGCTCCTTCTTCTCCGCCATCAACAGAGTCAACAGCTCCTTCTTGGCTCGCGCATCATCTCCTTAGTGATCTTGAATGTTGTGATGGCATTGAGGCCGAGGTGGGAAAATTCACGTCGAGTCAACCATCTGCTGAGCTTAAACCCCTCGCGGTAGCCCGCTGTCCAGGCCTCGACCAGCTTCTCGCAATATTCCGCCGAAGACTTGTATTCCTTAACGGCCTTGACCTTCGCATCCTCCATTGCCTGAAGCAGAATTTTAGTCCACTCCTTCACCAGCGCCTCAAGGTTCTCATTCTCTCTCTTCAGAGTCACCTCGCGCTCCTCCAACTCTTTCTTCTCTGCCTCTAGCTCCTTCTTCTCCGCCATCAACAGAGTCAACAGCTCCTTCTTGGCTCGCGCATCGTTCTTCAAATGGTTGATCTCATTGCGAGCTAAGTTGAACTCAGAGTGGGCACTTCGGGAGGACTCCTCGGCTTCGAGAGCTTGCTTCAAGTTCACCTTGGACTGGTAGGTCAGGGCATGGATCGAGGAGTTCACCTGCCAAAGGAAAAACCAAAATCTAAGTATGGAGAAAAATCTAAGTATAATTTAACCCGAAGATTGAATACCTACCACCATGCAGTGTGTGGCCGCTTTGACCCCGAGCTGAGCAACCGGTAAGTCAGCCCAACGAGCGACCTCCTCGGCGAGTATCGCATCCTTGCTTTTGAGGAGGCCGAACTTTGGAATCAAAATGCTCCAAGCAGAAGTATCACTACTCGACAGAGTGGTGGTCGCCTACGCGTGCCAGGGCTCGAAAGATGTGGTCTCCTAAGGCACGTGAGGCGGAGTAGCCTTGCCTTGGTCCTCCTCATCCAAGTCAATCACAGGAGGTTGTTCAGCGACTGGTGGGTGCTCGGGGATGGAGGCGTCGACGTCAGAGGTGGTGGTCTCGGTGTGGAGGCGAGCCTTCTTGGAGGCCCTCTTCTTCTTCTTCCCCTTCTGCATGCTCCCAAAGAGCTCATCAGCGGGGATGTCAGCCACAGTAGCTGCAAAAGATGACAAACCGAGTTAGATGCAACATCAAAGTAAAACAAAACAAAGAAAACAAGTACAATAGTTGGTGACCTACCAGGAGGACTTAGACCAGCTTGTACGAGTTTCTCCTCGGTCATGAAGTTTTCGAACTTTAGGCCGAGCTTCGCCCAAGATCGGACCTCCTACCGTATCTTTGGGTTCAATCCGATGCCGAGGTCCTGGATGGCTACCCTCCAGTGAGTCGAGAACGGCCACCCCTCGGTGTTACGGACCACGAAGTAACGTCTCTTCTAGGCCGAGACTTTGTTTGGGAACTCGTGCAACAGCTTGTACCCGGGGCGAGGAGACATGTAATAACATCGCCTATGCTCAGGTAGAACACGGGTCGAGTTCTTCTTGATGGAGAGGATCGGAAAAAAGATGTCGAAGTCTAGAGGTCGGTTATAATCATGGAAAAGGGAAATGGTACCTACGATGTTGCGGATGAAGTTCGGATGTAGCTGGTCTATGGCGATAAAAACTTAACAAGTTCGGCTATGAAAGGGTGGAGTGGAAGACACAACCCGGCTACGAGCTGCTCCTCGAAGACCACGATCTCATCATGACCGTGATCTCAAGGAAAGTTGCCTAAGGGAATACTGTATACCAAGTTATTAGGGAGTCTGTACCGAGCTACTAAAGACAAGGAGCCTATCCGCTGTCATTGTAGACGGACCAAAGCTGTCCAGTAGGCGACCTTGGTGTGAGGTGGAGGCCGACTTGCCAGAGACTCCTCGTTCTCGCCGAGGTGAGTCCGCCTTGAACAGGCTGGAGTCCACATCCTATGCCAAAGTGCCCACCTCAGTAGGATGAGGCTCCGCAGTCTATGCCGAGGTACCCACCTCGGCCCCAACGGATTCACCGCTCCCATCTAAAAGGCTATCTAAGCTAAGACTAGGCATGCTAATGGAAAGGACAATGGAGTCGAAAGCAAAGGAAGATAAACTCACCAAAGAAGACTGAAGAAAGCAAGACGACCTCGACCCCTATTGGATGCGACCTCAAGGACTTCAGACACGCAGTTTGTGGCAAAGAATATGGGCCCTTCGGCCCATATTTATAGCCATTATATCCGGGGATCAATGGTCGAGATCTGCGCGATCCAACGGCTCCTAGGAAAATCGGTTGCACACTACCCAAGGTTGAAATCAGTTGAGAGCGTGTTTTGACATCCTCAGAGTTTAAAATCAGCTTGACGTCTGCACATACCTGATACGCGATCTGGGTCACTTCCTGGTTGAGCCAAACGGTCGAACAGGTCCAACCGAAGGTCCGCCCTCCATACCACCTAGACATCGTGCCAAATCCACCTAAGCTCGTCATGAACTCCTCGCGCCAGGTCAAGACACCTGTCACGAGGAGTGGGAGCAATTGAGGAGGGGTAATTTGGCACAACCTAGTAAGCAAAGGTCACGTGGTCGCAATCTGCCAATAGGATGACAACTTAGCAAGAGGAGCCTAGTCAGTAGTTTTCAGAGCTCGGGTGTTCGGTCACCTCGGTATAAAGCCACCTCGACGTAGAGTCACCTTGGTATAGAGGCACCTCAACACCCAAGTCAGTTCGGGTCCCAGGAATCAAAGTGACACGCAATCAACTCCAAAAGCTTCTCAACAGACTTCGAACCTCCCGGGATCACGCCGGGCAACGGTAGGCGTTATCCTCTACCCGCCCGGATCGAGCGGTAACGATAGACTTCATTGACTGATACGTTACTCCCCGTCTAAAGCGGAAACGGATCTCATCTACTCAGGCCGAAGATCCCGGAATCGTTTCGTGAGACCCACGGCAGCTCTACTATATAAAGGCATCAACTCCTCCAGGGCCCAAGTACGCACAATTATTTGCATTCAAGCTCTCTAGAATTCAATATGGATTTAGTGCAACTCAGACTTAACCCCAACTATTTGAGGTCAGATACAAGAATCCTGCCCTCCCATTGTTCCCTAACAAGAGTCAAGAGTGTGGATCCAAAAGTGTATGTAAAACAAAAATGAATTGATTCCATATCACATGACACTGAAGCAGGTTGTAATTTTTAGAAATTTCCTTTAGTAAAGTCTGAATTTCATCAACGTTGTACAAATTTGGTGGGTTCTGATACATCTCATCTGATAACATGAAAATGCATACACATCTCTCAGGTTCTAAAAGAAAATAATAGATTTAAGAAGATGTTATCTGTTGCAAGTTGAAGGGGCTAGAAGGGCTAGTGGCAGACCAAAAAGGACAGAGGTTGAAGAGTTAAGAAATAAGTTAAGCACTCATAATTTAACAATATCAACAATGGTATGGCATTAAATAGAATGGAATGGCAAACAGGATTTCATGTAGCCACCTCATATAGTTTGAACAAGGTTTAGATGATGATGATCAAATATGTAGATATAAATTATGCATGAAAACTTCCTATGTAATAGAGATGTTAGACAGTTGTATGCCCTTAGCTCCAATCAGAATGATGTACATTATGAATTTATTGTAAATGAATAAAGTACATATACGCCCTTACCTCCAATGAATAATGTACATTATGAATTTATTGTAAATGAATAAAGTACATATTTGATTCGTGTTCCTGTGGTGTGTTTCTGTGTAATACCCTTAAACTGGACACTTATGAAACTCGTGTTAGTTTAGAATGTTCATAGCCGTTGGATAAGTCTGGGGAGATTTATCCTGCCAAAGCTGACACTGGTGCTGCCAAATGTTGGGGTGGCCTGTCTCAGCCGCCAAGATGAGACCCAAGGTACATGTAGTGTAGAATTAATTGAATCTTTGAACAGGACCAGATTGTCGGTATTGCCCTGGACCTTGGAGATTGATGGGCAAAACTGGAAAGTTACACC
>NW_010729100.1:5225630-5242195 GCF_000365185.1 Nelumbo nucifera
CAAAATATATTTTATATGAGATATAAAAGTATATATATTACGGTTTCTAAACGTTTGCAAAAGGTTTTAATTCCCGGGATCCATGTGAGTAGAGAGTGCAGCACTGTTCCTTGCAGCCGAGGGAGAGGTTCTCTCTTGTCGGACAGTGTTTGATCATTATGGGCTGAGAAGTTAAGTGTAAGGCCATTGAGGGTAATACCTGATGGGCTAATCTCGCATCTACCCACAGTCCCTGGGTGTTACAAGGTGGCTTGGCCCAGGGACCACTTAGGGTAAGTGTTGGACCCATAGAGCCCATGTGATGGGTTTCAGAAGGTGCACTGTCCATAACAGTGTATTCGGCCAGGCCTTGTAACAAATGATGGGCTGAACCCATGTGGCTGATGTGTAAATCAATGTTTGGGTCCCACGCCATACAAGGAAGGCCAACGGGGCAACAGTTTGGAAGGCTAAGTGAGCACATAACCTTATTGGGCCTAAAGCCCATTTCGAACTAGGCTGATTTGATTAGTTAAATAAGGGGCGAATTCTGAGATTAGATTAGTAGATAGGATTGGGTCTTAACCCTATCCACTCAGAGAGTCCAAATCTGAATGTGATTCAGATCTAGAAACTTACTAATAGGATTAGGAGGGAGCTGATCTAATATGCAGATAAGATAAGGGTTTACTCTTATCACTTAAAGGGAATTCTGATCCAAATATGATTTGGATCAGCAACTCCTAATGGGATTAGGAGTTGATCCCTTTAAGTATATAAAAGGAGGAGGGGGCGGCAGCCTTAAGAAGATATTCATATTCACATCCTCTTCAGAGTTGAAATCACATAAGAGAGAATTCAGCATCACTACGCTAAATTCTTTCTTGCCGCCTCCTTCCTGCCGCCACCATATCTGCCAGTTCGATCTCCTATTCTCAGTGGGAGTGATCAAGATTGGATCTTGATATCAGTCCTTTGTGAAAAGGCTGATTGGAAGTAATGCTCACGTGTCGTCCAGCTGATTCTTGCAAAAGATCTGGTTCTTTTGAAGAACGCTGTTGATTCTACTCCATCCTTCACTACGTCATCTTCGGTGAGAGCAATCTTTGGTTCCTTCCTTGGGCGTGAACACCTCCATTGGGAGATACTATTTCTCCGTATCAGGTATATTCCTCTCCTACTGCTTTTGTTCGGATCTGGTTCGGATCTGGTTCGGTTCTTGGTTCAAGATTGATCCTTGAAAAATATGATTTTTCTAAAATAGGGAATACAATTCCCAGTAGGATGGAGAGAAATTTTTGAAATTCGCTCATTCTATTCCACAAGATTTGGGCGTCCATGGATATCTCATCCCTTCAGATGCCACGTCATGGTCAAGAGTAATCTTCAAAACAAGTAAGATGTAGGTAAACGAGAAGCTATAGATCTCTCTCCCTGGACAGCTATAAACAAGGATTGCTATAAAATGACTTTCCTACTCCATACACTATAAATTTCGTATACCCATATATTAAAAACCTAGAACTCATTATCTAATTTGAGATGCTAGTCCCGGCTAGATATTGGTAAACAGAATCAGGCATAGACCAACAGAACCGAGAATTTAGCAACACCTACATTCTACAAAATGCATAATACCATTCATCAGCCATGTTTTTTTTTCCTTTAAACAGAAAAATAAAGAAAAAAAAAGAGAAAGAAATGAAGCCTCTAATCCATCAAAATAGGTTACAGTAATTAGTAGCAATACCTCGACCATAAGAACGCCAGGCATAATCGGCCTTTCAGGAAAATGTCCAGGAAAGAAGTTATCATTTATAGTTACATTCTTAATAGCAACAGCTGAAACTCCAGGGTTGTATTCAATCACTCTATCAACCAGGAGGAACGGAAACCTAAAGCACAGCCCAAAACAGTAAAACTAAACTTGAGAACGGAAAAAAAAAATAAGAAAAAAAAAAGAGGGACACAAATAATGCTCCATACTTACAGACCAAACAAGACACTGGAAGTGTGATTCGAAGGCAATGTAAATGGAAAAGAAAAAAAATTACTCACCTGTGGGGCAAAATCTCGCGAATTTGATTAATATACATGACAGTTGGAAATGCCGGGTACACTGCCACCATGCTCAAGAAAATTCAGAAATACAAAAGCTCGACTTCAAAAAGAAAATAAGAAAAATAGATTTCTGAAACAAGACGTACTCTTTTCAATCGGAGCTTCCTTTTCTGTGCTATCTACATGATTTCCAGAACATTGAATGACAAGATTACTTCGACTCTTCAACACAGAAAAGAGGAAACAATATCCATTTTTGGAAATGGGGATTCGATGCGACAAGGTTATTCCTTGAAACGAAGCCGGCGACGAAGGTAAGAAAACATGGTCGAAGGTCTTGTGAGGGCGCGAGTAATGAGAAGGAAGAGGAGATAATAGCGAATTCGATAAAGCTGTAGCCTCCATTTTTTGAAACGAGAGGGAAGATTGGCAAAAACGTTGGAAGCGTAGAAAACAGTGGGGTGACTAGTTATTAGTAAGGGGGCGTTATTTTTTCGGATTCTTGGAAGGGGGAAAGTTGGTCAGTGGGATTTTGTTCCCATTGATCAAGAATTTTATGTTTTTTTTTTTAGATTTATGTGGGGAATAGGGGTGGTAACGAGCCTAGCTTTGACGAGCTGTTTAAATTCAGCTCGTGAGAAGCTCAGTTTGACTCGGTTTCAATCGAGTTTGAGTTCGAGCTCGAGCCTAATTCATTGGCTTGATTATTAAACGAGTCATGCTCGAGCATACTAGAGCTCGGCTCATAAGGCTTGCAAGCCGGCCTGAATATATATATATATATATATATATAAAATAAATTTATAGAGAATAATATATATAATAAAAATATTATAATTATTAATTATTATAATTCTTAATTTTTTAAATATCAAATAAAAAATACTTTTATATATAACTATTTATTTTTATAAAATATTTTTTCTCAAAATCGAGCTCGAGCTTATGAATTTTTTACTCGAGCCAAGCTCGAGCTCAAGGTTCTGGCTCGAGCCTTGTAGAACAATCTCGAGCCGAGTTGATCCTAGTACTATTCGGCTCAGCTCGGCTTGAATCCACCCCTAGTGGGGACGAGGGAAAGTTTATTTTTCTAGGTTCATCTCCTAGGTGGGTAAATAACTTTCCCACGTAGGGGAAACTTGCCAAGACTTAGGGATGGCAATTTCACAGGAATTTTCGGGTATCCAACCCATCCCGACCCTAATAGGACCCATTTATCAAAACCCTATAGGTTTTGGAACGGGTTTGGGATTTTAGATTAAAACCCTATAGGGTTTGGGACGAGTTTGGGTTTTGACTTCAGGGTATCCGATACCTGACACCTAGGATGCATAAACATTAACCCATTATATTATATCATGCACAAATTTATAAATTTTAAGTACTAAGATAATTATTCTATTATTAATATTTTATTTGTATAAATTTCTTAGGATTAAAATCATCATTTGATGTAAATATGGATTTGATAGATTGTTTATTTCATTTAGTTATAAAATTCTAATTTTAAATATTATTTCTTTTAATTTTTAGTTGTAATTGTTAACCATATATATGTATTGATTGTTTTGATGAACACAAAAGTTAATAAAATCTATTTTATTCCATTAAATAATACAAAAGTGAAATGGCTTAGTGTATTAAAGTAGTGTTAAGAGATTTGGTGCTATCATTAATTGACTCGGGTTCAAGTCACACCATAAGCATTAAGAAACTATTTTTAGTAGAAAACATTTTGTCAAGGGGTTTAACGAGTGGGACAGGACATGATGGGTTTAACGGTTTTGGGATGGGACGGGTTTGAGAAATGAGAGGAAAAGCTAGACGAGTTTGGAATCAGGGGTACATAAATGGGCTTAAGAATGGGTAGGACAATTTGCACCGGTACCCTACCCATTGCAATTCCTACCAACACTTGAATGGGACAAAAATGCCCTTTTTAATAATGGATTTTTATGGCTGAAATGGGTATTGCCTTATCTACCTGAGAAATAAAAATACATGGATGTAAATGCACTTACCTAGGTATGTGTTTCCTAGGAAAAACTTACCCAAGTAACTATATTTACTCACGTAACTTATCAAAAAGCAAACGGGGACTAAGTGTAGAGTGTAGTTTATTAAGTTCAAGCAAGGGCGACACTAACGAGAGATTGGATTTTCTATACTCGTTTGGTATGTGCCTAGGTACACTTCCAATGCTTCTCTAGTGCGATAAAATAGGGAAAATTTTTGGGCCTAGTGCCACTTTGATCTCGAACTTTCAAAATATGACAATCAAGTACTTGTAACTGTTAACCAACCGTTAAGTGGCATTTGAAAAAGACACAAATGCCCTTCGAGGGTCTTCTAATTTTCTTTATCAACCATCCAAAAATTAACAGTATCAAATCCTTGCCTCTTCTATTCAAGAAAGTTGGGGTTACCAAAATGTCCACTCAAACATGACCCCAACTTTCTTGAATGGAAAAGGCAAGGATTTGGAACTATTAATCTTTTGTCAACATTTAGATGGTTAATAAAGAAAATTAAGTAACACTTGAAGGACATTTGTGTCTTTTTCAAATGCCACTCAATGGCTAGTTAGCAGCTGGTTAACGACAGGTATTGGATTGTCACGTTTTAAAAGTACAAGGTACTAATCAAGAATTTTCCCATAAAAACAAATGACATGTTTGCCCCATTATATTTTCATAAATTTTTAAAATTTAAAAACTAAAAAAAAAAGAAAGTGTAAGCTCTGCATCCCAATTCCCAAACCCTGATCATATAAGAGGTGGTGAACCCACCAGTCTTGAGCAGATTGGAAGAATTTTCACACAACGTTGCCTCAATGGTATTTTTAATGTAAGTGTTGCATAGGCTTGTGGACAAACAATCCAATGGTGATCACAACAAAATGTCAGAGCAATTGAGGTACATAATGTTGTTGTGCTGGTGATGTTGAAAGGAAAGCTACTATTGAGGTGGGGAGGTCTTTGCTTGCAATATCGGTAGTCATACAAGTATTGCCAATGAAGCCCACTGGGCTGATCACTAACCATTGGTTTTCGTGGGAGATGGATGATCTGTTGAGCGCATCGAATAGAAGCAAGCCAAATACACACTATTATTTCATTTGTTAATATTTCAAACTCAAGATTATAAAATAAAAGTGGATAATATTCGGATTTCAGAGTCTCTACACATTGGGGATTTATAAAATGAACTCTGAAATCTCAAAGAAGGAATCTATGATGACATTATGGATTTGTCACCAGTTTAGAGATAGGAAACATTTCTAAATCCTTCTTTTCAACGTATTCTTCTCTAATGAATCAAATATCAAATAAAATCCTGGTATGGGTCCTCTTGGCTTTTCACCACAAGATTTGGGGGAATCAAGGTCCTCTGACTTCTTCACCACAGCTGAAATCGTCAACCATGAGCTTAGTTAATTTAAGGGTTTGAGCTTTTTATGAAGCCGACTATTGAACATGGCACACCTAATTCAGAACCTATGAGATCATCTAACATTGAGAAGAAAACTTGATAACTGGGATGGCTTCAATGCGCTTCAATGACTTCGGTAATGAAAGAGTTGAATGCTAGTATATTTCAACTTTGCTTCAGTCAAGCTTGAATAGGGGTACAAGTCGTGGCATCTTACAGATTTGGGAGACAATGAAGAAAAAAAATAGAGCATGGCAGACTGATTCAGTCTTCTTGCAAGGAGAACGAGAGAAAGATGGGAAGTCACGGGACTAGTGCTCTCTTCAGTTGGGAGGTCATTGCTTATTTCCGACTAATTGCAGTGTTAATAAACAAGGGGAAATAAGAGAGAACAAGAACGAGAAAGGGAGAGAGAGAGTTCTGGTTCATTGGTTCTAAGACTACAAAAGGGAGGGGAGGAATAAAGGAGAGGGAAGAAGAAATAGAACATTTTTCTTTTTACGCTTTTAAATTTCGAAATTAATGAAAATGTAATAGGGCAAGCATGCCATTTAGTTTTGTCACACAAGTGAGCTAGTGCATGCATGCAAACTACAACGTGTTCCAATCTCATTGGAAGTGTACCTTGACACATACCAAACAAGGGCAGGAAATCAGAGCAGCCGGGTCGGGGGAAAAGATGGCAATAGGTCGGCTTTATTACGGGTTCGATCATGTCAACCCGATTCAAATTATTCCCCTTAGGCCTAGGGATGTCAATGGGTCGGGTTGAATGGTAAACCCAGATTGATAGGGTTTTGATTCTTCAACCTGAGTTGGGTTTATGTTTTGACATACTGACAAACTCCACAGGGTCATGACACCTGCATACATACAAAGTATTCTTGTAATTTTTTTACTTCTAACCCAGATTGATAGGGCTTTGAGTTTCTTCTTTTCTTAAATGGGAAAGGTGATATCTTAGGATCTATAAAACAATTTCCTAACTTACATTAATGGATTTTAGGTCTTCAAAACATGTTAAAAAAATATTTGAAATGCTAAATTGTTAGATCGGGTTCAGGTTAGGCTCTATAGTGCAGGGCGGGTTCGGGTTGAGACAAAATTGTTCCGAACCTGACCCGTTAACATCCCTACTTAGGCCCTTACCCTAACTCCTTACTCTTAACTAGGGGTAGGGGGCGTCAACTGTATTGGATTTGGTTTAATCCAATCTGATCCAATATGAGTCCATTACAAATGGACCAAGTCTAATCCAATCTGATAAATATCCAGTCTAATTCAATATAAGGACCGTCCAATCTGTTCAAATTGGTTTAAATTTAGATTGATTCCAACCCAAATTTAGTCCATTATAACACCTATATCTTACCGGACTAGATATTGATTCAATACGATCTAATCCAATATAAATTTATTATAGATGGACCAGCGGTCCAATTCAATATGTGTTATTGATATGTCCAATCCATCTAAATTGGGTTTGATTTGGATGGTTCCAACCTAAAACCAGTCCATTGACACCTCTAGTCTAGGGGTATACGTATAAGGGACAAATTAAACCTGCACCCCAATAAATTAACTATGCAGGAGCGAGAATGCATGAGTGACAAATTAAAGCTGAAAGTTAAGATCTTTGTCGGTGCCATTATTAAACTAGTAGAAATAGAAAACATATAACAAGTTAGCTGCTTTCCAGTGACTTAATTATATAGATACAGGAGGAAGCCAGTTAACTAGCTAGGAAGTCTATGACTGCAACAGTCTCCTGTATGCATGTTAGAATCTCCCCACTCCTGAAATCCATCTCTTGTTCCGCTGTGATCATTATCGTTCTTTGAACCTGGAACTGCATGCAAATCCACTATCACCTTCATATTGTATTTCCTGCATGCAAACTAAAACACACTGATAGATAGACAGTGGGAGAGAGAGAATGTTAATCAATATATATATAGCTAGAAGTCTAGCTTGAAGATAAAAAGTATATATGCATGTATGGGTTTTGCAGATATTACAGTGCCCATGTAAAAGCATTGTCCAAAGCTTGTAAAGAACCCCCAACAAAAGGCTTAGGTGGTGTTGGATCACTTGCTATCCACCACCCAACTGGAATCCTCACAGCAGTTAGACCATTCTCTCACATGAACATAAAATCCTCTTCCGTGATGTAGGTGCTCCAGTACTGATCCTGATATTGATCAATGCATATATAAAACCTTTAGTTATATATGCAAATTCTCTTTTGGTGATGATGAAGCTAATTAAGATTAATAGTCATATATGTACAATTTAATTACAACGATCAAAAGGGTGATTTTCTAGTTTCTAACATGCATGTTCCCCCAAGATCGATCTCATAATAGGAGTAGGGATGGCAATTTCGTGGAAATTTTCAGGTATCTGACCCATTTCGATTTTAATAGAATTTGTTTATCAAATCGTTTAGGGTTTGGGATTTTAGATTAAAACCCTATAGGGTTTGAGATGGATTTGGATTTTAACTTTAGGGTATTCGATACCCGATACCTGATACCCGGGATACATAAATATGAACCTATTATATTATATATCATGCACAAATTTATAAATTTTAAGTACTAAGGTAATTATTCTATTATTAATATTTTATTTATATAAATTTTTTGAGATTAAAATCATCATTTGATGTAAATTTGGATTTGATAAATTGTTTATTTCATTTAATTATAAAATGCTAATTTTAAAAATTATTTATTTTAATTTTTAGTTAGAATTATAAATCATATATTGATTGTTTTAATGAACACAAAAACTAACAGAATCTACTTTATTTCATTCAATAGCATAAAAGACGAAATGGTTTAGTGGCTTAAAGTAATGTTAAGAGATTAAGTTGGATATAGTTGCACATAAAGTTGGATATAGTACCCGCAAGAAGAACCCGTTTGGTGCTCTGCTACGAACTCTATTTGGATCGTCATCCTTCCTCACAATCTGGAAGGTTTCATAGGAACCAGCTGTGTCTGAAATTGCCACCACGTTGTTCCTTGTCCTTGGTTTATTCAATCCCACCAACTGCTTATTGAACAGTACTCTTAAATTAAAACTTAAAAGCCGATTCATTGATCCTCCATAGCTGCCGGCTTCTGCGTAGAAATGAAGGATGACGATCGAGATGGTGCATGAATATATATATATATATATATATATATATATATATATATATTAGAAAGAAAGAAGCATGGATTTAAAAAGAACAACCACAATAAGGTTAACCAGATTTTGGCTTTCATCAACGTTTGATATTATATACATAATTAATTGGTAAGAACTTACCCTAAAAGTTTCCCAGCCAGAGGCATCCGGCCGATTTGCAACCAGGATTGTTCCACCACCATTCTCGGCAGAAATATACTTGTGTAACTTGGCAGACATAAACTGCACTTGAATTCCGTCCTAGCAAAGATGGCAATTGCAGAGAAGAACAGAATAGAAATCTGGGTTATTAGTCCTGGTAAAATATTGGTAAGTTTTATATACATGCATATACATACGGATGAACAACAGCACAAGTACGATTAACGGATCCAACCTATGTGGTCTCACGACCCCTAAGAACAATAGATTATCCCTCTTGAAACCCAAAGGATTGATTTCAACCCCAAACATATTATTGCCCTCTAACACATCAATGAAGTTAAAGAAAGAAAGAAAAATTCATACCAAGAGATCTTTGTTGGGAATTCCATCAAACAGAGATGGTTTGATCCACCCTTTCTGCAACAAGCCAACCTCCGAGATTTACAGCTTTGAACGGCAAATTACCACTCAGGCTTTGAGCAAATGACAGGGAGAGAGAACATGACGATAAGTAGAAGGCAAGTAGAGTTTTGATGCAAAGGTGGCAATATAATCCATTCTCCCTTAGAGGCCTGTGGAGGAGTGTGGATATACGGACCCATAAATATATTTATATAAATATATATAGAAAGAGCTGAGGTAAATGAGTCGATGGAGCTAGCTAGCTCGTATCTGGATAATGAATTCGTTCATTAATTGGGTTCAGCCGTACTTGTAAGATTCAACCTAAAGTGCGTATGGGAAAACCCAAATTCATGAAACCAAGACACTCCCAAATATATAAAAGTGGGCGTGACATGACTTTACATACCTTCTTGTAAATTGATAATCAATGCAAATCCTTTCACATCTCCTCATTTGATTAATTTATGGTTTAGAATCTTGAACATGGGCCTCCAGATGGTGGATTAATTAGTCATACAAAAATGGTGGCGTGAGGGATGTAGGTGATTAACAATTTTTAGGGCCCGTTTGGTTTACGGTAATTAGAATCAAAATCTTTCAGAATTGGAGTTAGAATGATCTATTTCTATCAGGAATGGTAATGTGATTTCTATTCCATCCAACCAGACAGTTAAAATCGAAATAACCCATCTCTATTCCCGTAAACCAAAAGAAACCTTAATTTTATATCTAACCAATGTTTTAAGGGGAAATTGTCTAAAACTCACCATGAGTTTTTAGCATTTCTCTTAAACTCACACAACTTTTCAAGATGTCTAAAACTTACCATGTCACTAACTCAACGTTAAACAGACTAACCGGGTGTTAATATATTACAATTTTAACCTTCATAGAAAAATATAAAATATATACAAAATAAATCAATGGGTGTTAATATATTACAATTTTAATATTTATACATGACGAAAAGGAAAACATTCAAAAAATATTTTCAAATATAAAATACATAAAAACATAGAAATTACAAAAAATATAAAAAAAAATTATAGAAATTGCAAATAAAATAAAAAAATTATTTTCAAATTATAGAAACTATAGAATTTGAAAAATAAAATTAGAAAATAAAAAATATAGAAAAAACACCAAATATTATAGAAAAACACAGAAATTACAAATAAATAACAAAAAATATAGGAAAATTTATAGATTGTAGAAAATATAAAATATATAAAAAAAACAGAAATTATAACAAAACACTAAAAATGCAAAAACAAAGGAAAACTGAAAACTGAAAAAGAACATTTTTCCTCTAACTTGCCATTCAAGGATAACTTGACCATAAAAATTGTTATTTATTCTAACATGAACACCTCTATTACTATTAAGAAGCATTAGCGGTGCACTAACAGGTAAATTTTAGAAAATAAAAACTTATAATGAATATTAGACATCTTAAAAAGTTGTGGTGAATTTAAGGAAAATGTTAAAAATTTATGCTGAATTTTAGACAACACACTCACGTGGGAAATAGTAGTTGTTTTTTTCTACTAACGGGAAATAGTAGTTACTTTCTTAATTTTGGCTATACTTTATTTCCCTGATAAAATGACTAGACTCTCCAACATCGCATCATTTCATCTTTTTCTGATACAAAAAATTGGCCAAGGCTACTGGTGGTTGGTGCTACCGCTTATTCCCCACATCAGCTCAATATCTCTCCTCCCAGACCAGAGATAGACGATAGTAATAACTCTCGATTAACGCGTCCAATAAAGGCTTTACAACCAGCACAAAACAACAGCCCAGCAACACCATCGTCATCTATTCAAAGTTCAAATTTGGTAAACTAAAATCATTATATTATTTTTCCTAGGACAGCATCCATGACAGATCAACAAAATTGATCATAGTAACGGTTGAGCTTTATCCGAATAAAAAGAGGAAAAAAAAAACTATTGTAATGGGGTAGATCTGTAATAAAAGAAATTTGTGTGGCGTTTAAGTTATATACGGTCACGACAAGCTTGATGTGTGTGTAGGGATCATATATAGTTCGATGAAAAGGTTTTATCAAGGTCAGTGGCACTGGATCATAATTTTTTGTGTATAGTCGGGCCTATTTGTGACTCTGACCGGTCCATTGGAAGCATTGTTTATGTGTCATAGGGGGAAGGCCATGATGTGAGGCGATTGTGGCGTCGATGATGTGAGGCACATGTTGTGTTGATAATGTAAGGCAACCATTAGGGCGAAACACACCCATGTACTATGGGCATGGGATAGCTCAATTAGCTTAAACATGGGGTTGGCATGGAGAAGACTCATGATTGGGCCAAAACCACATACCAAGCCTCCCTTCAATGTGCATGGTGTAGTGCCGGTCTATGTACTGTCCCCATGAGCAAGTGTGTGCCCATGAGGAACCTTGGTATCCATGCTAGCCATTAACCAGAGCCGCATCACAAGAGAATGTTGGTCTAGGAGTGCCAAGGTTAGTCATCCAAGGAGTTCGACTACCCCTCTTCAAAGAGTACGCTAAGCTTTTGGAGATCCGCCAATAAATTACTTCTCCCAAAAATCATACATGCAAAATTTATGATAATGCCACTCAACGTAACTCCATCAAGCGTAGACAAAGCTAAGCCTGTATCAAACCGTGACAAAATGGTTGTTGTCATTCAGTTCACAAGGGACGATCGTCCCCCAAAGATCATGGACAAGGACCGTTTAAAGGGAAATTATCCACAAGTAGACCGAAACAGGTTTGTAATAATGTGTATCTCTTAATTCTATTCCTAATTTGAATCGAATCGGGTAATATCTGAATTTAAATTCGATGAGAAAATTCGATATTCAAATCTGATTCAATATTCGATGGATATTGAAAATTAATATTTGAATTCGAATTCAATTAAATATTCGTATATTCAATTCAATTCGAATTCGACCAATTAATTATTTTAGGTAATTAATAAATATATAAAATAAATATTTTATTTATATAAAGTATATAAGTATATAAATTATTTTACATAAAACATTTAAATATTTTATATAATAATTGAATAATCGGTTGAATTTGAATATTTATCAAATCGAATCAAGTCATATCCAAATTTGAATTCAATTAGCTAATCAGTATGAATAGGATACTTGAATTCGACTGATTACAATATTCAAATTATCTGAATTCAATTCGATTATGCGAATCTTGAATTCAGAATCGGATTTTCGAATACCATTGACACCCCTAACTCGTTTTTCCCATTAGAGAAAGATATAAGGGATGTTTTCCTCTACCATTCTATAATAACTAGTGAGCTGTAATCCTCCACCGTTCACTATTTGCTGACTCTCTCTAAAACAGGTATGTATTACTTGCAACTTGTTATTTTTTAAATAAGTATGTATATATTGATGAATTTAAAAAATATATCAAATAAATTTATTTATTTTTATATTATTGTTTAAATTATTTTTATTATCATTTTTGTTAAACTAAATTTTTATTGATCAATGTGAAATTATCAATGCTTTTTCCAATTTATTTTGGGTATAAAGTGTAAGAATTATTCATTTATGATAAACTAAGTAAGTGTTTGGCAATGATGCATTGCTACAGAGCCATTTTCTAAGAAAATGATGTTGTATCTGTTGCACCATTTTCTAAGAAAACGGTTTTTTTTTTTTTTTTTGGCATTGATGTTGCCACATAGGATGTTTCTAGGGAAAGACACAAGTTTTATTTGGTATCAATTCTCTATAATTGTTTTCAATATTAGCCTACATATCTAATGGTTTACATGATGCCACATTGATGCTACATTGATGCCACATCATGGCACTATTGGCAGCATCAGTTATGAAAGTGAGAAAATGCCAAATTCAATACTTTCTCAAACTACACTTTCCCGAATTCTAAGGCGTGGCTGTTTTATAGAACAACGGTTTCAAATAATGTTGTGTTTCTTAGTGCACCATTTTTTCTGGTGTGGCACAGACATGGAGCCATTTTCTGAAGCAACAACATCGATGCGAAACACCGCCCATATAGATCATCCTACAAACTATATATAAAATACATTGAATCAAAAGGTGTGGTGTGGACAAAATGCCCCTCTAAGTGTGAACTATTTTAGCCTACACAGTTTGTTCAAAGTTCAAAACAATTATAAAATATTATGTGATGTGAATTAATCACTACTAATCTATCTCACCAATTTTTCATCCACGTTATAAAACACCCCTTTAACTTTCTTTATCTTAAAAACTGAACTCTGCAACTTGTTAAAATTAATATTTATTGAGAATATTGAACTTTGCAAGGACCTGGCATGAATGTAGGTAGCTAGGGGCGAAGGCAGGGGTAGCAGAGGGGAGCCATGGCCCCCTATGTCTTAAAAATTCCCATGATAATTATTTAAATCCCTCATATATTTTTTCCCTTCTGCCTTTGGCCCCCTCATAAACCTGAATGTAGGTTCAAAAAGGCACCATACCACATTAAATCTGAGGTGTTTTTCTCTTCTTTCATGTTTATCGGGTTTTGTATAACAATTACCGCACAAAATATCTGAACAAATGATAAAATCGCTCCTTATAAAGAATTAGTAAATCCCATATATAATAGAAGCGCGATATAGAAGGAAGCTAAATATTGAATAAATGAATGAGAGCTTGCATGCTAGATTATTCATGAAAATGTTTAGTTTAGTAGCATAAATACTATATGTTTTCTCCGATTTGTGCACTGAATTCTATTAGAGAGAGGTTGGTACCAAGGGAGGGAATGAAAAGGAGAATTAACCAGCCAATGTTAAGCTGAAGCTTGGTGGCATCCATCAAACGGCAAAACTCTCATAACTGCAGCTGCAGGTTATTCGTGGTACCTCACGTACACCCCTGAGTTTTCCTATCATATGTGTTTTATAATAATACCAAAAAATACCAACAATATAATTCATGAACTGAGCATTTCAAGTCACATTGACCACGAACCTGGAAATTAAGGTCTGTAGTACTCTATTTTGTTTGTGTTGACCTTTTTTCCTGGTCTATGTACTCAACATTTTTCCGAGGGTAAGGCTTTTCAAAAAAAAAAATGAATTAATGAATAATCTAATTCAAATGAAAAGACAAAACTGACAGTATGTAATTTTTTTTGGTAATATGACAGTATGTAATTTTGGGGTTCACAATGCTTTGCTTAATAATATCTATGAATTTTCACATGCATCGATCCAGTACTCCAACATTTTCTTTCTTTTGATTCAGTCTTTCTTATGACCTCTAAATGCAAGACACATGGTGGGCCTCATAATCTCATTATTTTCTGATAAATTCATACATTTATTCATAGTGAGAGATGTAGCTAAGAAGTGGAGTTTAGAAACTAAAGAGAAAAGAGATAACGAAAAAAAATAGCATCTAATATCTTTAAATTGAACACTTAGAGAGATATATCTTCTTTAGAATTACATGTTTTATTATTCTGAACTATTTATTTTGTAAGGAGCAATATAAAGAAGAATGGTGAAAGAAAATAGGAAACGAGTGAAAGTTGATTTGGCCTCTTGGATGGGACAACCGATATGCCTGATAATAGAGGAAGGTTGCTTGGCTTAATAAGTAGAATAAGACAATGCAAGTTAGTATTATTATTATTATTATTATTATTATTATTTTCATTTGAGTGGCCTAGCTATTTTCATGAAGGGCAAAAATATTGACAAGAATCAATAATTTTACACTTGGAAGAACAATGATATTTTCAACTCTTTTTTTAACATAAAAGAAGCTACAATTTTTTACGGATGCACAGGACATGGTTTCAAAGATAAAAGCCAATCAACTTCCAAATAAATGAATGGGTCTAGCAGGCGCCTAATAAACATAAGGTACAACCATTTTTTTGGCATACTATTTTTTTTTTTTTTGGATTTTTTCAAATGTATGTACATAAGCAGGAAAAAGCAATGTTTTGGCACATAATATTGCTTAGTAAACTTCTAGGGACATATGGAAAATAAAACTTTCATGTATAAAGTATAAACCTCCAAAATGGATGAAAAAGTCAATTGTTTATGGGTCGGGTCTGATTTGGGACAAGGTGGACCAGTTTTGAACCGATTAATAATCTGTTCTATAAGATAAGACCCAAAAGTATTGATGAACCAATTATTAATTGGGATAATTGGATGTAATCCTATTATACTTCACATGTATAGTTACATATGATAATAACAATTAATGCAGACTTTCATTTTTTTATAATATAATAATCTTAATAAAAAAATGCAAAGTAAAATAGTAAATTGTTTGTATGTTGATAAAACAAGTGATTTTAACCAAAATTATTTGGGAGAATGACTGTTTAGCACACCTCATAATTCTTAGCCATGGGATGAATCTTTACATCGTTGTCAAATCCACGAGTACGATGCAGTTTATAGGGAGCTATGGGAGCTGTAATTTCAGATTTCTGTGGTGGACTGCATTGTATTTTACTGGAATTATATATATACTGTTTAAGTGTGTTAGCATAATTAGTATTTTACCATTATTAGCTCCTTGATTCTAGGATGAGACTTTTTTAATTAGTTGTACATATATCTCCTAATTGTACTTTTTTCTTTTTGTATAGTTTCCTATATAGGTTGGTTTCTAATTTAGGTCGCCAACCTTATTTCCTTTATTGTATTCCTAGTTCTATTATAAATAGGTTGTAACCCATTGAATTCAAGATAGAGAAATATTATTTTCTCCATTCATTTTCTTTATTTTTGTATCATGGTATCAGAGCTCTCTACAAAAGCTTGGTGATTTTTTTTTTCTACGTTAAATCACCACTTAGACCCATTTGATCCTCTTGAGTTCAATACTTGCGTTCAAATTTCTTTCAATTTTTTGCTTTTTTTAAGTCAGTATTAAGATATTCCCTTGATTTGTGTTGCTGCGAAGTTCTATGTTTCTCCTCATGGATTCATCTGAAGCTACTCAACATGTCTCTCATCCCATCACTGTTACCTTCGATGGTTCAAATCATGATTTATGGTCCCAAGAGATGTGCAGTTTTCTCAAGGGACGCCTTCTATAGCGATGTGACTGGTGAGATTCCCAAACCTACTAAAATTGTTGATGAAACAGAAGATAAATTTGTTGAACGAGTAGAAAAATGGGACAGGAAAAATCATCAAATATTGACCTGGTTTCGCAATACTTGTATTGCAAGCATCAAGTTGGAATTTCGCAGATATGACTCTCCTAAAAAGGTATGGAATTTCTTACAAGCTTGTTATTCTATTTCTGATGATGTGCATCAGTTTCAGCTCTATAGGCGTCTTCAC